>JAQFVV010006254.1:5133570-5733570 GCA_028023455.1 Epiperipatus broadwayi
AATAATAATAATAATAATAATAATAATAATAATAATAATAATAATAATAATAATAATAATAATAATAATAATAATAATAATAATAATAATAATAATAATAATAATAATAATAATAATAATAATAATAATAATAATAATAATAATAATAATAATAATAATAATAATAATAATAATAATAATAATAATAATAATAATAATAATAATAATAATAATAATAATAATAATAATAATAATAATAATAATAATAATAATAATAATAATAATAATAATAATAATAATAATAATAATAATAATAATAATAATAATAATAATAATAATAATAATAATAATAATAATAATAATAATAATAATAATAATAATAATAATAATAATAATAATAATAATAATAATAATAATAATAATAATAATAATAATAATAATAATAATAATAATAATAATAATAATAATAATAATAATAATAATAATAATAATAATAATAATAATAATAATAATAATAATAATAATAATAATAATAATAATAATAATAATAATAATAATAATAATAATAATAATAATAATAATAATAATAATAATAATAATAATAATAATAATAATAATAATAATAATAATAATAATAATAATAATAATAATAATAATAATAATAATAATAATAATAATAATAATAATAATAATAATAATAATAATAATAATAATAATAATAATAATAATAATAATAATAATAATAATAATAATAATAATAATAATAATAATAATAATAATAATAATAATAATAATAATAATTGTAATCTTGAGGAATATTTAGTAATAGAATCTTTCATTTATCTTCAGTCAAAAATGTCACAATTTAAATATAAAAAGCAAAAATTGATATCAAGTAATGAATTTCAATGTTGCCAATAGTATTTAATATTGAAAACAAAAAGCATCAAATAAAAAAATAGGCAAATTGTAATCTCACTCATTGCTGGTGTGAATGTTATATTTGAAACTTTATCAAGCAATGATTTTAAAAAATATACAACAACATAGGTAATCTTACAAATTATGAATATCTACAAAAACAAAATGAGAAATAATAGAAGTAGGAGAATACATACAAAAAAGCAAATTTGTCATAATGCTAGTAGCATATGATTTAAAATAATAGATTAATAATTTTATAGTCTTCTTTAAATCATATTAAAAAAGTTGAATATCAATTATTTTAGTTAATTAATTTCTTTGTAGTTATCTGAGCCTTTATGAATCATTTTAATTAATAGGTTTAATTGATTATTACAGTAATAGTATTAATTATAACTACAATTATTTAAAGAACAAATTTGTTATCCTATTTACTTTAATAAATATTATCTAAGATCTATTTTAAAATAGTCTTGTGGGTTATTTTATTAGTCAAAACACTTATTTTTTGAGCTATGCAAATTATGTGCTGAAATAATTTGTGATAATGATAGGTACTACGTACATATTTTCCAATACTGTCTACTATAGGCTCTAGAGATTCTTGGAAGGAAATAAACATGCTTTTCAAGAATTAAAAATGTTTAATATAGCAAAAATACAGACAACTCAACAATTGTTATAAAAATTAAAAAAATTAATGTCTCTGTTTTTAAATCAAAGGTAAAGACAAGTAAGAATGTAAATATAAGCTATACCATTTAATTCTTTTGAAATATTACTCCTTTCTTATTTTTATAATGAAGTTATTTTTGATGTCAAACAAAGTTATAACAAAATAAAACAGTCAAACATTTAATAATATAAAAAAAAAAAAAATACAAAAAGTAACTTCCATTCTTTGCAAAGATTAAAGAAACAAATTTCAAGAGAGGAGTGTCAAGTCTAGAAATCAAAAAGTATTTTGTGTTTGTACATGTATGTGTACAGACAGATATTATTTACTCATAAATACAGTGATTCTACTATATACAGTAAACACAGTATAAGATATATTTTATATTAATGAAATATTATGTGTTTAGTACATTAGCTGCCCTAACCATGATGTGAAATTTAAATTCAAAGAAGAGCTGCATCATTTGTTTTCTTCAGATAAGAATTTGTTAATCTTTTAATTTTTTCTTGGTAACAAACCGCTAGACAACACAGCTGTTGCTCTGCAAATGGGAATTTGACTATTTTAACTTGCAAGGCAAAGCACATTTCAATACAGTATGAATTAATAAGACAAAAATCAGAAAATGTTTAAAATATGATAGCAACTTTCACCAACACTGAAAGGAAAGTGTCCTAAGGATATGAATAGTGAACAATAAAAAATTAGTACCAACATAATGTTACTTTTAATGGAACTTCAGAAATAATTTTAATGTGAAAAAATCAAAATATTTTAATTAATCATAAATTATTAAATTGCATAAAATCAAATCAATAAGATTAAAACAAACTGAATGAAATTATACCAGTTCAGATTATTCCTTTGTTTGATCTATTTTATATACTTCCACATTTTGAACTTATTATTTTTATAATGAATTTACAATACTATAATTCTTATTAAATGAAATACAAAGCAACAGCAAATGACTGGAGTGTTCTTCACTTCTTGATTAAAATACTCTACATTAAAATACTTTTCAGAGGTAGATCATCTGACATGTATACATTCAAGTCATATGCAACAGATTTTTCACAACCTTACAAAGTTCTCATTATGCTTAAGATGTGTTTGGATCAAGCTTGGTAATTAAAAAATGAATTTAACTAAAATTAAAAATTAATGAATAATTAAAAAACAGAAATACAATTACTGAAGAAATAAAGAACAAAAATACATTAAATACTAATCAAAAATTCTGTATAATAATATTGAATAGCTGTGAAAAAATATCATATTGGACTGTTTGAGTGTAAAAAGAAAAATACTAAAATATATAAACCTTATTTATATGTTGAAATTTGAGACAGATATACTAATAAGGAAAATCTAAAAATATTCATAAAAATAAATCAGAAATTACTAAATTAAAACTACAGAAATCAAAGAATGCAAAATCAAAACTGATTTTAAAAAATCTCAAATATTTTTCCACTATGGATTGAAGACAATGTTTGCATATCAAATTTAAAAAATAAAATAAAAAACACACACACACAGTAAAGAAAACTGAAAGAGTCACATCAAAAAATAAAAAATATTTATAGAAATAAAATTAGACTTTAAATTGACAAACATTAAAAATAAGAATGAAACAAGCTTTAAAAAATATTAGAGCAAAAAAAAACAACCTAGAGTGCAATTATCCAAATAACCCCAACTAAGGTAACAATGGCATATAATGAGCTAAATGAAAATAACTATTACCTTCAAAACTAAAGAAAAATATTTAATATATTTCCAATGCACATGAACTATTTATTAGTCAGATAATGTATTAGATGATTAGGGTGGTTAGCATATCTTATCCTTATGAAATTTGGCCTCATATTTAGTAAAGATTTAATTCCCTACATCTTTAAGATGCAATGTTCTCCATTATTTTATTTTCATATGCTCTTTTACATCCATTAAATATTTCACAAAAGTTCTACAAGAGATGACAGAAGAATTTATCTACTCTAATTAGGATAAAAAACAAATGTATTCTGTAACAAATAAAAACAACACTAATTTATAAACATATTTTGTAAACTCTTTAAATATTTGACACTTCCAAAAGAAAAAAAAACCAAAAGAATCTGCCTTCAAACATCTTGCATTCTATTATATCTGATACTAGAAAAATCACTCTTAAGTTAAATAAAAATAAAGATTGAATGTCATATCATATTATGTTAAAAGAAATTGCTATAATAATAGTCTTTTAAAGAAGATAACCTTAGTTTTTGTTGAAACAAAATTTGATATAATCAACTGTATCACTAAAAATATTCAACATGCCAATGAATTGATAAATAAACTGCCCTTTGATAAATATCCAAAAAAGTTGAACAAGAAAAAAATTTAATTTTATAGGGTAAATAAGATAGAGATTATCTAAAACTACTTTTGAATTGAAATTAATGTGGCAGTAGAAAAAAATTATTAAATATTAGATTAAGACTTGAAAGCAAGATAAATTTAGTAAGATTCTGATTTTGAATTAGAATAATTGCCAACAAAGTTAATAACAAAAAAAGAACTGACATTAAATGGAATAAGTAAGTGGTACTTTGTATGTAATTATCATTTCTCAACATAAAATCTGCAGAATAACATAAAAGAAAACACAATTACATATTTATAATGTCAAATTACAATCAACAAATGAACCAATAGGTAGTGGCAACAATACAACCATAAGAGAGAAATGCTGCATCTTTCTATATTTCCCCTAATGCTTTGATAAATACAGGAGTATAAAATTCACACACACAAAAAAAACCAGCAAATTTTTAAACTTTCTAAATCAACCAAAACAAAAATAATATTAATTAATAAAAGGTCTGCCATTAGAAAATCAAAATACTAATTCTCAAAAGAAAACTATAAGATTACCATTTAAATTATACTAAGCATTAAACCACATATTATTTTATCGGTTAATTTTCCATTCCAAAAGAAAATGATATATATTACTACTAAGACGATATGATACCTACATCGTTTGATGCAGTGCTAGAATGGCAGACTCTCGGGAACTTACAGTTTACCAATTGTGTTCAGCTCTCACTTCTGGTGCTTGAATATCTTAAGAATTCCTAAACCATAAAACCATTCACTATTAATTTTTATATAATATGATAAGAGCTTCTACAAGAAGTCAGATACTACAAACTTCATATACACCTTTCAAACCCCCCCTACTGTCTCTTGTAAACTTTTCAAAATTTCAACTCTTACTCTTCTGGTGCAACACTTTCATCCACAATACATATACTCGGTTTAAATCTGTCCAAACATAGTAATTATTATCAAATTACCTATATACCTTTCCTAGGTGCATGCTTATAACAAGAATTCATTCATTACTATAGATATTTGTGGAAAAAGCAAGATATCATCTGATGATTAAATTTCAAAGTCTCTGATTGCTACAATTATTACAATAATATTTCCATCCTATCACAATGTATTCCCAGAAATAACATTAAAACAAATGATAAATGAAAAATTCAGAAATAAGTATAATTACAGAAAACATAAGTCACAGAAATACAAATATATATTATTGTAATGATGTTTTTATTTCATGGTAAACATATATCTACACTTAAGAAGTGCTAAATGTCCATTTACTAACCAAGGTTACAGTTAATTGGGATGACTATGAATTGGCTATCTGTAAACGAAAAAAAATCCAAGTGCATAAAACTCCAGTTTCTTAAAGAGTTTATTCAACTTTAAAACTCAGATTAATGACATGGTAAACATTCATTATCCATGACACTATGAGAGCTTTAGTATTTTTTTTAACAACTGTTTAATCTAAAAAATTTAACTTCATAACTAATGCTAACTAAATTCTAGAAAAAAAAAAAAAAAGTGGAATATATTTACCTCTCCAAATTGAAAATAATCAATTTTAGGCATTTCCATTCCTTCTCATGTAGTGGAGAATGAAGTCTAATTTTATACTGTAAATAAAACAAGTATGCAAGTAATCCATTTTGTTACTCCTGGCTTCATTAGTTAAATAACTTTTTAAAACAATGTAATTTTAGACATTCCATTTTTTATATATCTCAAATACTTCTCATTGCAAGGTGCATTGACACATGTTAAATTAAAGCTATCATCCACATGAGTCATGTTATTTCTTATTATATCAAGAAAAAAATAAACAAAAACACTCAATTTGATTCTAAGCATTTTTATTCTGACATCATATTCCTCTATAAAGTATTCAATCACAACTGTGTATTCCATCAATTAATATATTTTTCCACCACTTAATCTTTGTTTTATTTTCATGTTCTATTAGAATATTTGAAATCAACAATTTAATCTCAAAACAATAACATTGTGTGGATTCACATTGGATATCATCTAATATTTCCAGTATTAATATTTATAACCTCAGTGGGTGGGGGTGGGGGGTATAGCATAAGCATAACAAATAACATTTATCCATAATTTTCATACTCATCAATTAATACTTCTACTAATGAATGGAATTGATCATCATGTTTCAAATTCATGTAATAATGGTAAATGGCATACCACAGTCATCATCATCATTAGTAATTATGAATATATTACAAAACTTTCAATCTTTACACATACTTAAAATACATTGATAGAAATACATGAAAAAGAAATGATCCTCAAATTGCACTTCTGCCTGAATCATTTGTTATCAGTTGGTCCAGATTCCTATCCTCCACATGTCATCATCATCACAGTTAATTATTTATTCATAGCATGCGTAACATTTGCTGAGTGGACACATTTAACATCTTTAAATAAATATATTAACGATTATTACTAATCATTCATTAGATTACAAATTATTATTTACTTGTTAACTCAAAAAACTTTAGATTTAATTAAAGATTCATATACCAATTTTTAAATACAAGCAAGACTTGTTTTTTTTTAACATCTTTTTTCTACCTATGCATGATATATATATTATAAAATTTTCAATCTTCATATATACTTAAAACTTATGTTCTAATATTGCATCTCAATACTTAATAACATCATTAATTGTAGGGATTCTTACAATTAAGATGTGGTAACCATTATAATTATCACTCTTACTGTGTGGCTTAGTGTAATACTAGAGTGAAAAGAAAAAAATCTATTTCTGATGCATGGCACAATTAGCAACTTCTGGTGCTTGAACATCACAAGATCTCCCAAGCAATTAAGCGACTGATTACCTTTTTTTATTACCATTCTCATTATATACATATAGGCCATCCTTCTATAACTTACTTCATCTCTTTTCCAAGCCCTTCTTTCCTATCGGTTCTTCTGTAAAGTATGTTTCATAATTACTGAACTCTTAGAATCCCATTAAATTACTGTATATAATTTTAAAATTATATCTGTACCATATACATGTTCACAGATCTGTCCAAGTCTTCAGTATTTCAAATTGTGATTTTTGTAATTAGTGTTTCCCCTTTTGGATATGTCAATTCTAAATACAAATATGCTTAACATATCTTATTTTTATTGTATGTGTGTATATATACTTGTCCACATTCTATATAAAAAAAAATTTTTTTTATCTCAAATCTAATATCACAAATTTATAATTAAAAACTGTGAGAATCAATCACAAATGTATATATTTTTTTCAAACCCATTCAGATTTTATGATAATACGAATTAAAAAAAACAACAGAAATAATAATAAAATTAATCAAATATATATATTGATAGCAAAAATCAGATTAATAATAGTAGCACTGTATTATGTGTGTGTGGTACATAATGTTATTATTACGTGCAACAGTAGAAAACATGTATGTTAAAAATGTGTATTCTTTGCCTGGAGGCAGGTTAGAGTAATTAGGTAATATATACTACAATCTAGAGATAATTTGATCATTATTTAGCAATAAGATTTGATGACCAGAGATAATCCCATTTATTTCAGAAATTTAATATTTAGAATTATGTGATAAATTGTAATGAGCCTCTTGGTTTAACTAAAAGTGCCAAAAAAATTATTTTATTACTGTATAAAAACAGATCCTCTAAACAATAATACATTATAATCTCTTCCCTCAGAATTCCAAATAAGTAAAAATATTACTTGAAAACAGTATATTATAAATAACGTATTCTCATATTTATTTAATGAATTTCCAAGAATCGTTTTCATACCTAAATTTTAAAGAAATCATATAATTTTGTATAAAAGCCAAAATTTAATGAATATGTGCTATCAAATTTTTTTTTTTTATTTAAAGTATATTCTTTATTAATAACACAAATTTTATATCAAATTATAAAACAGCTGTTATTACTAAAATCAAGGTCAAACTTGAAATTATTTTTTTAACAACACATAAATGCATTTTAATAACTAGAACTAAAGACTTCTAACTCTAAATTTATAAATATAAAATAGTTTCACATATTTTACATTATACTGAATTTTAAAAGCAATTTAATTTTCTATAAGCAATAATATTGTATTCATAAGCAATAAGACAAAATGAAATAAATAAAGTATAGATCAAAATATAATAAAAACAAATTATCTTCATTTCTTGAAGATGATTCATTTCAAAAATTTACATTACAGAAGAATCATAATAAGACATAAATGTATGTTAATAACTCGGATTAATCTAACATCCTAAAAACTTCTAACTTTAAATTATAAATATAAAATAGACTCACATATTTCATTCAAAACTGAATTTGGAAAGCAATTCATTTTTATGTAAGTATTAATATTACAGACAAATAAAATTAAGTAGCAAATTATATAGTCATACTATTCTGCATAGACAGAAACTGTTGTGTTTGGCTTGGCTTATAGGTTCGATTCCAAACCAACAGACAAATGATGAGAAACTATTCAACAATTTATATATATAATTTATTAGCTACAAAAATATTCACACAATAAAACATATAAATATGGTTTATACAAGTTAATGTTGAGGTAGTCATGCTGAGTAATGGAACTCACTTCCAGCTATATAAGTAGCCTGCTTCATGAGTTCAAGTAAGACTCTTCCAGCTGTACTGGACAGCTTGTCTTGAGTCGGCTCTCATACAAACCCTTCCAGCTGCACTTAGACAGCTTGCCATGAGTCAGTTGCAGATGTAGCAGTTTCCAGTCCTTATATCGACTTGCCTCACTGCATGGACATCGAGATAATGACTAAAGAAAATACCTTTGCAGATGGCAGAGGGTTTATTGGAGATTATGTCCAGAGGTTCAGGTTGACAAAAGTAATTGCTCTTTCTGCATTGTTTCCAAAAAGGCTAACTATTTATGGCAGATTCCCTACCTTACTGGCAACACTCAGATTTTGTGTGTGAACCCCAATGAAGGATTTATCCCCATTGGATAGTGACCGATGCTAGCCAATCAGGCAAGGAATCTGGAACAGTCCACATCTAAAGGCAAGGTCAGATATGACATCCCTCCCCTGGCTAAAATTAGCCCTGGGGGACATAGTCATCGAGGTGCACTGGATGATGTATTGTCCAGTTTGTTGGCGGCTTAACATTTCATTGTTGTCCTTAATTTCTTCTTCTTCACTAGTTGTTCCTGGATGTTTGCTGCGATCGTGACTTTGATGTTCATATTTCCTGCTCAGTTGGTTACTGCTTTTATTGGCTTTTGTTGTGTGGTTGAGTCTTAGCTGGTTGAGATGACAATGATGTTGATGACTATCTTTTATTTGCACAATGACAATATAAAGTCTCTTTATTGAATCACCACTGTTGGTATCCATTTTGTGGACCCGTAGTACATACAGCATAGTACTTGTGTACCTATTTGAAGTTTTATTTTGTTTTTCTCTTGTTCAAGTTTGCCATCAGGCTTCAGGGTTGATATGAGAGTTCTTAAAGGTCTGTTGAATAACAGTTCTGCTAGAGTCTTCCCTGTTGTTGTACTTGGTGCGGAGTGCTGCGCTAGCAGACGCCTGGCAATTCTGGTGTTTCAACTTCCCATATCCATTTTTGTTATTAGCTTCTTAGCTTCTTGTACCAATTTTTTTGCCTGACCATTACTTTCAGGGTAGTGAGACATGCTGTATAATTCTCTTATCAGACGCAAAGATCCCCATGAGGGGTTTATGATCTGTTTGGAGTATAAATGGCCTACCGTATAGATAGTCATGGAACTTTTTGATCCCATTGATCAAAGCCAAGGCCTCTCTATCTATTTGAGCATAGTTTTTCTCAGCACTTGTGAGGGACTTTTAATGCAAAAGCAATAGGACGGTGTGTTCCATCATTATTCCTATGGAATAACACTGCCTCTGGTCCTACAGGTGATGCATCATAAGTCAGCACTAGCACCTTTTTCGGGTTAAAATTACCAGCACTGCAGTATCTGAAATTAAATTATTTAGCATCTTAAATGCTTTGGCGTACTTGCTGACCCACTTCCAGGCTGCTTTTTTGTCTAGTAGCTTGTACATGGACCGGCAGCCTTCATTTAAAAAAATCACTGAAATGAAATTATGGAAATGTAAATTTTTTCAAAAAAACAAAGAACAAATATGCAACCTAAGAATATGTGTATTTCTATAATGAGTTCAACTATAATTTTTCCAGCTGTGAGGGAAAATTTTTTTGCCCGACTGCAACAGATCTGTTGTGACTGGCATATTTTATATTATAATTTTTCCAGCCATGAGGGAAAAATTTTCATAATGTCTGACTGCAGCAGATCTATTTTATATTATAATTTTTCCAGCTATGAGGGAAAAATTTTTTTAATGTCTGACTGTGCCAGATCTGTTGTAACTGGTGTATTTTATTATAATTTTTCCACCTGTGAAGGAAAATTTTTCCTAATGTCTGACTGTGCCAGATCTATTGAAACTGGCATATTTTACTATAATTTTTCCAGCTGTGAGGGAAAAATTTTCCTAATGTCTGACTGTGCCAGATCTGTTATGTTTGGCTTGGCTTACATGTTGGGTTCCAAACCAACAAACAAATGATGAGAAACTACTCAACAATTAATATGTATAATTTATTAGTTACAAAAATACACACACGTTAGTTAATAAAACATATAAATACGGTTTATACAAGGTGATGCTGAGGTAGTTGTGCTGAGTAATGGAACTCACTTCCAGCTATATAAGTAGCCTGCTTCATGAGCTTAAGTAAGACTCTTCTGGCTGTACTAGACAGCACTTTTCCAGCTACATTTAGCTTGCCTCGAGTCGGTTGCGGACATAGCAGTTTCCAGTCCTTATGTGGACTTGCCTCACTGCATGGACATCATGATAAAAAAATACATTTGCTGATGGCAGAGAGTTTATTGGAGAGAACGTTCAGTCATTCAGATTGATAGAAGTAATTGCTCTCTCTCTGCCTTGTCTCCAAAAAGACTCATTATTTAGTGACAGATTCCCTACCTTACTGACAACACTTGGATTTTGTGCATAAACCCCAACGAAGGATTTATCCCCATTGGGTGCTAGCCAATCAGGCAAGAATCTGGAATAGTCCACTTCAAAAGGCAAAGCCAGATATGACTGAAACAAAGGAAGGTACCATACTAATATGTATGCTGTGGATTTTTTTTCCACACATGAGAGAGCTACCAACCACAACTGATATACTAAGTGTTAATGTAGCATAATAGTAAATATAACAGTAAAATAAATATTTTAAAATAATACAAATAATAAATATAAAACAAATTTTATATTTAAATACATATAATAATAACAGTAAATAAATTAATAGAGAGATTTGTGATCTCATAACCTGTCCAAACATTTGTTTTTGTCGGTTGTACTTCTTACAACTGAGGACCATTGCTATTTTTTTCAGTTTTTCCACTATATAATACGAATAAATACAAAGGGAAAATGTACTACTAATTCATAGTATTTGTCAATTAAATACTAAAAATATAAGTATCAAGATGTTCCGTTTCATTCTATGTATGACACCCCTAACCTTATAAGGAGTGATTCCTCCCCCAATTGCTTTGATGAAAGGGATGGGATGACTTACCTCCTAACCCTCCTATCTGAACTGTAACCCTGAAGACCCATTGCAGACAATGCTTGTTAACAGCAGCTCTAACTATTGCCTGTATATACAATTATGTACCTTGCTCTATAAATAAATAAAATATCTTTTAAAATGAATTAAATACTTTTTTTCTTCTTTTGTTATACTTTTTTGTTATTTAAAAATTTTGGTTCTTTTTCAATTTATAGCATTTTTTTCATAATGAAAAATATGGCCGCTAAATATCAATCTGTAACATTATGTTTAATTTTATACTGTACATATTAATTTTTCAAACTATCAAAAAATAAAAATAAAAATTTCCTAATTAAATACATTTCTTATTGTTTGATTGTACTACTTGTAATTTATAGCATTTATTGTCATATTATTTGTTAATTAAATTATAGTACAACAAAGTTGTGCAATTTGTTAATTAATAAGTTGCCTTTTTCCTACTTTGTGGCCTTTATTTTCATATGATAAAGTCTAATGCAATAATACATATGTGAGCAAACTACACATTTTAAAATAATTTGAACAATAAATATGGGAAAATATTATATTTAAATATGTATATATATATACTCTTCATATTATCTGTATATTTAAACATAAAATTCCCCTGTATTTAATGTTTGTATTTTTACTTCAATATTATAAATATTTTACTCACATACTTAATTTTATATTTGGGTTATCACTTAGAATGTGATGTGATGCACTATGGCTTCTCCTTTATGGAAACCAGGAATCACTCAGCCACTTTACCTTTCCATTCCATTCCCCACTTAAGCTTTACCCATATCATACTCTATCCTGCTGCATCCCATTTCCACAACATTACCTTTACCCACTGTACAGGCTTTATATCTGAATTTCCATTATGTTTTCCCAAACCTAGCATAAAAACCAAGAACCCACTTTCTGTATAATCACTTTGTTTATATTTATTCTCCCACAACTTCATTATTTGAAACTTTCCTGTTTATAAGCATTTACTTACAATTAACATATGCCTAATATTTTCAATATCTTCCTTACATAACTTGCAGACTAAATCACTCACATTTTTCTAATTATGTTATATTCCCTTGTGCTAATGATCCTGTTCAAGCTTTAAACAGTAAACTACTTTTCTTGCTATTATCATAAATTAACTACACCCAATGGTCTGTTTACTTATATATATATATATATATATATATACTTAAATCTCCAACTCCCTATTTTTTATTTGTGCATTTATTCTTCTAGACCATTCTTTGCCACTATCCTCTTAACACTATCATCCTATTTTTTGTATGGGTATACTGACATAAAGTCTTTATCTGAATCTTCAGCATACTACCTTTCTCATTCATCTTGTTGCCTGTCCTTTACTTGTAACCCAATTAAATACTATTTTGACTATTTTCTTACTATTCAAACATTACAATCTACTGAACATTTTCATTTTGCTTTTTGCATCTCTCATATAAAAACTTGACCATCCCATTTCTTCTTGAATTATCTCCTTTGTCATCCACACATGTGCATCTAATGTATGTCTTCCTACTTTTCTTTGTACTTTTTCTAAGTAATCTAACACGTCTTTAATAACATACAACACATCGTTACCATAAGTAAATCCTGCTACAGTCACTTCCATACAATTTTTGCTACATCATATTTATTATACGAAAACACAGTTTAATTTCTTTATCAGTCTGTTTCTTTTCTTTGCTTCATTTATCAATTTTTTCTCCCATTTATCCAAACAATTTCTCTGATTACTTAAGATGATTCCCAAATAGTGATACCTATTAACCACATTTAACTTTTATATCACTTAATAACAATTCTTTCTCTTCTCTTTCCTTAGCATTTATCATTCATTACTTTCTTATTTTTTTCTCACTAAATTTAATCGCTATCTGTTTATCCACCTTTGCACATGTCTTCAGCATAACTTTTATCTTCCCTACTTTCTGTACACACAAAGATATCACAGAAACAAAAGACCTGATAATATATATACTCTCTTGCCATATACTAATGGCATCTCTATCCCCTTCCTAGTCTTTCTATTGTTCTCTCCATTTCTCTCAACTATAACAAAAACAAAATAGGTGACATAGAGCATCTTTGCCTTATAACCACCCCATTTTTAACTCTGATTGATTCTATCTTTCCTAATTGATACGTATAGTAATTATTTTCATACAATCGTTTAATAAGATCCACTAAAGCTCCATTCATTTCCCAAATTTACTAAACTTGCCCATAATCTATTTTTATTTACTCTATCATACGCCTTCTCTATATATAAAGTACATATATAATTGTCTCCTTACTCATATCCAAAAGTTGTGTGACAACAAATAAACTATCTCCTATATGCTTAACCATTTTAAAACATCCTTGCATTTCTCTCACTATATTATTTTCTTCCATCCATTTTGCCAACCTTCGAGCCACTATATATGCAAAAACTTTTATATAATACTGATGTTACTGCTATTAGTCTATAACTGTTTATCTTTCTATGGTCCTTAGCCCTTTTTTTAAATAAAGGCCTTACTCTTGTATTATTCCATCTCTCTGGAAATTCTGTTTTCTGGACCATCTTATTAAAACATGATAATAGATTTAATTTTGCCCTATTTCCAAAATTAATCACCATCTCTGTTGCTCATCCATCTAAACCTCTTGCTTGCTCACTTTTTATTACTATGTGCTTTTACATTTGTTATCACTCTGCCCCTCACGTCTAACATCTATTCTACATCCATTATTTAAGATTGTCTCTATTTCTTCTCTAGAGCTACACTCTTTTCTTCATCATTTAATAATACTATTTCTCATACACACACCCCTACATTCCTTCTTTTAATATATTTCCAAAATTTTTTATTCCCAACTCTTCCACTTTTATTAATATCTCACCAATAATTTACTATTTAACTTCATTCTCTCTCTAGAATCATCTATTTTAATTAACTTTTTTAAAAAATAGTTTTCCCACTTAATATTAACATCTTTTTCACTTTCTTTGTTTTAACAGCACATTTATATTCTCTGCATGCTTTCCCCCTCTCTTTTACATTTTTACTAATTCTCAATTTTCTATTATTTTTATTCTTTTAAATATTCTCACCTAAAATCCTATTTGCCACTTTTTCTACTTCACCAAACCAGTCCTTATTTTCATCCCCAACAAACATTTCCATGATTTCTTCTACTTTTATTTTATACTCCTCTAATTTATTCTTATCATTCATTCTCCATCCATATCTTTTACTATCCTTTCTACTTTTATTGCTATTTTCCATCACATTATTAATCATTTCTATTATAAATAAATTATGATCACTATTACATAGTCGCTCTTCATTATCAAAGAGTTTAATTTTCTGTACTTTATTTATTCTCTCTTTCTCTACTAGCACAAAATCTATTGTGAAATATATTATTTCTAGACAATGTGTATTGCCCCTCATAAATATATGATAAATTTCCAATGCTCAAATACACTCTTTGACAAAAAAATTTCAAAAGATGTTCATCCTTGCTATACACATCATTAATTTCTTCAATATAACCATTCATATTTCCTATAACTATTATGTAATTCTGTATATCCTTAACTAGGTATTTATATATGCTACTGTTCCACTCCATTATAGTTAGAATATCCCCAATCATCATATACAATATAGCCACCACTATTCTTGTCTTCCTAATCTTATCCAAACCACAAATGTTCTTGACACTTCACAGCTTTTAAATTTTTGGCATAACACCTACACCACCACTCCTTTCTTCTTTTTCTTTTCTATTTATACTCTGCCACACCAAATCATCCATTGTAGGTTTTTGTTCTTCTCTTAGTTGCATTTCCATTACTGCTAATACCTCAAGCTCTTCATATTTAACTTCTTTGTTTAATTCCAGACAATTTTCTGATCTCCTACTATCTTACACATTCAATTTTCCAATTTTAACAATTTCTTCATTTCTTTCTTCTCTATTACATTTGTAATTAGTTTATTTATCATTCATTTTACAGATCCATTCCCTCTCCACATCTACATTTATATTTGAATCATCTACCCTTTGTTTACTTCTTACATCCCATCCATTCTTAATCTTCTTATTGAAAATACTGTAATTTAAAACCTATCACCTTTATAAGTTTACTGAACTATAATATTTTTTATAAATCAAATCCCCTAATGCCTCACTTCATTGTTTTGCTAAATGCATCCATCTTTACTATATAACTTCCTCTTACTAATAAAAAAGTCCCACACATCCACAAACATAACCTTATTTCTCTTTCATAGTTTTTCAATTTCTCATTTATAGAATATGCCTTATCTAACATATACCTATTGTCGAATCTTGGTAGTAATCCAATTACTCCCATTCTTCCTTTAACCTTATTCAAACTATTAATCAATTCTTTGTATGTGCTGTGATGCACTATGGCTTCTTTATCAGAGCCAGGAATCTCTCAGCCACTATGCCCAGAGAAACCGATTAGCCACCTTACCTTCCCTTTATATACCCCATGCTAAGTTTTTCCATATTCTTCTCTATCCTGCTCCATCCCATTTCCTTAACATTATCTTTGTCCATTCTATGGTTTTTATATCTAAACCCCCTTATCTTTTCCCAAACCCAGCATAAAAACCAAAGCCCACTTTCTTTGTATAATCAGTTTGTTTATATTTATTCTCCCACAACTTCATTATTTGCACCCTTTCTGCTTGTAAGCATTTATATTCAATTAACAGATGTGTAATAGTTTCTATCTCTTCCTTACATAATTTGCAGATTATTTCACCCACATTTCTGCATTTATATGTATATTCCCTTGTTGCTAATGATGCTGTTCAAGTTTCTGTTTGCTTCCTAATATATTTAAACTCTTTTTACTCTCCGTACTAGTTCTCCATCTCTCCAACTTCATATTTTTTTATTAATGCATCTATTCGTCTATCCCATTTCTTGCCACTATAACACTCAATAATTCTCCTAATACAATTATCACCCTTTTGTATAAGTATACTGACATAAAGTCTTTATCCAAATTTTCTGCATAGCATATTACCTTTCTCACCTATCTTGTTGCCTGTCCTTTATTCATAACCCAATTAAATACTATTTTGGCTATTCTCTTATTGTATGTCAGTAATAATTTAGTGACTTTCTCGTGTGTGGAAAAAAAGTCCTAGAATGCATATATACCCAAAATAAACAATTATAAAAAAAATACACACACACACAAAAAAATGGTTTATTATGGGCATATCTTTCTTACTGCTAGAAGACAAAATTATTAGGAAAAAATAAAACAAAAAAATAGTGTGTATATAAAGATCTTAAAAAAAGCAAATGCTGAATAAATAACTTATAATTTAGCAGAACCTAACCACTTTAACTAGAAAAACAAGTAAATTATTCGATAAAAATTATAAAGACCAACAAAGAAATTCCTAAATATTAGTTCTAAGTAGTTTATTAGTTATTTATATATATCTTAAAAATATTGGAATTTAAAATTCCCAGTACACATATTTTTTAAATGTACATATACTGTATATTTAGAAAAAATCTTACTTAGTATAGTTAATAATTTCATGTAAATACCATATAATAAATGAAAAAAAAAAAGCAATTAATCCAAAGCTCTAAAAATTAATATTAAAATTTTTAAAAGTATTATTTTGGAGTCAATAAAACTATAAAAAGAATAACAATCCTTGAAACAATTCACTTTATAATAAATATGCACACACATTAGTACATTTATATTATGTGAGTCATCATAATCATTTTCAATCACTATTGATCCACTGCAGGGTAAAATCTCTCCATGTTCAATCCAGTTTCTCCTATCTTCGCATCACCCCAGCATACTTCCTTATTTCATCCACCAATCACATATGTGATCTCTTTCTAGATCTTTTACAGCCTTTTGAAATCCAGTTTAAGATTTCAACTGTCTATTTATTAGCATCTCTTCTAGTAGCAATACGACCAGCCCAAATCCACTTCAATCTTTTATTTCTTTCAATAATCTCAGTAATACCTGCTTGTTCTCCCATCTATGCATTTCTTTTTCGATCTCTTTTTATTCTACATATCTCTATCATATTTCATTGAGTGGTCTGAAATCTATGTATTGCTCTTCTGTAAAATCTCCAAGTCTCAGATACATAAGTAAGAACTGGTAAAAGGCATTTATTAAAAACCTTCCTTTTCAAATAACATAGGCTTATTTCCTTTTAATATATTTCTTCCAAAAGCACTCCACCCAAGTTTAATTCTATAATTAATTTCATCCATTATGTTTCCATCTATAGTAACTATCTGATCAAATTGTGTCTAACTCATCATTATCAATCTTTTTATTCTTTTGAAAAAATATATTGAATATTATTTTAATCTTTTTAAGCTTTATCTTTAGTCCTACTTTCTTATTTTCATCTGATAATTCTTGTAATATTTCCTGTCTCCATTTATTTTTACTCCCTTAGCTTTCCATTTTAATCCACAAAATATTTTTTGCAAAACTACTATAAAAAGTTTTGGAAGTATGGAGTCATCCTGTTGTACACCCATCTCAATGTTAATTTTCCTAGTATCATTATGTAATTTAATCATTGCTATTACAATATCCTGGATCTACATCTTGATGTTTTAATCATTGAAGAAAAGCTTATAGAATAAAATGTCTTTTCAAAATCTAAAAATCCAAAGCATAATGGCAAAACTCATATTTATTAGTCCTTTCTATAATTTCTCTTAATATTTGAATATAATCCACTACACTAAAAACACTTTTAAATCCAACATGTTCTTTTGGTTGATTAAAATTCAAATTCACTGTAGAAGAGTTATAATTATCTTGATAAATTTTTTTTTATATAACTGATAAGTTTGTAATTTCTAATATCTTCTTTATGACCTTTTTAAAATATTAATATTAATACTGTATTCTTCCAATCATCTGGCACATTTTTTATCATTTAGACATTTAGTATATAGTTTTGCCAAAAAAATTTCTATCTCATTGCCTGCTTTTTTTTTAAAGATATCAATTATAATTCCATCATTACTTGGAACTTTTCTCTCCTTCATAAATTTAATTACATAATTCTTCATTTAAAATCCTGGGCAATTCAGAAGATATAGTAGTCATAGAAAATACTCTTTCTTGTTCTTCATTATTATATTATTCTTGATAGAATTCTTCTGCACATTTTATGATATCATCTTTTTTTTAGTAATAGTTCCATCTTTTTTCCTACTGCAGAAATAAGTTCCTTATTAATACAAAGATGTTTTAAACTTTTATTCTCTTCTATAACTTTCTTTGCTAATTCGTAATTACATCATTATCAACTCTTCTTCACATCATTTTACAAAATTTTAGACATTCAATCTTTTTTAATGCCTTATTTTTATATTTTTTCATATTCCTTCTTTTCTTCATAAATTGTCATCTCAATAGAAATTTTGTCACTTTGCTGTGTGAGTATAGACCCATATATACTTAATGAAGATAAGTGCAGTTTTAAGCATACAATTTATTTTAGAATGGAAAACAATTTTTAAAAATTCTTTAAAATTTTAAAAATGGTAGCTTATAACAATTGAATTCACAAGTACAAAAAAGCCATTTAAGAAAAATAGGGAAATAAGCTTTTATTTAATTTTAAAATGATTTCTCTAGAAGAAAAAATTATTTAAATTTTCATTATGAAAGATTCACAGAATAAGTTAATGGTACAACATAATTAAAATATCAACAATTACTTTCACACACACACACAACAAAAAAAAAAAAAAACAACCATTGTTTAAATTATGACAACATTCATATTCTTATATTTTCATTAAATGATTTGTGTCAAAGTTTGAGAGTAGATCTTTGACACATCAATTAAACTGTAATAATTTGCTACTTATATATACACCGAATGATGATAAGATATCTGTAAGAGATTGTAGTCTGGGCTAACTGAGAAGTACAGATTCAGCACAAAATGTTCATCTTGGGGATCATAATCTTTTTCACATGTCTCTGGTCATATGTTTATAATTATATCTTTCCACAAGATTTTAGAAGTGGATAAAAACCAGTCCCTACCTTGCATGAGAGTGGTATCGTTAAAATTACACTACAGAAATTATTCATAATTGGATAATCTCTAGTCTAATGAATGACTAATAAAAATTATTAATTCATATTCTTACTCTCTGACTTTCATAACCATTTGTGGTAGATGTTTAGTTTTGTATTAATGTGTAATATAAAGCTATTAATACAATGTGAAGAATGTTCATATGATAAAATAACAAAACATTTACTATATAAACATTTAATTATAAGACTGAAAAACTATTTGACTTCTTTCTTTTTTACTGACTTTGGAATAATTATATAATACGAATTCTTTTTTATTAAAAAAAAAAAAATTAATTCATGAACACATCCAAAGATAAGAGTAATAAATTTAACTGATTCAGCATAAAAACTTAAATCCTTGATTGTAAAATGTTGCAAGATATGAATTAATGCAAGGGGTGGAGCAAAAATTATTAAGAAATCAAAAAACGGATGACTTTAAACTTAGAAATATTTTATTAAATTTAAATTTGAATTAATAAATTGTTTGAAAATGCTAATTGTGAAGACAGCTGACTTAAATGCAGTAATATGAAAATAACAGATACTTCACAAAAAAATAAAAACAGTTTAGATAAAGGGAATAAAAATAAAGATAGTAAATCAATATTTCCATTGAAACAAAGCAATTAATGCAAAAAAGTTATAAAAGTAATTAATTAAAAAATGGCAGATTTAGAAAAAATAAATATATGGAACTTTGTAAAATAGATAATGGCAACAAAAAAATATGATTATGAAATGGCAAAAAAAAAAACAACAACATGAAAATAAAAGTTTCAGTGATACAAAATAGCATAGCTATAAAAAATAGAATTATGCATCATAAAATATGCAAGTTAATTCTACAAAGAACTATGCAATAATTAAAATAAAAAAGTATTTCATACCATAATATCAGTTTAGATGCCACACATTATAAATGAAGAACTCATTGAAGATGTTTAAATGCAACAAGTGATATGAAATTGTACATAAAAGTTACACACAAAATTTCTAAATGATAAGCAAATTAAAATGACTAAAAGAAGGCAAGCTTTTTTCCCTAGAGAGAGATTGAGTAATTAGATAGTAGTGCATTCTAACAAAAAATGAAATTCTTGACTATCACCAATGATAATTTACTTTTGAAAACAATTATTTGTTTTAACATTTCAACTTAGAGCTATATCATAAACTTTATTAAGCCCTATATCACTTATTTTTTAAAAAGTTACATATAAATTATTTATTAAGATCATGCAAATTGTCTACAAAGAAGTTTGACACAAAACCAATCAAAGAAATGAGATGGGCTTAAACGTGATTTGGCTCAGAAGTTCTAAAAATATATATAACAAAAACAAATGAGTTGCCATATTGCATTGAATCTGTTGATTACAAAAAGACATTTGACTCTGTAGGGATTTATATTGTAGTTACACCTTTAAAAAATCATAACATAGCTTAGACAGCCTCAATTTTTGAGAAATATTTATTAAAATGCAACAGCAGTGACACCAATAATATTAATATTAAACTACGATAAAGTGGCTCCATTTCTTCAAACATTTTGATACCAATTTTACATGAAGTATTTTTTTAGATTAAAATGGCAAGCGAAGGATATAAAAATAAATGGATATTATATAAGGCATCTGTATTTGTGTAGATAATGCTTTAAAACTGCATAAACTTTAAAATTATAAGATGACAATAGAAAAATATAATTAGAAATAATTATTAAAAAAAACTGAAGTAATATTCAATAAATTCTCAAAAAAAAGAAGAAGAAAAAAGATAAATTAAAGATTGATACTAGTAACAAACTAAATTATCGAGTATAAATACCTTAGTTAAATTATTAATATAAATAGAAACATAATGGATGAAATTATTCATAGAATTAGAAGTGTTCATTATTTTTTTTAAAAAAATCTTTTTTTTTTTCAAATGTCTCTATGCTTGAAAAGAAAAATTTTTAATACTACATTCTACCAATACTTATGTATCTAGGACATTGGACATTTAACAGAAGAGTAAAATAAAGATTGCAACAAATTATGAAAAGATTAGGATTAATAAGTAAAGATCAAAAGCAAAATAAATATGTGAATATGAAAACACATTCAAACAGGAACACTGAGCTATTGGAGAATTAAAATGACATAATGGAGCTATGATGGAATATTATGAGTAAAATAACAGTGGAAGGAAAAATGACATCTTAAAATGTATCTAAAAAAAGAGAGAAAACTATAAAAAAAATTAAATGTGAGATGTGCTAATATGATAAAGAAAAGCAATAAACACATAAATTAACCTGAATTAAATTAATAAATGTTTAAGTGAGGATTATCATAAAAATAAAGCAGATTGTAGGGCAACATATCTTCAGAGACGGAAACCTAACACTGCAGAAATATTCAGTCAACAGTCTAACATTTTTATGATTATTCTAATATTAAATCACTAACCAGATTTGCTATCTGAAAAAAAAGATTTTGAGGTTGCCTGTATATATAAATTGGTATTCCATTTTTCAGTACCAATATAAAAAAAATAATCTAAAAAAAAAATTCAAGTTGTTATAAGACATGCTTATAAATTATTATCCAGTGCACCATTACATGATTGTAATGCCCGGAATAATAGTAATACATATCTCAATATTTCATGGATGCAAATACCCTTCAATCTTTTTTTTTTTTTTTTAAATATATCTGTACTTTCATAAGCATATATCTAATGACAAGAGAGCTGACTTCTCAGAGGCACTCAAGGTTTTAGCAAATGACTAAAATATTGCTGGTCCAGGAATTTCCTTTTATGGATACTATAATGTATAATAGCATTTTCTTACAGTAGCTTCAATGTAAATTCTCCAACTTTGTTCAAAGAAATAGGAAATCATTTTTCTTCAAAGCTTACAAAAGACTTCTCCAATTGACATGCTTATTTAAAAAAAAAAAAAAAAAATCTATGATGCAATCTTTTCAAATGTTATCCATATCATCATTCTTTCTTCTCTTTGATTCAATTTCTTGTGATTGACATTATTTAAATTCTTTCTCAGAAAGTCTGTAAAAATATAAAATCACACATTAAACTGATGATACTAGACTAATGGTACATCTTGTCCATATATATATATATTAGCATTTTAAGTAATTTGTGTGTGTCATGACTATTACATAAAACTAACATTTCCTACTATAGCATATAGTTTGTTAAGCAAAAAGCTAAAGACTTTGCCTAAGTAAACATTCATGTTTTATTACATTAAAACATTACTGCAAAGTCATGCATAATTTAATGCAGTGCTAAAGTAGTGAACTTGAAAGCTAAAGACACATAGATCACAGGTTAGTTCTATCACTTCCAAAGCTCAACATCATATGATCTTCTGAGAAACAATCCATTTATTCCTTTTTTTTTTTTACTACTGTATTTGCTTACTAATCAAAAAATTCTATGTGAATAACCATAAATATCTACTGAAACACTGCTCACTCTGAAATCTTCTAGGGAAAAAAAACCCCATTCACCTCCTGCCCACTTTTGCTGCATATTTTCCAATAAAACTATGGCTTAAACTATAAAAGTGAAGCAAATCTTAACACAGCACACTAATTCATAAGAAATGAGAATACTCAGCTCTTATTACTATTATAATATACAAATACACATATTTAGGTATATAAAGATATAATAACCATAAAGCACATTAATTATGATTTGAATCAGTATCTATAATTAATGGAATCCATTAGAGATCAGCAGATAGCTCAAATTTTAGTATTCTTTATTGATAAATTTATAAAAGTGGTGTCACTACAAACAATTTGCAGTATGAAGAAGCAGATCAAAATAATAAAACTAGAAAAAAAAAAATGGCAAAAGATACAATTAAGAAAGTTTGTTTTACTGATCTTTACTGGAAAATTTAAATATCCTGAGATGAAAATTAACAGTTTCCAAGTAAAAGACTAAAAATTCAAAACAAAAATATTGGCAAAATCTTTATCAGAAATAGGACATGATAAAACAAAAAATTTAAAGTTTATGCCTATCGTTTAATCTGAAACACTAGAATGTGAATAATTAGATGAGTAACAGAAATATTATTAGATTGGATTTGTAAGAATAATAGCAGAAATAACATATATTGCAAATGAAGTAGAAAAAGCAAATAAACAATTGCTTAAATAAAATTGAATAGAAAAAAACCATGAAAAAAAGCCTAACAAAAAATAATTAAAAATAGTAGTGTTACTTTTGATATGAGGTTCTGCAAATATCTAATGTAACTTTGAAATTGAGATTCTAGAAAAAATGTTGTTTTATGGTAGGCAGTGGAAACCATCACTGATGATGATTAACTGCTTTAATTGATTATAATAATATTGCTTAGTTAATTTAACCTGCCTGCAAACAAAGAATATACATACTAAATAATTAAGGTTATTGCAAACATTTGTAGACAATTTATTGATCACACACATGTGGTATGCTTTGAAAATGCAAATAATTAACTGTTATTAATTTAAACAGAGGATTAAAATTACCCTTAAGGAAGGGTAGGAGAAGCAAGCCAGACTAGAAAATATCCAGATGTATGTGTATACCTTTACAATACTCATGCGAGAAGTTATTTTAAGGTCAAATATATAAAAACTAATATTATAATGTAACACAATATCTCTGTTTATTTGTGCGGGTGTTCATTCGCAGATAGTATAGTTTACAATAAATTAATTATTCACTGGAATAGCAAATCGCATGTATGATTTGTTATTCATTCACTAATAATAATATTGGCATAATAATAATTAAAACTTCAATCACCTTGAATCTTTTTGGCAGTAGGCCAGCTGGATGCTTATATTGTCAACTACATTACTCATAGGAAAAGAGATTTCCGCACTCTTTAAATTAATAATAATAATAAATAAATAAAAACATTGTCATAAGTGAACTGTCAGTATAAAAGAATATAAACAATTTTATTAAATTCGCCGTTTAAAATATGTGAATCTCTTCTTTCATATATATTATAATGTATTCACAATCTAACATACAAAACTTCAAAGCATATATATCACATTTGAATATACTTTTATATTTCTGAATGTTGATAATATAAAAAACTCTAATTACATGATCAGATATGTGTACGTGAGTTTACCAATATCTCATCAGCCTATAGACATATTAGTTATGTTAAATAATCAAAGCATATATTAATTTTTTACGATCATGAAACAACACATCCCCAAGTAATATATATATTAAATGTAAAAAACTAGAAATATATGAATACCAAAGAACTTACAATCTGAGCTAAGGCTGACCAGACTAAGTCTTCGATCTGTGAAGGGGACACTACGGCGTTTTTCTTTATAGGCTTTACTCTGTAAGATTTTTTCAGGAATTACAAAATTTTCAGATGTGATATCCATGGTCAAAGCGTGGATAAGAAATGCAACACTAACATTTAAACAAATTATAAAAATAATAATAGTAAAAATATGATAATTAATAATAAGCTATATGGTAATGCAAAAAAAGCACGTCTAAGCATCCACCGGGACGGTGCTGTTCATGCCACATAAAATAACATAAAGCAATCTTCACGTTAACTAAACCGCTTAGTTTTATCAATGAGTTTTAATACTCAACACTCAGTCTTTACAGCGCTGGACCTTCACTCGCAGCAAATTCTATTGTGGCAGCAGTTGTTGGGAAGATCTCATTTTAAAATGAAAGGGGGTATACAAAAATTTAATACTAAAATTAGCAGGTATTCACAAGGTTTTTTTATTATTATTATTTTGTATGGATATACTGTAATAATAAGTTTATTTCTTTGCAATATGTACTATTACGGCATTTTTATTGCATGGGAGTAAATATTGATTAATGAAATTATAACTACTCCATTTATTAAATAAATGATGACATTTAAAAAGCTGATATTGATTCTACCTCCTGCAAAACTAAATTAAAAAATATCAACCTACTTAATTGTATATATGTATATATTTTTGAGAGAGGAAAATATAAGAGTTTTCTTCTTTCTTTTTTTTTTTAAAAAAAGTAATTATCAGATACATTATAAAAATAAAAATTTAATTAAGATATGATTCAAAATGAATAAATTAAAACAGTATTATATTAAAATATAATATGGATTAGGTTACATACACTTAATATATAAACGTATATATGGACTTTTTTTAAAAACACACACACACACACACCCTAGATCGCAAAGGCAAAGAATAATGGAAAAGATACATTGAAACGAAAAAGTTAAGTATAAAAACATAAGCATCAATTTCATTACAAAAATATTAAAGGGGGAGGGGGAGATACACTGAATTAATTGCATGTAAGTATTTAAAGAACGTGAAAAATTGGAATATTAGATTTAAAATGAGAAATAGATAAACGCAATTAAAAACGACTACAAAAAATTAGGAATATTTTTATGATATCTGAAAATATTATTTTGTAACATTTTAAAAAGTGTTACTCTGCATATCTCTTTGGCAAACCTTTGACTACTTCCTATTCCAAAGTCACCTTTCTGTTTTCTTCTTTAATAAACTACTGGTTATAGTTTTATTGTTTATTTCTCTCTCTCAATTTTCCCATTACAAATAATCTAAAAATTGTTCTGAAAATTTCCTTACTTGAAAAATTATAGCAAATCCAGTTTCTCTTTCGTTTTAACTTTTTCATTTAAACAATATTCTCTACAGATTATCACTATTTCAGTAATTTAAACTTTTATAGGTAACATATTTATGCATATCAAATTTCAAAAAGCTCAGTATTTTCTGTAACATCACATGATCACCATTTTTTATGCCTGTTATTAAAACTGGCAAAACTCTCCATACAGTACTGCCACTCAGTGCAAGCCAGAGTAATCAATAGATGCCAGAAGGCTTGTGCATAAATAAAATCCCCATCTAGTGCCTACTCATCCAATATCCCCAGACTAGTGCTCTCAGATCCAAGGCTCCTCACTGACGAAGGCCACAAGCCAGAAACTAGTCTGGGGATATTGGATGAGTAGGCACTAGATGGGGATTTTATGCACAAGCCTTCTGGCATCCATTGATTATTCTGGTTTGCACTGAATGGCAATACTGTATGGAGAGTTTTGCCTGTTTCAAATACTTTCTGTAACCTTTTTTGTTTACCAACTACTTTTTGATGTATGTTCTCATCATGCAAGTAAGCATTTCTTACCACATAATGTCTAAACAGGTAAAGTTAAACCATGCTCATGATGCAAACTTCAATAGTGAAGTTCTCATCATGTTAAAATTATATTTTTTGTTTTTACAATCCTAGTTATTGATAGATCGTAATAAGTCTAGAATTTTTACCAATTAGCACTATAGATTGAAATAAAAACTGATTTATTGATCAACATTAGATAATTAGTTGGATTGATTACCAATCCCCCTCTAAGCCTGCTTGTGTTTTAAAAATTTCTATAAAGTATCAAGCTTGAACTCAAATGTTAAGTGATGAGAATGATAGACAAATGCACTACTAATGCCATGAGATCCTTATATATAATGTATAATTAAAGAATGTAATACTGATCATCTACACATCATATAAAATAAAAATACGAATATAAAATATACATCCAATACAGAAAGTTGTAGGTATTTTCTTTATCAAAAATATTCAATAATCATGTTTCTTTTCAATATTAGTGCCAACCATTTTGTATTTAAAAACCTATAACATTCACCATAGTCATTTGGAGATCATTATAAATATCTCATTTTCTCTACTTCTGAGTTTCTAAAATTAATTGTGATATAAAGATTATTGGCATTATGAAACATTTGAATTTTATTTTATTTTAATACAAATATGTACTTTTTTATAGTGCTTAAATATATTATAATTTCTGGTTTTAATAACTGAACAGATATAATCAAACCCTTTTATTATCCTTACCTTTTCTAGAACACCAAACAAATGCAAAATGACCATTTACATTTGCGGCCTCAGATATATATATACAGATATAGCCAATCTAATAAATATTTTAATCAATGATGAAATTGACTATATATCAAATGTAAATAAAGTCTTTTTTTCTATATTGCTTGAATCATATTCACATGAGAAAGTTCACTTCCTACAATCCATACATTAATAGCAAAAATCAGTAAATTTCATTTAGGTTCACCATTTTTTTAATGTTAAAAAAAAAAAAAAAAATTTGTATTACACATATATGTAAGATTTTGCTTGAAAGCCAACTTTATTTCTAATAAAAAGAAGGACACTACATGGATCTAGCTCATATATTTTTTTCCTTATGATTTTTTTTAAGAGAAAATAATAATAGTAATTGAGAATTATAAATTCAAGTAAACATAAAAATTAATTATTGCATTTTTAAAATATTAATTTACCATTGTAATGAAATGTCTCACAAATTATTTCAAATTCTTCTCTAAAACTACTTATTATATATATAAAATTATATTAAAAGTTAATCACCTTATGAATATGTTTGTATGAAGTATATTTATGTGAAGTGTATAAATAAATGAGCATATGTATGTGCGTATATGTTTAGATGCTAATTTATTAATGGTATCATTAAATAAAATTAGAAAATAAATTATTGCATAATCTAATATTTATTTTCTTAAGGAAAAAAAGATATCCTCTAAGACAATGGTTCTCAACCTGTGAGTCACGACCCCTTTGAGGATCAAACAACTCTTTCACAGGGGTCACCTGACCATTGGAAAACATATTTTCGATTCATAACAGTAGAAAAATTACATTTGGGGGTTGCCACAACACAAGCAACTGTATTAAAGGGTCGCAGCATCAGGAAGGTTGAGAGCCACTGCTCTAAGAGTATTATAAGTGGGTCATTACTTGAAAATGAAATCCAAAAATTATGAAATTATCATAAAGAGATTGACATAAAATTTTATTGGTGAATACAATTATATATAATTTTAATCAAAATTTTTAATAACAAAATTCCTATTTTAAAATTTAAATATTAAAATTAATTTATGAATAAATTCAAAATTAATAATTAAAATGCTTGAATTTATTGTTTATATTGATAATTATTATATTTTTTTCAGCTATATTGTATTCTATGCTATATTAGCTTTATGAAACACAGATTTTATTTTTGCCACCATGTAAAGTTATTGTGAAAATTACAAATTCTATCAAAATTATAAATAGTCAATATTTTGCAGATGTTAAAACTCATACTTGAGGGGTACCCAAAAAAACTTGGAATTTTGAATAAAAAATTGTATATTCATTTTTAAGATTACAAACTGAATATCCTTCAAAGTATTGTCCATTTGATGCAATGCATTGAGTCTAAATGTGTTTTCCACTTTTCGAAGCAATTCTGAAACTCTTGCAAAGTGATGCCTTTAAATGCCTCAGAATGTCGATTTTTTCTTCATCACTTCTAATTGGCAAACCTTTTTGTTTTGAGGTATTTTTTCATTTGGGGAAATAAAAGAAATGGGAACAGGTGAATATGGTTAATGGCTAAGCTGGGTCATTGTCTCACACTCAATGCTTTGTGCACTGGTGCATTGTCATGATGAATCTTGCTCTTCTCATTTTGCCATAAAGAGGGACATTCTCATTTTACTAAATCATTTAAACATTTCATAACTTGTAAGTAAAACATTTAACAACCATTATGAATGAATTCTGAATAAACAAACAATATTGTTTCATGAAGGAAAAAACAACAGCATTCTCTTGTCATTGGACTTCACTCACCTCGCTTTTTAGGGACTTGATTGAATTTGAATTCTTCTATTATTAAACCTTATAAAGTTGTGTTTTCTCCAGAACAGCTTGCTTGTAAACTATTTCAAGCAACACAACTATCTCCCCTGCCATTTTCTCTAACAGAAAAATGAATTTCACACTGTTCCAATTTTTCAGCTATCACAAAAATTGACAAATAAGCAAGATGCATTTAACAAAAATATTTACCACATGACATCACAACTTCTTTTGCTAATGCTGGTCAGAAGACTAATGCAGGGAATAGATATCCCCACAAGTGGCAGGAACATTTACAAAAATGTACTTACTTACCAGAGAATGATTCTGGAATCCTTTCTTAAGTAGAATTCTGAAGCCTTATAAAAGATATGTTTACATTATGTAGTCAATTTCACTCATCTAAAATTAGAGATCTCTACATATAACGATATATATATATATCTGACATTCCAAATGTACAGGAAGGCAAACATTCTGTGATAATGTTGGGAAAGGTTGTGTTTTTAAAATATAATCAATACTGTAATATTATTTGTAAATTTTTTTTTACTGAAGAAACAGTAGCAACTCATTCTATACAATAGTGCTACCTACTGTGAGCTATAGTAATTAACAGATGCTAGAAGGTTGTAAATTTCAATCCTCCTCACTCATAATCAGCTAGAGAGAGAGAGAGTACTTTTTCCCAAACATTAGAACAACTATTTGTGTTTTATTCACTCTTTGGTTTCTTGGGTGCCATTTCTGCTTCAACCCAACTTCAAAAAAACTACAATTATATTTTTACAACAAAATAAATAAAATAAAAATTATAGATCAAACCCTTGCACTCCCAGATATATATGCAGCCGCATAGAGCTTAATAATCTTACCTACATCTGTGTAACCACTGATCATTAAAAAATAAGATATAAAACTAGTTAAATTTAACAGAACAGCTCATATCCTCATTAATTCTTCTCTACTTATATAGAATTCTTTCTAAATCTGATATATATATATATGCATACAGATATACAATACTAATTTCAATACAAACTAAGATATAATATGTAGATATCCACTAAGTACTATATGTGTATACTAATATAACCTATGCAATCGCTTATTTCAACAATAAAGTTAATGTTAAAAGTAAAAAGCTGATATGTAGCTGATGAGACTATTCAGCCAGAAATTTAAAAATGAAGTGAGGATTCAGAGCAAATGATTTTTGTTTAATGATATTTCATCATTTTGTATTACACACTTTTTACTTAAATACTATACATAACTATACAAACACAATAATCATCATATCTTATAATTATTGGCTCAACCAAGCATATTTATAGCTGGGAATTAAAATCAAAAGTTGAGAAATTTTTTAGATATTTTTTTATATTGCAGCACATAGCCAACTCAACTAGCTATTCAATACTATTTAGTCAGCCATATTTAGATATTCTTAACAGAAATATACAACAAGAGAAAGGCTCAACAAATAAAATTTTATTAAGCTTTATGATTCTTTATGTATGGAATATTTTCAAAACTGGTGAGATGTCCATAAAAATACTTTGATACACAAAATCATATTATATTTGTAATACAATAAATTATTTAGTAGTATTTTTATATTAGACTATTTCCACCATCTAATGTGTGTGTTGAATGTCTTTAGAACAAATTAATTTTATTTAAATATTCCAAATACATTCAACTGTTAGTAATATCACAGAAAACAGGTTAGTATATGCACCAACTGTTAGTAATATCACACCAAACAGGTTAGTAAATGCACAACGTTTTGAGAAGTATTGTTCTCCTCTCTTCTTCAGGTGTAGCTGGCCTGACCAGTGACAGTACTAGCATGGGATTTGAACCTGGATCCTTAGAGCATTATCTTAAAATTCAATAATCAAGAATCTAAGGGTGCAGGTTCGAATCCCATGCTAGTACTGTCACTGGTCAGGCCAGAAACCTGAAGAAGAGGGGAGAACAATATCTCGAAAGGTTGTGCATTTACTAACCTGTTTGCTGTGATATTACTAACAGTTAGTGCATATATTAACCTGTTTGCTGTGATATTACTAACATTTGGTATATATACTAACTTGTTTGATGTGATATTACTAACAGTTGGTGCATATACTAACCTGTTTCCTGTGACATTACTAACAGTTGAATGTATTTGGAATATTTAAATAAAATTAAATTGTTCTAAAGACATTCAGCACACATATTAGAGATGGAAATAGTCCAATATAAAAATACAACTAGAATACCATCATCACAAACCTTCAGAAAAACAATAATTATTTACTTTACAAATATAATTATGGCCAGTTTACTGATTGCAAGCTATCTTCAGTAGTTGATACACAATATTACAAAAATCTATTCAAAGTTCTACACTAAAAAAAAAAAAATATATCAAAATATTAAAAAAAAAAAATGTAAACAGAATATTTTCTTTTCTAGATATATTTTTCTCTGCTTTTACTTATTTATAATAATAGTTATAAGTTAACTGCCTTTAGTAATAAGTCAATTTGTTAGTGTGAATTACATTTGTATATTTTGTTGACAACCGGTATTTTTGATCGGCTTCTATGATGTTCGACATTTATTAAGCTTTTTCAAAGCTAATAACAACTAATTTTTTTTAAAAAAATAACATTCAAACAAACTAATAATGAAAAAATAACTTTAAAAAACTGAAGATAATTTCTTTTTGTAGTCAAGAATTTAAACAACTATTTTCTTAAAGTGAATCTTCAGCTATTGTTAAGAACAACTTAGAGCTGTTGAAATGTTCTTCCATTAGTTCCATTCTTCTATTAGATATGCCATTGAACTGGAACATTGGAAAAGTAAAAATAATGAAAAAAATCATTATGATGGTTTTAATATAAAATTTAAAACTATATACATATATATGAGTTTATTTTAAAAATTCAGTTCAAATGTCACAAACAATTCTTAGGTTGTTCAATTCTACATTACCAAATGTTTTTAGTGCCTATTTAATAAATTTTCATTTTTAGAACCTAAGCTGCTTATAAGAAGTGATAAAGACTTTTGTCCAAAATACCTGCTAGGGTTCTGATATTTTTCTCCTTTAATTGGGCAATATAAGATACTGATAACCACCATCCAAAAAAGAATGTATTTCTAAAAAAGTAATAAAGGTCAGAATGAGACATCTTAGATGATTTATGGCCAGAAAATATTCAAAACTTATAAAGATATAACCAATGAAGATCTTTTAATTATATTAAACAGATGATATAGTAGTATGGTTATATATATTGCCATCATATCATAACAAATGCTTTCATTATTAGCAGCCTCTGTAACATAATTAATACTTGAGTGCACACAACAGCTATATATTCATTTTTGGGCAATTCTTTTAGTTCATGAAGTTATTCAATATCTTAAATAAGTATGTTTTACCTATTAACAAGCTTCTAAAAAAAAGTGGATTCAATCAAAAATGAAATCTTGCAAATTCTTAAAAAACAAATAAACGTTACTTTGAGTGTCAGAAGTGCCTTGTTAAACAAGTACTAACTCTGAGTTTTATAACAATTCAAACTATTAAAAAGCTGATTAGCTATAATTTATTTACATTACTGCCTAGTGTCTATTAATTACTCAATGTATAAAACTGGTTCTAGAAAGGGAATAGTTCTTAAACTTTAATGAAGTGAGTAATTTGATTTTAAAAAATCTTTCAACTAATTTTAAATGTATTATTTACTATAAGTAAAAAAATTGATTGAACATTAAAAGATGCAAAGGTCTTATTAAGAAAGTTAATAGATTACAAAAAATTGGATTACAGACAAATATGAAGATAAAAATTATGACAATATAATCAGTAGCTCTTTAAAATTAATAGTGAAGACAAAGATATCATTAATAGTTTTATCAATTTTTATCATTCATTTAAATAAAGAATAAATTGGGCAAGAAATATATTACAAATTGATAATGAAAAGAGTTAAAACAGAGGCAAAACTTTCAGTAAAGTAGTGCCATTCAGTTTCAATAGCTTGTATAAGCATAGGGAATGATGATCATGTGATAGTCGTTTAATGGGAAGACTTTAAATAAAAAAACTGCAAAAGATATTTTGTTCTGACAATATAATGAATATATGAATTGTTCAAATGGCAGAATTTCTTGTAATACTCTAAGGATTTGAAAGCTGGTTACTGAAAAAAATATTCATACTAGAATTGTGATTGAATTGAATGGTCAAGATTTTTGACAATACCATGAAAAGTAAAAAAAATAAGTGGATATTCAATTAGATTAGGTAAAACTGATTTAATTCATTATAAAAGTATACAATACTCATAAAGGTATCTATGGATCTGAACACACACAAGAACGCATACACACACGAAAATACTTAGTATACACATACAACTACATCAGAAACACAAAACATAGTTCTATTTATTATCAGTATGGAATACAGCAAAACTCTTATAAAAAATGATTATCCATCAGCTGTTATTTAAAAAAATCTTAAATAAACAACAAAAAGAATCATCAAAAAAAAAATTATTGGCACTGTAGTGTATCCATACATACCAAAAATAGCAGACAAATTAAGGAAAATCTATAATCAGTATAAATCAGAACAGCTTTCTAGAGTCATAACACACTATGAGAAATTCTAACATCTAAAAAGTTTAAACTTAAAATACTGAAAAGCAAAAACTGCATCTATGAAATACCATGTGAATATAGAAGAATGCATATTAGTGAGAATCAGTTACCCCATTGAAAAGCAATTACAAAAGCACAAACTGATGATAATAAAGAAAACAGATGTCTCTAAGATACAGATCATGTATGTATCAGTGAACATATGTTCAATTGGGAAAATACAAAAATATTGGATAGAGAGAAAAAGATACAAAGAAGAATATTCAAAGAAGCTGCTCACATGACAATGGCAAATAACCTCATGAGTCAACCTATTGTGACTACACATAATGCAAAGAAACCATTAATCAACTTTGCTCTTAGAAAAAAGTGGAGAAATCAGGAGGAACCTCATAGATAAGTACATGAAATTTCTTTGAATTGTTGCATTTGGCAGGATAGCACAGCTGGTCAAAGTATTATGTTAAAATTCGATATTCAAGAGTATAAGATTTCAAGTTCAAATCCCATGCTAGTACTGTTACTGGTCAGGACAGCAACACCTGAAGAAGAGAATATCTCTTGAAGTGCTGTGCATATATTAACCTGTGTGCTATTATATTGAATGAAATTGGAAAATTTAAATAAAGTTAAAATTGTCTAAAGACATTCAATACTAAATATTAGATTATGAAAATAAAATACCATCATCACTAATCTTCAGAAAAATTCTAAAGATTTAGTAGTTTTAATTTAGGTACATACACAATTTCACATTTCATTAATAATTCATTATAGTTATTCAAAAATACAATAACATATAACAATATAGATTATAAATAATTACATATTTTTCATATTTAAAAAAGTAATAATGTAATGAAAGAAAGATATGAATAAGAAAAAGAATATTGCCTACAAAAATAAAAATGGAAGTTTTATTTATATTTTTAATTTGGGACCCATTTTAAAATTATAATTTGAAATCTGAACAACAATGAACATCTGCTTAATCTGCTAATTGTGCAGGTCAAATTACACCTATGTAAAGCTTTAAATGCTTCTATTGTTTTTGCACTTGTACAGCAATCAATGAAACACAAAGTCAGAAATTATATTTATAACCTTATGATATAACAATTCATTGAAAGATGAATTTAACCATGTGATAATGATAAGTGGTACACCATAGAGTATGGTATTTTCTAGAGCATATAAATCATATTTCTTTTTTATCATTACTTCAAATTTATTAACTTGTATTGTTAAAAATAAATCAAATTTCAAAACAATCTATGTGTAAACATGAATATATTTCATTTTTATTAATTGCAAGTATTTTGTAAAAACAATCCTAAATATTTAAATAAACAATAAAACTATGCACCCCCCCCCTCAAGAGTTTGTAAGCTTATCTAGTCAGTGACTTTCTTGGCTTTTGAAGTCTTGTCTGTAGATTTTCTGATTTTTTTTTTAAACTAATAAATTAATATTTACTTTATTTCCAAGTTTTATTGACAATTAAATGTAAAACACAAATGAAGACTAAAAATAGATGCAAAAGAGTGGTTAAAAGCTGAAGCATAGCAACACCATCACAATATGCTCAGTAAAGCACCTACTATTTCACTTTATTATTATCCATATATTCAAAGTAGGAAATTTATATATGAATTTTTAGAACATTTTTCCATTTATAAACTTATATTTCTAGAAAATCAAGACCAATTTAGTGATTCATGATATTGAATGCAAGTTTTTATACAAAAATTAAAATTTTGAATTATTAACTAAAATTGCAACCTGGTTGTGGAGCAGCAGTAGCTGATTATGGAAGTTGATGAAAATTCTCATCTCTAAAAAATAGAATAATTTGCCGGTAAACATAAATCTAACTGGTTTTGCAGAAAACTGCAATATACTATTTCACAGATGATTTTTTACCTTCTTAAGTTTAGCACAAATATTCACTGATATGTCTATATACCCTTGCATCATGTATGAATGTTTCAATCTTCTTCTCACTCTTCTACACTGTATTCTGCCCTTGGATTCTGATATAATACATGCATGAATATATGTTATTTACCTAATATAAGCTGAATAACTACAAATAAAAATTAACACTTGATCTTCATCAATAGTGTTTAGACCATGTTTGTCACCTATTCTAACATATTATAAAATAAAGGCTTTTAAAAAAAAATGCATGCATAGATATAAGTGCTGCGTTTTTAGGATTAAATGTCATAGTCGTAATTTATCAATCTGCTAATATATAAATATACTTATATGTAAAAGCAAAAAGATTAATACCGTAAGCAATATGTAATATACAAATAAGCAAGTAATAATAAGTATTGTATGGCAGGAACAGAGAAAGGTGAATAACTCCGTGTGTGTAAATTTAAAAAATCAGATATATTAATCTTTAACTGAGGTTTAAAGTTTATATATGTGCTAGAGATAATCTCTAGTTTCGAAAATGATTAGTAATAATCATTAGTGTATTTATCTGAAATGGATGGCGTCAAAGTTGTGAGTGGAGGGAGTTTGACAACGGTAAATGAAAATGTAACAAAATAAATTTATTAATCTCCTTATCGAAAGGCTGGCTTAGCAGATTAATAAATTTATTTTATGCTTATTTTGCCTTATCGTAATGATTATTACTTGCGTATTTGTATATGTGAATTAAATTTAATTTATCAGTAATCATAAATCAAATACACTGATAATTTGCATTTCGTTTTCATCTCTAGAAAAAAAGAAAAGAATTTTAATGATCAAAAAAATATTATACAAAATCTGATCATATTTTTATAACATTAGTCTCTAGGCAAAATTGTGATAGTAGTAATCCAAAATAAGACAGATTTTAATGATTTAATTAAAAGTTCAATTCAAATAGCTTAAAAAACAACTCCTAAACAAAAATTTATTTTTAAAATGACAAAGGGATTTTAAATATGCACACACAAAACATTATTATCACTTATATGAATTATTAAGTCATTTCATTATGTCAATTTTATATTTTCTGCAATAGAATATAAATATTACAGAATTAGTTAATATTTTGTTTGTTAATAGCTGAGAATTGTTTTTCTTCTAAGTTTTTATTAGTTAAACATTGTAAAAACTAATTAAAAAAATATTTACAACACATTCTCTCATTTAAAGAAAAATAACCATGTACCAATTACATAACATTGTTTCCCTATAGTTTTTCTAAAAAAATCATATTTTTTTTATATTTAAAAATATTTTATAGTTTAATAATAAGCTGATAAAACATTATTATATTATTTCGATGTATTATGCTTGAATTCTCACTCATAATCAATCATTGTGTTTTGGGAGTACCAAGGCTGTTAATTTACTCCCAGTGAGAATTCCTCGTTTTGTGAAGTGGACAAAATTCCTGAGGCTTGAACCGAAATATGTAGATTTTTTGTTGAAAATTAACTTCGGTGCACTCCCCACTGGGGTCTTTCTGGGTTATCATAAAAGTTACAAAATTGACACCATCTGCCTCTTTTGCAATAAACAGGAGTCCATGAATCACATACTTTCCCAATATTATTCATGGACTTATCTTCGGAATTTTATTCTGGAGAAAATAGCCAACCCTGACCAGTCCTGTGTAATGTTAAAGTTGGCCTTTAAAAAAGGTATATTTGAAACAATTAGACTTGTGACATATATAAACTTTGTTATATGGACAGCAAGATGCAAAATGGTATTCGAGAAAGGGTTGGACTGTCCTGTTGAAGATTTTATTATTAGCTTGCTCATTAAAACAAAAGAAATGGACAAAAGAACTTGCATGCCTTGGTTGGCAGATCAAACTTGGAGCAACCTGAGGATATAGGTTAGCATTAGTCGCCCATGATCCCTGGCTGGCCTACTAATACATTTATGATTGAACTGATATTCTTATTTAAGTTTATAAACTGATTGTATTGGATATTATAATCATGTATTTCCTGATTGCTGGAATTGTCTTATTTTTTTATGTATTCAAGCTAATTTTAATAATAGCTTGTTTATACTTTGTATGAAAACATAATTCTACCAAGTTATTATTACTGAGCTGACTCACTTATTTCCTTTGATGTACTATTATAAATAGACTTATGACTATTATCAGTTTTCACTAATTCCTGAATTTCTGATTAACAATATTATCCTTTGTACCCTAATGTTATGCTGTATACTATTAGAATTAATTTATCTTCAGTGTTCTTAATTACTCAATGATTTTCATTATGTACTTAATTTCAAATCATGTTCTGATCTTTACGGTGGTTTTTGTTACTGTTTACATTGCCACAATTGTAACACCTCGTTTATATTTATTCCAGACTGTTGGAATTATTCCAATGTGTATGATCTATAATTAGGATTTGAATAAATGATGTAATTGTTGGGATTATATGTTTAAACCCAACTTTGATTTATATAGTTAATTGCTTTCCTTGTATTATGTCTTGATTGTGAGTAAAGTATATTTTGAAAGATAATATTAAATTAACTTTGTTCAAAGCCGTTTTGTTAACTTCTACAATTTTTGGAAGGCATTCTAACTGAAGTATATTTTATTTTAATCTGCAATTAAAATGTTAATATTTAGTAATATTCAAACTATTTGATTCTCTAGCCTATCCTTTGTTCTAAATTTTTTCAGATAAAAGTTTTACAGAATTTATATATTGTTATTTACTGGACGGATCATGAGATCATTCAGCATTCAAACACAAGGTAGCTAAACATAACTATTTCAGGATTAGACTTCGAACGAAAATTTTCGATTTCACTCTCTTCTATAGGGAATTGCTCTGGGCGTTTAAATGATAGAATGGCTGATATTAACAATGACAATCCCAGAATCAATTCTCAGTTGAGTAATATAATAAAATAGAACAAAATTATAGGATTTATTTTTTATTAGATATATATCTATTCATGTATCTTTTGCTCTGCATAAAACCATTTTTATATAGAGACAACTATATAATAAATAAGAATATGATAAATATTTTGACTCTCTTCTAATCACACATATATACATTTATATAATCCAGCAGAAAAAATGTCCCGTGGTTAAAAAAAAATCTGAAAAAGGTTGATTATTGAGTTCCATAGTAATGTAAATTATTTGTATTACCGTTTCTTATTTTCCTGTTTATTTTTTTAAATTTGGTAATAAATTTCATGTTAATGACTTTTAAGTAATTGATCTGTCACACTTGGTTAAAGAAAAAAAAAGATGACTTTTAAAAATTCAGTTCATACAATCTTTTAGCTCTGCGTCAATACAATTATTTTTTTTAGTACAAACATTGTTGTAGAGTGAGAATGAATATCTTAACTAAAGTAATAAAATTAACAGTTAAGAATGGATGATATGATGAATATCTTAAATATAAAAATAAAAGTCAGAAATGAAAGATTTAAATTAACAGAAAAATAAATAAATGCTGTTTTATGGCAACTGCAGAATTGCACTTTTTTAGTTAAAAAAATATTATGAATATATATATCATCATCATTGTGAACCATTATCAATCTACTGCAGGATGAAGGTCTCTTCATGTTCAATCCATTTCCGATCTCTAGCCTCTCTTCTCCATATGACCCATGCACACTTTCTTATTATATCCATCTATCTCACATGTGGTCTCTTTCTGGGTCTTTTACAATCTCTTGGAATTCCGTTTAAGATTTCAATTGTCCATCTATGATCATCTCCTCTAGCAATATGTCCAGCCCAACTCCAGTCTTTTAATTCTTTTAACGATGTCAGTAACACCTGTTTGTTCTTTTACCCATATATATTGTGTTTTCTATCTCTTATTACTCCTAACATGCACCTCTTCAAATTTCTTTGAGTAGTCTTAAGTATTGTTCTTCTATTAAGTGTCCAAGTTTCAGATCCATAACCGAGAAAACACATTTATTAAAAAACCTTCCTTTTCAAACACAGAGACATCTTTCTTTTTAATATTAAGTTATTTCTACCAAAAGTACTCCAACCAAGTTTAATTCTATGATTAATTTAATCCATTATGTTTCTATCTGTAGTAATAATCTGATCAAGATATTTGCAATTGTTATCTTCTTCTAACTCATCATAATCGATCTTTATTTCTATCTTTTGAGAAAATCCATTGAACATGATTTTAGTCTTTTTAATATTTAACCTTTATCCCTACTTTCTTATTTTTATCAGATAACTCTTGCAACATTTTCTGAAGCTCTAAAGCATTATTTGCAAAAACAATTACATCATCTGAAAAACCTAAATGACTTAAATAATCTCCATTACTTTTATTCCTTTAACCATTTTAATCCACAAAATATTTTTGCAGGACTGCTATAAAATGTTTAGGAGATATGGAGTCACCCTGTCATACACCTTTCTCAATGTTATGTAATCTAATTGTTGCTGTTGCATTTTTATTAATTTTCTTTAGAATATGACAATATCCTGGGTTTATACTTTGATGATCCAATGCTTTAATCACTCAAGAAATGTTTATAGAATCAATTGCCTTTTCATAATCTACAAATCCAAGTCATAATGTCAACTCATATTCATTGATCCTTTAGTTATGATCTACTGTACTAAAACCATTTTTAAATCCAGCTTGTTTTTTTTTTTTTTTTTGGTTGGTTGAAATCCAATGTTCTCTATAGATGAGTTGTAATTATCTTGGTAAAAATTTTGTATTAAACTGATAAAAGGCTGGCTGATAGGTCTGTAATTTCTAATATCTTCTTTATCATCTTTTTTAAATATTAATATTAATACTGCATTATTCCAATCATCTGATACATTTTTATCATTTAGACATTTGGTATATAACTTTGCCAAAGAATTTTCTATTTCTTCATCTGCTTCTTTTAATATATCAATCATAATTTCATCATTATCTAGAGCTTTTCTCTTCTTCACAAATTTAATTGCATGTCTCACTTTTCCATTTAAAATCCTGGGCTATTCAGAAGATGCAATAGATGTAAGAGGTACTTTTTCTTTATTATTATATAATTCTTGATAGAACTCTTCTACTCCATTTCATGATGTCATCTCTCTTTTTAGTAATAGTTCCAACTTTTTTTTCTTATTGCAGATAAATGATGTTTTACACTATTGAGACTTTTATTCTCTTCTACAGTTTTCTTTGCTGGTTCACAATTATAATTTCTTATATCATTATCAACTCTTTTTTTGCACCATTTTACAAAATTTAAGACATTTAACCCTTCTTAATGCATCATTTTTATATATCTCCATATTCTTTCTTTTCTTCACAAATTATCTAGTCTCAATAGAAATTTTATTGGTCAATTACTACTTTTTTCTACCAGTGATCTTTATTGCAGTTTTTAAAAGTGTATCAGTTATTTTCATATTAATTTCATTCAAATCTGAATCATGTTCAAAATCTACTAATACTTGAAACCGATTTGTAAGTTCTAATTTAAATTCATTAGAATGTTTCTGAAGATTAGGAATATCAACTGTAAATATTGTTTTTCCTAATAATTTTTGTCTCTCTAATTTATTTAAAATTATCAATTAAACAGTTCCCTCAAAAATAACAGGTTTTATTAGAGATAAAATAATCATAAATACCACTGTTTCAAATAGCTTCTAAAAAGTTTTGTGCCTATTTCTGTATATATATTTATTGTATAGTTTAAATATATGAACATATGATTTTTAAAGAAAGTTGAATAAATATTGTTTTGTTTATCACTCCATCTTGATCTTGCTGAATCACAAATAAAAGCATAATGCCTCTTTCATATTATATTATCTTTTTCTCAATCCTGCAAATTTGTTTAAAAAAAAAGAATATGTTGATATTTTGAAATAAGAAGTCACTAACATTTAGCTAAGAATAACCCCAACACTCATAATGGTTGACAAATGGATTGGCTATTAACCAGTTGCTACTTGGAAAAAGGACCAAATTTTTCTTGGAAATTCTGCATTTAACATCCCAATAAGAACTTTGATATGAATTTTTAGGATAGTTTGTTTAAGATTGATAGTAAGTAAAAGTCAATAAATAGATATTACATGCCCATGATTAGTTTCTTGTTATGCAGTCTTCATTTAGATATAATGATTATTAAGACAATAAGATGCACACATTCTATAGCCTATTATTTACTATATTATTTTAAATACTGAATTTGAAAGTTTTATATCCAAGCCACTTATTAACCTCAATTTAATTCAAAATATCATACATTATGTATGCAAGAAGTCTTTATTCATAATGTCAATGTTGAACAAAATTTTAAATGATCATCACTGAGAAAATTTAATATATGATAAAAAGTTTTACTGATTCAGGAACAAAAACTTCAAAATCCAGAAGCTCTCACAAATAAAACTCTTTCTCAAAAAACAAGCTATAGGATTCACAAATACAAGGACTATTTTCAGTATTTTATCACATTAGATGAAATAAAATTAGAGCTTGATAATCACTTCAAAATATTGACAAAATTTGAAAAACGTATGTTTTGAACATTTGAAAAAGGTTATTCAGTAGTAAAATCTTTAAAACTTGCTAAGCATGCTTTTGATCGCTAAGGCCAGAATCATAAATTCATAATCTTCCAGGTGTGTTGTGAAATTTAAATAAGTTGGATATTATGTAAATAACTAATTTAAATATTCCACTTTTTGGACAATGGAATGCTATTTTCTTTTTTGTTGATAGTGTGGGTGTTAATGGAGATGAAGAACACCTTTATTCTGCAATTTTCTATCATTATGTCTATAACATACGTTTACTTTTATTGGTCAAAAATAAGGCCATGTACATTTTCAAAAATATATATCACATCACATTTTTATTGAAACATTTTTAATAATGGATTAAATGTCTTTCCATTTTTGATTATTGTTTTATAGTACTATAAAAGTAAAAAATAAAAATACTACCAAATCTTTGTTTCCAATTACTTGGAGATGGAAAAAAAAACTTTGAATAATTCATTTTGTTAATATAAAATGTTTAAACTTTCTAATAAAAATATTAATGGCAAAATTAAAGTAAACTTAACCTTTTTTAAAAAAAAATGTATTACTTAATTTATTACTATTATTCATTAATTTCACACAAAACTATAATTTTTTCAGCTTAAATATAAAATTAAAAGTTAGTAAAAATGAATTAATATATTGTCTATTATTTGATAATTTAATATTATACATGAGAATGCAATACATACAATTTATGATAAGAAATAATCAGTGATGTTCTCAAATCAAAAGTTACATTTAAAATTATAAAAAAAAAAAATCCAAGTAAAAAACTAAATGCAAATAGAAATTTAATGAAAATTTATCCAAATGAAATAAACTTCTAGTTCCTGAGAAATTACCCCCCCTTCTTCCCCCTCAAAGTTTGTTTAATATTAAGTATGAAAATTGTTTTAATTCAATTGTGTAACTGCTCAGTTATGCATGCAAGGATTGAAAAAAAAAAGAAGCTAGTTATAATTTATAAAAGTAATAAAAAATACTGCCAAATCTTTATTATCAGATATTTTGAACTATAATTTTAAAAAATATCGAAATAATTTAATTAAAACATAAAAATCATTTCATTAATGTAATTTTAAAATTGATGGTTAGAACTACTAAATGTAAATCTATGGAAAAAGACAAGAGCAAAAGTAAATGTTATCTTTCCTGTGTGTTTTTTCAATTCATTAACTCTTTTAATTATTACTATTATCATTACTGAATTCATATAAAACTTCAATTTAACATGCTTATTTAATTCATACTGTTTTTAAATAATATATGTCCAGTGCAGTAACAACTGTAAATATGTGTGACTGGTGATGATAATAATAAATAGCCACTCACAAATTAAAATGGCCATTCTAACTCCAAAAAAAGGGGGGAGGGAGAAAAAACTACTCTAGAAATGAGTTTTCAATGACTATACAAACCAATATATGAATCACAAATACAACTACATATAAAACATGTGGGTCCATTATGCTATTACTTTATATTTTATGCTGTTGTCTTTTAATTTCTTTAGGAGAAAACTTTTCTTTCAGAAATTCTTCAATATCATAACAAATTGTAATTCTACAGTGTATTTTATTCCCTGCCACATTTTCCCAATGAAAACAATTGACATTGCATTTCTTTTGTATATTTTCAATAATCTTTATAATGTATGTGATGTCTACCTCTCCCATGAAAACCATAAGCAAGCACATCACAAAATATTCTTTTAGTAAGTCTTGCACTATCCATTCATTTTATATGACTGATCTAATGAAGTTGTGGTTTTATAGGAGTGGATTCTATAGCATCACATCCAAGGTGAAGATAATATTGATTTCTTTTATGATTTTGTCATTGTATTTTTAAAATTTTATGGAGCACTCTTAAATAAAAATTTTCTAATGGCTTTACATTGCGCTGATAGTCTATCTAAATGCAGTTAACTTAATTATATTAGTTATTTCCCAGTAAAAAAAATATTTATTTTATTAGAAGCCATAGCAACACACTGGGGTCTGTGTAGTACTTCGACATCCAAGTTCACTTTTCTAATTATAATACTATAAAGACATTTTAAACCACTAAACATCACATGATCACTATCTCATACTAGCACAATAATTGTTATTAAACAATTCAAATCAAAACAACACTCTCCATATAGTAGTGCCATCTTGTGCTATTGAGCTTGGATTGAAGATATTAATAGTGTTTTCAATTTCATTCTCATAGTTTTGTAGTTAAATAGAGTTAAAAGGTGGGTGCTGGAGGGTTGCATTAGATCCTAAGATCTAGGTGCAGTGCTCTCAGATCCAAGGCTCCTCACTGATGAAGGCCACAAGCCAGAAACTAGTCTGGGGATATTGGATGAGTAGGCACTAGATAGGGATTTTATGCACAAGCCTTCTGGCATCCATTGATTGCTCTTGTTAGCACAAGATGGCACTACTATATGGAGAGTGTTGTTTTGATTTGAATTGTTTAATAACAATTATTGTGCTAGTATGAGATAGTGATCATGTGATGTTTAGTGGTTTAACACCAATCCTGCCTAATAGGATAGTGGTGGCTATGGTTGTTAAAGAGCCAAAGACACCAAAATGTATGGGTGCTGAATTGAGTTCAGACCCATATGACTATATAAGCTATTGAGCTTGGATTGAAGATATTAATAGTGTTTTCAATTTCATTCTCATAGTTTTGTAGTTAAATAGAGTTAAAAGGTGGGTGCTGGAGGGTTGCATTAGATCCTAAGATCTAGGTGCAGTGCTCTCAGATCCAAGGCTCCTCACTGATGAAGGCCACAAGCCAGAAACTAGTCTGGGGATATTGGATGAGTAGGCACTAGATAGGGATTTTATGCACAAGCCTTCTGGCATCCATTGATTGCTCTTGTTAGCACAAGATGGCACTACTATATGGAGAGTGTTGTTTTGATTTGAATTGTTTAAAGACATTTTAACTGATTTACATCATCAAGTTGATAACAGTCCAAGCTAAAGTTTCTGAGGATTTTTCTTTCATCACTAGCTGATAAAGAACTTAAGTTTTTCAAACATTATTTAGTAAATATTAAGTACATTCTGTAAATTGTCCTTTGAATTAGCAAAAATTGCATAATCATCACTACACTGCAAATCCAGAATCTGAGAAAAAAAATTATTGTTTTCACTTTTAATTCATTCAGGTATTGCATCTTGATTCCTATTGGATTAAGCCATTTATATAAATTCCAAAGACCACTATCATAAAAACTGAAAACATTATTGGAGCAAATATACAATACTTTTCATTTCAAATACCTCAGATTTTCCACCTGTGGTAATAACACTTCTCATTCCCATCATATAGAAATTGTACAATACAAATAAAGTTTGTGAACAACAAATTAATTTCAAACAATATCATAACCCTGTCCTATAAAACTGAATCAATAAAAGCAATAAATAAATAACTCTTTTATTCTTGCCACTTTTCTTGAACTTGCTCATTCCTGATTCTCTAAAACCATATTGAATATCTCAAAAACATTCATCTATGACTGGAAATAATCTATTCAACAGTTATCACTGATTTATACATAAGGAAAAAAACCAGGGAGACAGGATATTTTTATTTATTTTTCCTTCTCTATTCATCATTCTGTTAAATTTAAAATAATTTGTAAATATTCACTTTTATTATTTCTAATAGAATACAAGTATAATATATTTATTTGTGAGTTTTAGATGTAAATTATAAGACATTTGAACACAGACTTTCAAGCTTCCTTCAGCTATTCATTCCATCTTATATAATCGATACACATGCCCACATTAATGCAAGTATAAAAAATAAAACAAAATATATACTGCATATAAGCAGATATACACAGGTACGATCATACCGGTTGTTAAATTTTTAAAATTTTTCTGTACCTGTTGTTAAAACAAACCCCACAAAATAATAAATCGATTGTTACTCTTTTAAAAAAAAATTGTAAATAGAAAACAAAAAAATATAAGTTTTATATTTAATTACATCTTTAATGTTATAATTTAGTTAATTTAGACCTGTCAATTTCAACCTTGCTGTCATCTGGGATGTATCAACATCAGTATAAGAAATAACATTATTTGTCGTATTCCCTATTCATACTATTGATTATATTTCGTGTGCATACTATTGATAAGAACATTGAATAGTTTTTTAAGTGATTATTTAAAATACGTTTTCTGCAATCTCTTAATAAAACTGAAAAATAATAATATAGTGAATATTATTTATTTACCCCTACCTTTTTTTTTTTTGGTGTACCTGTTGTTAAACTTTTTGAATAGCATCCCTGCATATAGATATGTGTATTTATGAAATAATTTAATATTCGATACCATATATTTTTAATTATAAAGAATTGAAGAATTTATTTAAATACTAAGAGTCTCATGGTGAAGCGATTAGTATATAATCTGCCATGTCTATGATGATGAATTCAAATCAAGTTGTAATCTGGACATTTTTAAGAAACAGAACTTTTTCCAGATAGCCACTACATAAACAATCTATAGCTAGCTCATCTATTTAACAGCTATGGGGGAAATTAAGAAAGAAAGTCTAGTGTGGTCAATAATGTCCACTTTAATTTCTCTTAGAGTAATGAAGAAGAAACACCTGCCTTACACAGGTTATTTGAAAGCTATTTTACTTTTACTATTTTCTACATTCTAGATTAATAGTTGAGTAAATATAAATCATTTCAATTGAATCTATGTTTCAAAACTGATACTGAATGTTTATTATGAATCATAATAATATACGGTTACCATTATTAAACACTTATATATATATATAAGTGGGTTTATTATGAACTATTAAAGCAAACGATTGGTTTAAAGGCTGTCAATAGTACTTGAGTTACCTAGCAATATCTCTTAACACTTTTTTTTAGTCATTACATAAAAATGATCCCATTCATCTCTTTATTCACACAATAATTAATCCACAGAAATATTGAATTTAGCCTTGACAACTGTTTGGAATTGATTATTGTTATTGACATTGGGATTATCTAAGAGTTGACTGACTTTTAATAATATATATATATATCAGATAAGATTATTAAAATTTGAAATAATGTTAAATAAAGAAAAACTAGAATAAATTGTTTAAAATAATAGCAAATAATAACAAACTATCACTAGTAATGTTTAAATGGTCTCACTTAATCATAGTACCTCATTTATATATAATTTCAACCTAACTTAGTGCATTGATTTAATGTACACTTACATGGCATATGATCATTTCTAAACATTAGAAAATCTAGGATTCTTATCTAATTTATTGTTAATAACTTGGCCATTTTTGATAGATGTAAACACACTTTACAAATAAAAACAAAAAAAAAATCATATAAAGATTACCATTATTTTTGAAAAAAAAAAAATCTTGAAATAAAAATATTAAGAATTCCAATATATCTAAATATTGGATTAGAAAAAGATACATTCAATGATTAAAATAATGTAAAAGATCTCTAGCAAATTTTATGGCATACAACAAGATAACTGTGTGTGCATATATATATATATATATATAACATAAAAAAAGTAGATATAATCACAGACAAAAAAATGTTTAGATATTTTCTATATTACACTGGAATAACAATTAAGAATTAAATAATTTTGAATTTTTTTATTATTATAAACATTTAAAAATGTCTAATTAATATTTTATTAATTCTGATTTTGAAATTAAAATAAGCATGTTTTTATGCTACAACAGAAATAATGGTAATTATAAAATTCCACTATCTATTTTGATTAGAAAAATTTTTTAAGTAAAACTTGCATAACATATATTGATAAAATTCCACAAAGCTGCTTTACAAAGGATTATATTGAATTGAAAAAAAGACATTAACTTTTTTCAATCAAAAGGAAAAACATTTTTAATTACTGTATCCCCCCCCCATACTGAGTATAAAAGATTGAAAAAAAGATTAGAGGGAGTTAATAGTTTTACAGATTAGGACAGAACTACCATCAAGTTATAATTGAAGGCAAGACAGTAGATCCAGCTGCTGCTACTAGTTCACTATGGTAGAGTTTGGATTCACATGGAAGAAAGACTCAGCTTTTGTGTTTTTCTTAGCTCTAATATGGACTAAAACAGTTGACTTATCAGAAGTCTATCTAATCCTAGATTAAATGGAACTGATTGAATGTCAACAGTTGCACAGATTATACATGTCTCAATAATAAAAAGAAGTGAGCCTACTGTTTAGAAGAGACCAGCTTACCCAGAGAGGCCATCAGATTGCTGAAGAATGTTATATATATGTTGTTTTACCTATTTGCAGAGAACTACAGATAAACATACTGCATCATATATATATAAAGTACAGCTGGTGAGTAGTGTTATATACATATTGAGAAAGATATTTTAAATAAATTCTTTAGTGAAAATGGCATTTAGAATCTATAATGTAAAAGTAAAACAAGTAAATAATTTTTGCTTGAATTAAATATTGAAAAATAAATAATTAGTTCATAAATGATTTGATTTTATTAAAAAAAAGTGGACTCCAAAAGTATTTCTAGATTGAAAAATAAAGGAACTTGCTGGAATATTTTTAAAGATGTTATAAATTAATCAACAGTAACCAGTCAAAGGTGTAATATTATATTTTTTAAAAAAAAAACCTTTCATAAATGACTATCAAAGAATTTAATAACTGATTCATACTATTTTTTTATATATACACATGTACAAATTTTATATATACTTTCGACAGGCAATTAATTGTGAAAAATATATTTCTAATAATTGTATTATTCTGACAAATTAAAATGTCATATAATTTAAATGTCAGTGTACACACACACATATATATGTTAAATCTGTTAATTATATATTTTAAAAAAATTCATTTATAGGTTTATAACAAATCAAATATGTTCGTAAATTATTATACCACACATCTGTATGCTGATATACATATGTGTTTTATGTAAACCCATTATGAAGTATCAATGTGATAGGTTATTTTTTATTACTATTATATAATAATTCCCATATGTTATTGCACATTGTGTGTTTATATCAATGCATGTCAAGTAGGCACATATATGGTAAATTAATAATTTTTTTATTATATGACATTTTAAATATGTTCATAATTTATACCGCATGTCTGTGTGCTGATATATGTGTTTTATGTAAACCGTATTATGAAGTATTTGTAAATCACAATGTAATAGCTAATTGTATATTAATCAAAATCAGAATGCTGAATTTATGTTTATGGCATACTCAGCAGACCCTACTTTCATTTTTATTGTTATTAATAAATTGATATTTCATTGTTAAAATTATTCCAGTGAACTTACTCAATCCTAAATAGTTTTAGACTATTATATGTAGTATTATCTCTTGCTCACAATAACAGTTATAGAACTTTTGTTCTCTGAGCTAGATTCATGAATAATAGCCTGTTATATAAAAGGAAATTATATTTAGTGTTCATAAGCATCCAGTTGATAATGATCCTGGATTGGCACAAAGGCAATATCTTTTAAAGACTACACACTACATTTCACTTAGTTTAGTATTTATTAAAAATTAAGTTTATAGTGTGGCCAGTACATTAATGGTACTAAGTGGCCAGAGCATTGATGATGGTCAGCATGTTTTAATATCCCAACATTATTGTTTTGCTGCTGTATTCTTATAGATTAGCACTTAAGTTTGTGCATCTAAATTAATGTTTAAATAATCTGCCCCAAGCTGGCAAGGACTAAATAATTAGCCTGGTCTATAAGAGACCCATTTCAAATCCAGTCACAAGATTGACTGTTGATTTATTTTTATTGCTGATCATTCATGATAATGAATGAGTATTACTTTTGGATAATGCTGGTGATATTATGCTAATACTTAATATAGTTAGCTGTGCTGATCACAGTCATTTCTCATGCTCATTCCTCCTTTTATATTTAATATTTTAAATTTTGAGTCATTGAATCCATTCCAGATAACCCCATGAATCCATACTGTTACAATATATATATATCAGTAAATAAGCAGTTATTTTATCAAGCGCCGTGTTTACAATTATATTACATTCAAATATCAGTCTTTCAAGCTAAATGAGCACGCACCTTTAACACTCTCATAAGGTGCATGCTCAATTAGCTTGAAAGGCTGATATTTGAATGTAATATATATATCAGATAAGATTTTAAAAATTGAAATAATGTTAAATAATGAGAAACTAGAATAAATTGGTTAAAATAATAGCAAATAATAACAAACTATCACTAGTAATGTTCAAATGTTACCACTTAGTCATAATACTTCATTTTTATATGATTTTAACCTACCTTAGTGCATTGATTTAATGTAAGCTTATATGACATATGATCATTTCCAAACATTAGAAAATCTAGGATTCTTATCTAATTTATTGATAATAACAACTATTGTTGATGAATGAACATAGAAAAATAATGATGCATTTTGGAAGATGTAAATGCACTTTACAAATAGAATTAAAAAAAATCTTAAAACAAAAATATTAAGGATTGCAATATATCTAAATATTGGATTAGAAAAAGATACATTCAATGATTATTTTATGTTAATCAAATGAGATACATTTAAACTATTATCATTTTAATAACACATTTGTGCATAAGTACATATTTTATTTTTGTTGCATTATATAAAAATTATTGTTTTATGATTTCCTTTTCATCTTAATTTTTTTTTTTGTAGCCTTTATGTGTTATTATTGTTCTATCATAATGTTAATATATGCACATAATTTTTAATAACTGGATAGTTGCTTTGTATATATGAATATTATATATACATATAAAAACTTAAAAATTAGATTAGTACTAATTTTGTTGCAACAAATGATTTAAAGATTATTAGCATTACTTCAAAAGAATAATTATACAACTAATAAAAAAAATTGATAAGTAGGAGGGAGAAAAAATATATATAATTAAAAGGATTCTATTAAAGGTTTTATATACTGTTTTCATTACTCAGATGATAATTTATTTAAACTAAGAAGTAAAATATTTAATAAATAAATAAAAAAAGAAACAAGATAATTATAGCAAAAAGGTTTCATAAAGATTATAAAAAGTATAAATACTGGGTTGGAAAAATAAAAGATGCTATAAATAAATAGTTAATATGTATAAAAGAATATTCTAATAACTGAAAAAGAAATACATTTTTACCCCAACTTAGTGACAACAACTGGTTCCACAAAACATATAAAGTAAGAATATTATATAAAAAGCAAGAATAGTTTTCATTGGGGGGGGGGGGATTTAGCTTGTTACAGCAGATAAAAATCATATTATTTTCTATATGTCAAAGCGTTGACCAGGAAGCGAACCCGGGCCGGCTGCTTGGAAGGCAACTATGCTGATCGCTAGGCCACCAGCGTTTGACAAAAATCATATCATTAATTGTAAATATTGTACTAACAAACATCTTAACTTAGTACATATAGATTTTTTTAAAAAAAAACCTGAATGTACAATACATGCATATATATATTTAAGATAAGGCAACTTAAATCTATGTAAAAAAAACGCATATCTTAATGTGGTTCTTTCTTATAATCCACCCATTCAGTACTCATGATCATCTAGTTTTCTGAATCAGTTACTCATTCTAAACGACCATTGCTGTCTTCTAAATCCTCTGATCATCTTTTTTTTTTAAAAAATAGCTACACCAAATATTGATGGCTGAGGATCTCTAGAAAAAGTTTATAATGGATGGTTGATTTGCTTCTTTCATTTTCTTTTCATATAGCTTATAAGATCTCATTTGTTAACTTTATGCTTTTCATGGCCTCATGATACGAAATCAGTGCCTTCAGTTTTCAATGCCCATGTTCTTTTCTAAAGATGTGTCAATTTTTCCCCCATTTTTCTTTTCTTCATCCAGTTGCATTAATTCATCATTAGTTAATTCTTCCATGCATGATGTCATCATCAGCTTCTGCAATTTTTTTTGATTAGATGAAATATGTTTTTCCATAGGATTAAATTAAGTTTCTTTACAACTTCAGTACTTGTAATGAGTTGCTGGCAGGCTTTTTCCCATGTAAGGTTAAGAGTTATACTAATGGTCCTCATTCATGCACTGTCTATAAAATCAACAGCTGTTTTTATATTGAAGTTCTTCCAAAGGTGTGGAATTGTCTGATCAGCATCCTTATCCAAAGTTGTTGAAAGTAGTACATTATGAAGGCTACAATGATTTCAAGTGAAAACATATATATTTAAAACTTTAAAAACAAAACAAAAAATTGTAAAAAAAAAAAAAATGTCAATATTGTTAGGAAAAAAAAGTGTGTCTTGACTGAGTAATTATATAGCAAAATAGATCAAAAAAAGGAAAGTAAGTTTGCAGTTGATAATTTTTTATGTTCTTCCACAAAAATGTTTCTCATTGCACTGAGAAAAAAAAAACATTACTGAAGTTCACTTTTTTAAAATTCATTTTTATTTATGTGAAATTATTTAGAATTAAAAAGTAATGTTTAATAATATATCACTTAACTATACTGTTCTGACATAAAGACTTATTATTCTTTATCAGTTTAAAGAAAGCCAAATTACAGTACCGTACATTACAAAGTCTAATCATGCAGTTAAATACTTTGAAAAAAATTAAAATTCTGACATATTAAAAAAGGAAAATGTAACTAATGCATTGTAATCAATATTTAAGAGGTTTTTTTTCCAATATGTATTATGCAGACAGAACTTTATATACAAATGTGCTACCTATGGTCTTTTTTATCGCATGAGATGTTGCATTTTATTATGTGCAGTAGCCATTTTCTTGGAATGATGTAGCAATTTTCAAATACAGGCCATTTAAATAAAAATTAAAGCATGAATCTTCTTAAATTAATTTGTATTATATTTTCATCATATAAAATTTATTATTACATTCATACTGCATGAAATCATCTCCCTCCTCCCTTTTTTTAAAATGAAAATACATTTACAATAACAGGAATTTTGATTTGGCTAAAATTATTGTTCATAAATGTTTTAATTCAAAATAGCTTGACTGAATATTTTAACTAGTTTGTATACAATACACAAATTAAAATTAATTATTAATAGTACACAACCCAAATTTATTTTTAGTTTTATCATAAATGAAATTTGTATTTTTTTTTAAGTTTGCAATAATATCACCATTTGGTTGAATATACATGAAACAAATTACGAGAATATAATTTGAAATTGCAAAAATTTTATTTTTAAATTAGATTGAGTAACATTTGATCATAAAGTTGATTATTAATTGCATAATTCATGAAATCACCCCCCTTTCCTCATTTTTTTTTATAACTGAAAATACTTTAGATTTATGATGATAGTAGTTTTGATTTGATTGAAAATTTTTAATTCAAATTTAGTTGCCTGAATATTTTATCTAATTACAATATACACTTTAAGATTAATTATTGATAATACAGTATTTAACCCAAATTAATTTTTGTTTTCATGCTGAATGAACAATTAATTTTTTTGGTACAGTATTTTTTTTTATATTTGTGGTAATGTCATATTTGTATTGCATGTATTGAAACAAATTATGATATTATGATTTAAAACTAACCAAATATTACACAGCAATTAAATGATATTTTAAATTTATATTTGGCAACTTTCATCATTTAAAATTGATTATTAATAGCATAATGCATGAAATTATTTTTTCTCTCAAATAAACTTGCAATTATGATAACTAAATTGTACAATTATGTTTAAATAAGCATTTATTTTATATATAGTGCGATGTTTATAAATTGTAATACATTAAAGATCAGCCTTTCAAGCTATTGTGCATGTGCTTTTTACGAGTATTAATAATAAATGAATACTTTCACTCCCAATACAAGATATAGTATTTATGAAAGAATAAAATGAATCCACTTATTCTTTCCAACCCAAATGTTTATATATGGGCAAATCTTAAGTAAGATTCAAAAGAATTTTAATCCATAAAAGTGAGTAAATACACAGTTTGTTGTATCATGTAAATAGCCTTTAAATTACTTACTGTACTGAATGAAGTGCTTTTTTCTCCTTTTATAATCTTTAATGATGAAAATCTTTACTTTGGATATGTCATTAATAAATATATTGATTGTCTTCTAAGGATACTGGATAAAAATTAAATAGAATACTGTAAATTAATTATATTTTAATTTTATAATCAAAATACTGTAAACAGTAATATTGTATACTGTACTGTGTACAATGAATACACTCCTTATTATACATTTTTAACATGAATGTTGCCATTTTTCTTTTGAACAACATAAAATCACTATCCTATGACATCTTACAAAGAGGCTATTTTTAAAATGACATTTTAAAAAAAAAATCAAAAATTATTTTACAGCCATTGTAGTGAATATTTGATTGAAATCAAAATACAAATTAATGATGATCATTATAGTGACTCCTCACATAAAGATCCATCACTAAGTGAGATGTAGGTATTTTATTAAATCATATTTTATGATAAAAAATATTCTTTTTAAAAACATTTTTTAGCAATAATAATGGTTTTTTTTTTAAAAAAATTATATAAATTATTCAAACTTATTTAGAAAAAAACACCTTCACCTCCATCATAAGTTGCTTTATCATTACCAATATTCCTTCTATCTTACTGCAATTATAAATAAAATGTTGAATAGACAAAAAGTCATTGTTAAAATTCTTCTAAATTGCAACATCATTGCATTTGTTGGTAAATTCTCCACTACTTATTTGATTTTGCAAAAACTCAAATCCAAAACTAATTGAACTAATATGATGTTGGATTCACTAAAGATAAAATGATTTTTTTAAAACAAAATCCTTTAGCATTTCTTTTAATAACCTTAAAATCTTTAATTAATATTAATGCAATAATTACACATTTTATAATTTTGCAATAAAAATTCATTAAGCAAAGAGTGATCTAAAATCCTTTGACATTTACCTAACAGCTTTTACTTTTAATCTATAGTTTAACTAATATCGCACATATATACACTTCATGTTTGTATGTTAAAAAGTACTTAAAAATTTAAAAGTAGAAGTTGTAATAAATTTTTATAAATAAAAATTAAAATTGTAAATGCATAGATATATGTATGGGTATAATTAACTATAATGTTATTTTGTGTTAAATGCAAAATATTTTTCAAAATTTAGAAAGATAATAGATTCTAAATTTACATACAATTGTTTAAAAAAAAAAAAAGGTGTTTTTCTTTTAACAATTAAAAAAAAAAAAGTTGAAAATGACACTCTAAGAAAAGTTGCTTATAAAGAGATTACTAGATTAAATTTTTAAAATGATTAAAATAGTTTAATTAAAAAGACGGTTATTCCCCACAAAAATATGAGCTTGCAAATAGAATATTGGAGAAATAAACTTGGATCTCAGTGAAAGTAACTAAGATCAAATGATTCAAATGACAAGAGATTGATCCAAATTTTACAGATAACTCCAAATCATATAGTGTTGGAAATTATGTTCAAGATTATCTTCTTAGTATTCTATTTTATTCTGCATCCGTGATTATCTTTCTATTATTTTAGATTGATCCTGCCAGAAATATTATTCTGCTGTAATTAATTTTTATCTGTTAGTTCCAGCAAGTCTACCATGCAAGAGTAGAGCAGCCATTATCTGCCTTCCATTTGATTGCCGACAACAATTAGTGGGAGGGGTGTTTTTGTGTACGATTAAATAATAATTTACGTTACTTTGATAGGTTTACACTTGATTGCCGACAACAATTATCGGGGAGAAGTGGTTTTTTTTTCGTGTGTGTGTGTGTATGTTTAAATAAAAATTAAAACCGTTACTTTTATCGTTTTACATTTGATTGACGACCGATTTGACTTCCTTTCATTTATAAATTATGATTTTTGTTTCTACAAATAAATATTTTTGACAATGGGACAATAATAGTTGTTGTTTGTTTAATTTTTATTGACAAAAGGTTGTTTGTCGGTGTAGTTTCAAATAGTAATTTGGGTTAGGTTTAAATAATAAGTTTACCGTCTTACTTTGATTGGTTTACATTTGATTGACATTAATTATTGGGAGGGGTATTTTTTTTGTGTGTACAGTTGTAGACAACAATTATTGGGTGAAGGGGTGGGTTAACCGTTTAAAGAATAGTAGTTTTAAGTTACGGTCTTACTTTGATTGGTTTACATTTGATTGCCGATACTAATTATTGGGAGATGTGTTTTTTGTATGTACGATTGTAGACAACAATTATTGGGGAAAGGTGTGTAACCGTTTAAAGAATAGTTGTTTATGTTACTTTTAGTGGTGGTGTATATTTGATTGCTGACAATAATTACTGAGAGGGGTGGGTGTTTTTGGATGATGATTAAATACTAATTTACGTTCCTTTTATTTTACATTTGATTGCCGACAACAATTATTTGGAGAAAGGGGTTTTTTTTTTGGTGTATGTTTAAATCAAAATTGAAGTTACTTTTATTTATTACATTTGATTGACAATCAATTGACTTTTTTTCGTTTATAAATTATTGTTTTGGTTTCCCAAAAACCTAATATTTTTGACAATGGGACAATAATAATTCTTAATTTCATTATTATTGACAAGAATGGATCTTTTTTGGTGTATGTTTAAATAGTAATTTGGGTTGTGTTTAAATAGTAATATTGTTTTTAAAAATTTAAGTGACAAAATTAAAGAAACAACGGGGGGTTTTTTTAATGGATCTTTAAATAATAATTTTCGTTACTTTAATTTGTTTATATTTGATTGAAAACAATTAGTGGGAGGGGTGTTTTGTGTATTTTTAAATAATAATTTACATTTTTTTAACAACAATTATTGTGTGTGTATGTTATGTTACTTTATTTATCAATTTGGTTAATAATATTTACTGGAAGACATTTCAATATCATTAATGGCATGCTGTACGGTCAACTCGTCACGGCTCCAGTAATACAGCAAACATAAAGACTTGATGAACGGCATTTGAAATCCCTCAAACCAACTGCCTTTTCGAAGTGCACATTACTTTCGGCAAGAACGAGACTTACAAATGAAAGTCCAAAGATCTTTATGGACCTCAAGTCTCATATATTCGCGCACAAAGATCTCTTTTCTTTCAGCAGGATGTTTTTCTGCTGTAGAAATGTTACAGCACTGGCTTCCGTGTCTGGCAATTCCCATATTTTCATATTTTCTGTTTTCGAATTTGCCATACTTTTTGTCTCAAAAAATTTCTCGCTAAAACATGACTCAAAGCATGATCTTTAAAATATTACGCTACCCCACCGTAATCGAAAATTTAGGAGGAATACAAATTTATGAGGAACAATCACGATACTGTTAAAATTGTTAAAATGTAATAGTACATCAATTCGTCTTAAAAAAAAAGGCACCAATGAAAATTTTAAATAATTTTGACACGATCAAATTAACACACCCTTGTACGATATTGTTACATCAAATACATAACACAGCATTACGATATAGTGCATGACACAAACAACTACGGCATTTTCCTCTGCTTTTAGCATCGGAAAAAGCCACACCGTTAACCGCTAAGCCGAGTTAACATTCTTTCTAGATTTTATAGTAGAAAGAAGACTTAACTCCAAGTTAACAGTCTACCTTTTAGCGTAGAAAGAAGCCTTAACTCCGAGTTAACAATCTTTCTAGGATTTATTTTAGAAAGAATGCTTAAAGGCTTGGGTGCGGCTGCGGAAACAGCATATTTCTAGAAATTTAGTTAGAAATAGCGCCTCTAGCGTCTGACACGAAGGATCAGATGACAACCCAAATTTTTTTGTTAATTTAACAATTGGTAAGTAATAGTTGATTTTAGAAAAAAGGACTTTGTTCAATATGGTTACCTTTCCTTGCAGTGAAAGGTATATTTTGAAGAGAGATGTTGTAATTTTATTAGCTGAATTTAATATGTCATTTTGAATTAGTGTGGTGATGATGGCTGGGGGTTTATAAAATGGTATTCCAAGGAAGTTTTGCGGCTCACCCAGAAAGATGCTGTTGATTCTTTTTCCAGTTGCAATTTTCCATGTCATCGATTTTTGGAGGTTAAAGGTAAGTTTATATTGAGAAGTGTATTTGGTTAGTATTTGGTAGAGGAGAGGAAGATATTTGTACGAAGGTAATATTATGAGTATATCATCCATGTATGCCAGTACTCCTATTTCTTTCTTTAGACAGGGCACATAGATGCGAGGCAGTTGCCTTTGGATGTCAACAAGGAGAAGGTTAATGTATGCTGCAAATAGGAGAGCACTGAGGGGAGAGCCCTGTGGGATGGAGAGTGTAGGTTTGAAGCAACTGGAAGTGTTCCCATTTAGAGATATCATTATTTGGTGATTACTGAGCAGGTTGTCAATGATTTGTAGAAAGGGATTGGGTACGGAGTATTCCGCTAGTGTTTTGAGAAGAATATTGGTTCTGACAGAATCGAACGCTGTGGCTATGTCAAGTTGTATGGCAATTGGTTTTGACTTTTTGTGTGTCCTAAGGTAGTTTACAAGGGTTTTGACTTGGGCCATAGCTAGGATGGTGGATGAACCTTTTTTGCATATTGTGCATTGGAAAGGTGTTTCAGTATGCATTCTTGGATTGAGTCTTTTATAATACACTCTATGATTTTTATCATGAGGGGGGTCATTGATATTGGTCAAAGACTTGAAAGTTCTGTTGGAGGTTTGTTCTTTTTGAGGAAGGGAACCATGACTATAATAGGGTAGAGGTTTGGAATGTTTTTCCTACCCTTGGCCAGATAGTCAATCATTTGTGCTATTATTGGAATAGAGAACTGGCTAAGGTGGGAGATGAGAAAACGAGGAATGCCATGAATGCCTGGATGTATTCTGTCTGGAAGTGATGCTAATTTGTTGTGTATTATTTTGTGTGTGATATTGTGAGGGTCTGCAGTTTCAGGTTCATTCCAGGTGGTTGTTGGTGGTTCTGGCTCACCTTGTAGGGAGTCTTGGAAGTGTTATTTGATTCCCTCTATCATTTGCAGTCCAATCCAGGATTGACCTTTATAAGTGATCATGTTTGGTACATTTTTGTTTTTTGTGGTTCCAAGAGTCCAGCGAATGTATCCTCGAGTCCAACAGTGCTGAGACTCCCGGTATAGATTAGCTCTTTTGATGGAGAGATATTCGGCAGTTTTATTTGTTTACTTTTGTATTATAGTTTGAGTGCTATTATGTTTTTGATGTTGGATGTATTACTTGATAAATAATGTTGTCTCATTATTTTTGGTAGTTTGTAATCTTTATTTGCAACCAATAACATAGATAAATAGTTAAGAGTCTCTTGTTTTCTCCCTGACCTTAGTGAGATGTAAAAAAAAAAGTTGGTATTCTGTGGTGATTGCCCTCGGGTGATTTGCATGTGAGTTGTGCAATTCTCATAGTTACAATATATAATATTACATTCATATTTTTAAGACTTCTTTTTTTAAATTCTATTTAACAATAATACAAATGTATTTTTTTAAAAATAATACTTTTAATTATTCTTATAAATAAAATGCACATAAAAATTTCATATTTTAATATTAGTGAGCCATCAACAAATTATACCATATTCCTATTATTTATGTGAAGATATCACTTGAAAATATATTTTCTTATCTGGGATCAAATTAATATCTTGAGATAAAAATTTCCTGTAAATTATAATACATGTTTTATTACTGTAATGCAACTAAATCAAATTTAGAAAATACAGTGGAGCTGCGAATTACATGATATCTAATTATGCGACTTTGATTATATGCTATCTCAATATAAATAAACAAAAAAAAATTATAAACAAATAAATAATAAAAACAATGAAATTTGTGAACTTATTAAATTTTATGAATCATGTTATAATGGCAGCCCCCCCCCCCTCATTAAATATCACTTTCTCAAATGTGAATTTATGTGATTACATTTTCTTCATGACTTAAATACTCTAAAATCTGTTCAGTTCAGTAACATTATTAAAAATATATGTACTAATATTTTTCCTAGCATTTTTTTGTTCAAAAAATTTTATTCTATATAGTATACTTTTAATAAAATACTGTATTTTTTTTTTTATTTTTAAATCATGAGTATTAATTCAAAGAAATATAATAAAATATTTTCATTAAAGGAAAAAAATGAAAAATTGTTTGGCTTAATTAAAAAAGAAGACTTATTCAGAAATAGATGCATGTATCAAAATGAATCTTCTATTAGAGTAATAATAGAGGGAGAAGCAGATTTGTGCTATTGTTATTTGTACTCCAAGTTTTTTTTGTTTTTGTTTTTTAGAGTAAAAAACAATCTTTCGATCAAAACTGATATAGTTTTAAATCTATGGCTGAACATAAATCATAAGAACATTACAATTGATAATCTAGTATTAGGATAGAAAGCAACCAGTCTTTACCAAGAATTTACTCGAAAATCTGGAACACACAATGCTAAATTCATTACTAGTAAATGGCTGCATAAACTCTAAAGAATACAATTATGGAAATTGAGCCCATGATGGATCACAGCATTATTCTTACACAGAAAATCACTAAAATATTACAATCATTAAAAGAAGAGTTTGATGACTTAAGAAGGAAACAACAACAACAACTTCCCATCACAATGTTTTTTTGTTTTTGTTTTTTAAATTATCAAAACAAATGATGATGCTCCATCAACTTCTTATTTCTGATACATCAATGGCTTTAAAAGATTAATAATCCAATATTTCCATTATCCATTTTATAAAAAATAATAGAGAAGTAGGTTTTATTACAATATTATTTTTTATGAATTTATTTAAAACATACATACTGTTCTGTAAATAAATATGTAAATGTGCTTTCTCAATTTATTATTAATAATTACATTACTATATTATTTTTTTAAAATTTTGTCTTTACTTTTGCACACTATCACAAAAAAATAATATGCACTGTATTCTATCCTATTTTTTTTGGATGCAGGGAAAGCTTGGAACAAAATATAGCATAGTTCGTAATCCCACTGTAAGTTTAACTATTATTCATTTAATAATTAAGAACTCATTATAGGTGTGTATTATAGTTCAAAAATTGAGGGCTAAAATAAACTATGTTAAAAGAGCGGTAAATAATGCTAAATTTGGTGCTCATCAATTATTATCTCTTTAGCATAATATTGTTATTTTATTATTTTTCTTGCCTTTGAAAAGAAATTTTAACATATTTATATAATTCTCAATAGATCTTGCAAGTAGAATAAATTTATAAATATATTTGTTTATAACGTTTTTCATAATGTAAGGTTTTAGTTATTAATATTATATATAGATATTAATTCATTTCTGACAATTTCTGGGGACTACTGGGATGAATATCTTGTAAAGAAGATGATAGAAAGATGTACATTTTGACTATTATATTAATACTACCTACTAACAGCATCTCATTTTAATCTTCCCTGCTATGAACTTTAGACAAATTGGGTTTCTATGGTCTATTTTTGGAACAACAAACAAGTCACAAAAGTTTCCTGTGCAAACATTAACTCAAATCTATCCTTTTTTTTATTTGCATGCTATTTCATAATCATTTACTTGTTTTTTTTTACTTTTTGGTCTGTATTTCTATGGTCTAAATGTACAATAAATTTGGTTTTTGAAAGATATTGGTTGCTAAGTAATTCTCAATATTTCTAATTAATGTTTTAAATATATTAGCAATACTAAATCAAAGATATTTTAATTATAAACCAATAAATAGTGTAATAAATTCAATTTTTTTATTTAGACATCTTTAAAATGTATAACAAATAATGCAAAAATTGAAGCCACTTTACATCATTCTATTGCAGAATTAATAGTGACAATTTGAGTAAACAATGAACACTTATGGTAAAAACCTAATTAGGAAGTCATATTTGGTATCATCAATAGTAGTCTGTCCAATAGACAGGTCCAGAGAGTAGTCACTACATCAGTTCATCCATTCTTCCATTCCATTCTCTTCCTTGCCCACTTCCTCAATTCCACATAACCCCTTCCATCTCGTATATCATCCAATAATGTCAATCTCTTCCGTCCTATCTTTTTATTTCCACTCACCATACCTTCCAAAACATCTTTCATTAAACTATAATCTTTTCTTAGTATATGTCCAATCCAGTTTCTCTTTCTCTCTTTGATACTTTCAATCAATCTTCTTTCCTCATTAACTCTTTTCAAAACTTCTTCATTTGTTATTTTATTCACCCAACTGATTTTTTCCATTTTTCTCCATATCCACATCTCAAAGCTTCCAGTCGTTTTTTAATTCTATTACTCAATGTCCATGTCTCACAACCATACATTAATACACTCCACACATAACATTTAATTAATCTTTTCCTTAATTCTCTTTCCATAGGTCCACAAAATATCTTCTTTCTTTTTACAAATGTCACCTTTGCCAATGCTATTCTTCTTTTAACTTCATCTTCACTTCTTCCATCCTCACTCAACCAACAACCCAAATATCTAAATCCCTTCACCTGCTGCACCATGTCATCATGGATTCCAATTTGCAGTCTTTTTACATCTCTCCCTATCCATAAACACTTAGTCTTTTCAATATTAATCTTCATTCCATATGCCATACATCCTTCTTCCAATTTATTCAACATATTCTGAAGATCCTTTTCTTCCTCAGCAATAAGAGCCATATCATCTGCAAATCTTATACACTTTATTACTCTCCCTCCAACATTTGCTCCTCCACAGTCCAAATAATTATTTATCATATCTTCTAAATAAATATTAAACAAAACAGGTGACATACTACATCCTTGCCTAACTCCACTTTCTATATTCACTTCATCCATCTCATTACATCCAAATCTAACTCTTATTCTTTGCCCATTATACATATTCCATATCAATCGTCTTTCTTTCCAGAATACTCCTTTATCTCTTAAAATAGACATCAGTTTATTCCAGCTTACTCTATCAAATGCCTTTTCTAAATCTACAAAACATATACCAATTCCTTTATCTCTTTCCATATATCTTTCTGCAATTGTCCTAACAATACCAATAGCATCTCTCGTGCTTTTCCCTTTCCGAAAACCAAACTGTTCTTCAGCAATATAATAGTCAACCTTCCCATAAATCCTTTGAGTTAAAATCCTCAATAACACCTTAGAAACATGAGACAATACACTTATTGTCCTATACTCTTCACATTTAACAGCTTTCTTCTTTTTAGCAATTGGAATCACTATAGTTCTTAAAAAATCTTCAGGCCAAACTCCACTATTATATATCAAATTGCAAAGTCCAACTATTTCCTTCATAGTAAATTCTCCCATTTCTCTCAAAAATTCTATAGGTACTGCATCAAATCCAATAGCCTTACCATTCTTCATTTGTGCGATTGCCTTTCTTACTTCATCTGGCAGTATGTCCATACCTCTATCATCCATTGCAACATCTTCTTCATTTTCAAGTTCATAACTAATTAAATTATTTCCTCTACTAAACAGATACCGAATATATTCTTCCCATCTTTTTAATATATCATTACTATCGGTTAACCTTCTTCCATTCTTATCCTAATCTCACTTGCTACCCATGTCTTTTTCTCCCAAGAAATACTTTGTATTCTATCAAATGCTAGATCATATCTTTTCATCTGTTGAAACCTTTCTATCTCTTTACATTCTTGCTCCAACCACTTTTCTTTTGCTAAATCTGTTTCTCTTCTTAATTCATTATTAAATTTCCTATATTCCTTTTGCCCTTCCTCAGTATTTATATTCTTCCACCTTCTCCGCACTTCCATCTTTTCCAACATACCTTCAGTTATCCAAGGTCTTTTAGCTTTTCTCATACGAATAATACCTATTTCATTTTTTGCTATTTTCAAGAATCCTCTTTAATTCTATTCCAACACTCATCAGAGCCATTAATATAGTTCCCATCCTGAACAATTCTTTTAAATTCACCCTCACATATTAAACCAAATTTTCCTTTTTCCATTTGTCTCAATTTATCCAAGTCCCATCTTGTGTATCTTTTCCCTCTTTTAATTCTTTTTAAACTTAACTCTAATTTAGCCATCACCAAATTATGATCCGAATCTATATCAGCACCTGGCAAAGCATGTGAACCCTTAACAGCATTCTTATATCTATTCTGAATCAGTATATAATCAATTTGATAACGTTCTTTGTTACCTGGAGCTTTCCATGTATACAATCTTCTAATATGATTTTTAAAGCAAGTATTTGAAATGACAAACCCATTCTCTTTACAAAATTGTACAAGTCGACTACCCCTTTCATTTCTTTTCCCAATACCATAATTTCCAACAATTTTCTCTTCCCTACCTTTCCCCACAACAGCATTCCAATCCCCCAATAGCAATATACATGCATCTTTCCTTCACATTGAATACTTTCTTCTATCTTCTCATACATTTCATCAATTTCACTATCATCATGAGTACTAGTTGGCATATAAACTTGTACAATTACCAAATCCCTAGGACTTGCATTTATTCTCATCACCATCAGTCTATCATTAATACCATCAACCTTTGCCACACTATTCCATATTTTCTTCCTCACAGCAATGCCAACTCCATTAATTGATCTATCACCACCTGAATAAAACAACTTTACATCTCCACTACTTACTTCTCCACATCCCTCCCACCTCACTTCACTTAATCCCATTACATCAATATTATTCAAATTCAACTCTCTTTTCAAATTCTCCAATTTCCCACTTTTCCTCAAAGATCTAACATTCCACGTTCCAATTCTCAGTGTATCCCCTCTCAATGAATTACATTTATGAGGATTTCGCAGGTTGACGACCTGAGTAGCCTCATGTCCACTCCTGCCGGGCAAGACACCAAAGTTATTCTTAACTAAGGTCTCAACACCAAACGTAATGATTTCTGTAGACATACTCATAATAAAACAAGGGAATTATAAGACAAAGTGGTTTCCCGTTGCCTTCTTTGCCCAGCAATAACCTCTATAATAGGCTTAGTGCACTAGCCAAATCCCATAAAATGAAAATCCAACTACCGCTTCCTCCTCATCGTTGTCACCTCTAGTGATCTTCCGCTGACTTGGAAGAAATGCCATTGCTGACCCAGCACCCAGCGGGGTGTTGACTTATTTAATGGCGGTCAACACTCGCCATTATACATCCACCGTCATAGGAATTGTGGCACTTTATAGAAGTAGACACGCCACTGTCTCCTTCACCACTTCCTGATAGTGAATGTTGTCCCATTGTCAGCGACTGCTTATTTACAGTACTCTGCTTATTCGCAGCTAACCTTCATATCTGAAGGCCATGCCCCTATCCGCAACCTGGGGACGCTCTGGGTGGCATGGGACCCATGCCTTATATTTGGTATATATATATATAATTAGCATTATAATATATAGAATTTTTGCAAACAGATAATCAACTAATCTGATCTACTTAATAATCAAATTGCCTTTTTTTAAAAAAAAATTGTTTTAATTATTTACTCTTTTTTTTTTTTTTTCGGGAAGGAGGGGGGGGTACTTATTTCAAAATTAATTAGAATTTGATACAAATATGAAGTTACGTCCTTGCTTGCAATAATCGTTTACGTAAAGAACTTGCTTTTATGAAGAAAAATTTACAACTACTGTTGGAAGTATAAATTCTAAACATTTAGTTTTGTAAAACTATTATCATTACCAAGCCACTTAATATTTTAATGAAGAGGGTAATGAAGCAACATTGATGTGTTTCGTTGCAAAATTAATTTACAAGCTGAGAGCTACAATTTAACATTTCCCTGGAGATTTCTGTATAATATAAACTTTATTAAATAGAATGACACACACAAAAAAAATAATGTTAAGCGATACTCATTAATAATAACGAATGAGCAGACAAAAATCAACTATGCTTAAACAAATGTGGGTTTTTTTTTAATTAAATGCTAGATAATAAAAATAGATAAACAGCAAATTTCATAATTAAATATAAATAATGCCAATAAATCAGAATTTAAAGAAGACAGAAAATGAGAGAAATTCCAAATGGTTAAAAAAGGCAAAAAAACTAGTAATATTAATTAAAGAAATAATAATATTTGACAGAAATATGGTCAAAACTTTTATAAATATACCAAACTAATAATAATAATAAGAACTTTCAATAAACTAATTATAAATAACAACAGATTATCAGCGATTACAGATCAAATTTAATTCTTAAAATAAATAATTGATCACAAGAATCTATTTAAAAAATCACGAAGTGTGATGCAAAACTGAATGACAATTAAATATCAAAAATGCTGACTTCGAATATCACTGATTCTGGAACAAGTGGTTAACTATTATACATAAGTAACCAGCCTAGTCTATTACTATTTAAAGAATTTTCATGATTTTTCTTTTTTACTTTACTTTCCATCCAACATTCATTTACCAATCTATATTGAATAACTATCAGTTGTAAAATTTAATCTACGAATATTCATATCTATAGTAATTTTACTTTTTAAAACTCCAGAAAAACATTCAAATGAAATTATGCACAAGTTTTAATCAATTAATTATATCATTCAATACTGATTTTAATAACCCAATTTTTGCTGAGATGGTTTCTGCATTTAACACATCAATACAATTCACTTTCAAACATTTTGTTTCAAAAGCAGTATATGAAATGACTTTTTCAACTAAATAAGGGTTGAGAGAGTGCTTTTATAAATAGTATAAAATTCTGTTCTTTCACTTAATATTCATAATATCTTAATATACATAAAAAGCTGTTATTTTATGGAATAGATCTAAATTTGAAATCTTACTATAATGACAAAAAAAGATAACAAGGAATGGCAAACTATCTTGATAATATCATGTGGTAACAATATTGATTGCCACAATAACAACTGCCACTGGACAAGAAAAATTAACAAATTTATAATTCAAATAAGTATCAATTATTAATTAAACTAAATTACTTATTACTATAATCTGATTCAAAACTCAAATTTTACTTCTTTCCTTTTTTTATTTTGTAATTCAATTTGGAGCCATAGTTTGTACAAAGGAAAGATTAATAATATCATACATTAATTACAGCTTAGCACTACTTTTGACCAGGCAGCTCGTATTTATAGTACTAAATAAAATCAAATTTGTGAGTAAGCGAGGCAGAAAAGAGCAAATATATAAGGTAATTGATATTTAAATTGATAGATTTACATATTCCACTTGTGTGATAAGACAACACCCAAATCTTTTTTTATTTATCGTATAGGTGTTTTGGGCGATAAATGCTTCTTTTTTTCATTGTTGTACTCAACCCAAACTATTTTGATGTTAAGTGGATTCAAGTTGTGACCAGAATTGATTTTATGCTCATAGGAACACTGATTTTATCTTGGGTTTGTTTTTGTGTGACTATATATATATATATATATATATATATATATATATATATATATATATATATATATGTTGTGCTACTCTAGTGGCGCATTGGCACAAGATTCACTGTAATAAATTGCATTGCAAGTGGGTTCAATACAGCTGATTTGTAGATGATTTGCGCACTTTTATCTCATATAAATTAGCTGACTTCAAGTGTTTCCTTCACAGAAACAAAAAGCATTGCAAGTTCGAGGCAGACAGAAAACATAACACAGAAAATTACATCAAAGACTTAGTCAATATGGGTTATGATCAAAATTGCTTAATAAGATCTCTCAAAAAAATTTTATTTCACAATAAACACCAGGCTCCAGACCATAACAATAATAACACATGGATCAGCCTTCCATAAAGATTAAAGACAATTTGATCAGAGTTTTTAATGTTAGCTTCAGATTCTTTCCTAATTTAAGTCATTTTATAAACAATACTAAAGACAAGTTGCCTTCAGACCAGGCACTCAAAATCATCTACAAAATCAGCTATAATGAACTCACTTGCAATGTGATTTATTACAATGAACACCACGCCAAAAGGTTAGCACAACATATATATATAGTCACACAAAAACAGATCCCAATATAAAATCGGTGTTCCTGAAGAATGAAATTGATTCTAGTCACAACTCTGATCCATTTAACATCAAAGTAGTTTGCGCTGAGCACAACAATCAAAAAAGGAAATTTAAGGAGCCATAGTTTACTGCCAACAACATCTAAGCGATAAATAAAAAAGATTCATAAGTTGCCTAATCACACAAGTGGAATATAAATCTATCAATTTAAATATCAATTACTTTATATATTTGTTCTCTGCTTCCTCTCCTTCACAAGTTTGTCTTTATTTAGTGCCATTAATATGATCTGACCAATCAGTAAAAGCAATGTTAAATACAAGTTAATTTGTAGCATTGCTAATCTCTTCTATAGTGAACTATGTTCCATATTGAACTAAAATCTAATTTTTTATAACTTTTAAATTTTAACATATTTTGAAACTGAAATACATATGCGCAGTGTGCCCCAATGAAAAGATGATTGGCTTTCTCCAAGCTGTCTGTAGTGTCATCTCAGAATCATCATATGTTGCATAGCTACATAGTTTAGCTATTCAAATATAAAAAAAATTAATATATTTCAAATCATTTATCAGTAACTCTAAACTGGAAACTCAGTCATCAACTTCTTGTGAAACAACTGTTTTGATAGACACTGGAAGACTTAGATATATTATTTATATACACAATGTGTTGGCTATAAATCTTTGCAGTATGCATCAGTACCATTCAGTAGTGCACTATTTTTGATCAAAATTAATTCTAGATGATTTGCTTCTCCTATCTTAGTGAATACAAATTATCATTCTCAAGGTTGTTAAAACACTGAATAGTTCAGCAGTTTGGTAAATAATGCTTCTAATAATCAATTATCAACATGGGACTCATTTTAAATTCAGAATTTTTCTTTTAGGCTCAAAACCTGTTATCTATTTCCTACAAATGCTTATTATTATTTCATTTCTAGGTTATATAATTTCAAAAATTTTGATCTATTGACTCTCAGACTGAATTCTATATAGAGTTTCACTTTCTATCCTTTAATATTTTATTAGAAAATGGCAGGGAGGAGGGTGTCTTATTTTCTCTTTTTTTTTTAATGATTTACTGCTATCTATATTGAACACTAGCAATACAGATCAGAGATGTTCATAAATCACAGTTAAGACATCAGCAATCATAATTTACTTCCATATACTATCATGCAAATTTTACAAATATGCAAATTCTATTCATATGATTACCAAGACAACTTGATATTTGCATAATATTACAAAGGTTTTATTATTAATCTATCCAACTTTTGTAAATATTATATGAATACATGCTTTCAATATTAATTTATGTTAACAATATTCATAATTAAAAAATCTTAACTATATAATCAACTTTCTCAACCTTTTGTTATTTTATTACTATAATAAATTGCAAGATACTATCTTTTAACAGTAGAATTTATTAATCTTTGTTATTTAATTATATTCTACATATCAAAAGATAACTTATTAATTCTTAATATATACTCATGCCATATTTATTTTTCAATTCTGGAAATATAACTTTTTTCATATATATATATATTTGATAACAAATTAAAATTACTACTGCTATAGAAAAATTAATCTTAATCTGTTATCAAGTATATATTTGATCCCTCAAAGTGATACTTCCTTAGCTTTCTTGAAATATTAAACAAAGTACACCATAGTTTTTTTTTTCTCTCCTACCTGATGCTGATGAGTCAAATAATGCATTTTTAAAATCACTTTTAGTGTACTAAACTTCATTATATTTATTGGTTATAGAACCATTAATTATATGCCAAAAAGATATACATACATATCAGACTGCTACTCAGCCCATTGCTTTATGCTTTAAATATTCGCAATTCTTTTTTCTTTTAGATTATTAATTAACATATTTCTTTTCTCATTTCTCTTCCTCTTCATCTACAAACTCAACAAATTCTTCAAAATTCCTCTGCTTCTTAATATAACTTTCATTAATTTCTTTTCAGTCAAAAATTTCCACAATAAATAATCTTTTCAATATTTCAACAATAGAAATATTAATTTTCCAGCATATCTTTTTCATTCATCTCTAAATCCATAGTTGAAACGCTTCCAATATTTTCCAATTCCTTTTCAAAATCAGCTAAGTCTCCTTTTACATTGCGAACAAAAGTTTTAACACACACCCCCTTCCAACTTTAATGTGCTACAAAATAATGTTTTGCCTTTATTAAGACTATTAGCCAATGCAATTCTCACTCTCTGCCTCTGTTCCACTATCAAACAGCCAATTTCCTAAAAATTAAAAACACTAATTGGCTCTAAAACTTTTTATTCAAGCCTTATTTTTAATTATTTATCAATTTTACATATACTAATTACGATTGACTAAGATATGTTGTTTTTTCATCTCAATGTTTTTACTCATTTCACCAATCCTATTGAACACATAGTTCAGATCATTCTCAGCATCTGCAATCACAATCAAATCATTAACAAAACTGATGCAATGAATTTCAAACTCCCACTGTTTTAATTTCCACTTTTATTAAAATAGGACACATGTAATTGAGTTGAAGAACTATAGATGGGATGTGGGCAATCTATCTGTTCTGTAAAGTCTTTTTGCTATGTACAAGTTATTAAAAGGATGATTAAAATTAATATAATTTATTACTCCATTGGTTAATCCAATCTTTTCCAAACTGACAAATCATATCACTTTACCATTATTGATTAATAAATACTATTATTATATAAATTATAATCTAGAGACATTACTAAAACAAAACTGCTCTTTTTGCAAAAAAAAAAAAATTAGCATAAAATTGCATATTTTTATATCAATTTATATATTGTCAATATTATTTAATGTATATATTTTTGTCACTATTATCATTTTTATTATATTCTAAGATCTATCTTAAATACTGTCATGAAAAATTAATTTCTTTATTATCCACTTTGTATTTCAAACACTAACTAAAAAATGCATTTTCCTAATGACAGTAAATTAAATAGTTTAAGTAACCTATGGATTAATAATTAAAAGCTATGTAATAATGGATATGTAAGAGAATATTAATAACAACTTTTATTTAATGTGTAATAATTTCTAAAAGCCAACGTTAACTTTTAGTGCAATCTTATTTTATGAAATCAATATCTTATCATACAACATTAGAACCTTGTCTAACATGTTAGATAATGATCTAAACTATACTCAAACTTATTGTATGGCTTTACTTAAGCCTATTTGAAAATAATATAGTACTTTTACTTAATGCTATTACTTAATTTAATCATAATATCCAAATTTTTTTTCTATTAGTAAAATTACTTTATACATTTAAATAAAATAATAGTTTTTACTTCACCTTTGATTAGTAATTAATTGAGATTGCGCTTTACGCAAAAAAGTGAAGCTTGTCTAAATCTTACAAAGTTATATGGCTTAGCGCTTTCGGAGACCTTGAGTCTCCATAATGGTCTCCGAAAGCGCTAAGCCATATAACTTTGTAAGATTTAGACAAGCTTCACTTTTTTGCGTAAAGCGCAATCTCAATTAATTTATACATTTAAATAATTTATTTTTAAGCACAAGCAGAAAAAAAAGATTAAAAAAAAAAGAATATGAGTGATAGAACAAATGAATATCAGACATTGTTGAAAAAAACTAAAGAGAAAAAAATGGAGTTGGGTTGGATATATTACTAAAAATCCCAAGATTATTGTGACCATATGTGAGATGAATGACTGAGATATAAGTTTACTGCAATAATAAGGGAACAAGATACTATAAATGAGAGTGCAATTGATAATGATAAGACAATGAAAAAATACAATGTTTTGCCATGTCCACCTTATATTCTTTAATCGTTTTATACAATCTTTTAATTAAAAACTTTTAATACTTATTTGTAAATTAATAATTTCTTGAAATAAATACAAGCATTATACAAACTGCTTTTTATCTCAATAATTTTTTCTGAACTAAATTCACTGACTATGAAATTCTATGATGTTCTTTTTTTTTTTTGACTTCAATGTAAAAATCCAATGAGTATTAACAAGTGGATGATCTAGAGCACAGATTCCCAAGTTGTGATTTTAGATGGGTTATGCTAAATATTAAATCATGAAAGTATTTTACATTCTTATTAAAAAGAAAAAAAGAATGACAATATGTATGTATTTAATGGTGGCAGATGATGACCTGTTATGCATAAAGCCCATTCTAGGCATATATCATTGACTGTTGTTCTGTTTGAACTGGCACAATGAGATTTAATGCAATAAAAATTGGAATTTAAAGCAAAGAGCTAATTGACTTGTCCAAAGATACCCATACTCTCTACAGCTATTTTAATAATACTGCTTCTCTTTATTACTTTTTATATGTGTGAAGTTGGATTTTAAGAAATGATAGGAATTAAAAATAAATCTTGAAATAAACTGCAATTATCAAACCCTTTGCATCTGAAAGTAATAAATATTGATGTAGATGTCAAAGATGTCATTGGTAAATATAAGAAACAATCCCATTCTTTTAGTAAGCCTCATTGTGTATTTAATTAATAAATGTAAATAAATCATTTTATTTTTATATAGCGCAATGTTTATAAACTGTAATATTTTAAACAGCATTAAGCTGTTGCACATGCGCTTTGAAGATTTAAACTATAAATGAATGAATACTAACACTTCAATCACATGATAAAGTCTTTGGAAAAGATAGAATGTAAATATAATTTTAAATGGAATATAGAAAACAAATCCATAACTCATTTATCTTCTTATATATCTCATTGTGTATCTAATAATTAAGAATTGCATATATATTAATTTTAAATGTGTTCAATAAAAAAAATTAAATCAGTAAAATGTAATTTTTTTATTCACCTCCCCTCTTCCTCTTTAAACTATGCATTATAAGCAAGTGGATCCTAAAAAATCATCATGTTTGAAAGTAAGTCTAGATCCACAAAAACAAAAGTTTGAGAAACCCTTATCTAGAGTACTTATTGTGACTGTGATGAGAGATTAAACCATTTATTTTATATAAATTCTTATTTCTAACATTTATTGATGATAATAAGCCAATAAACATCACATGACAACTACTTCTTATGCTTGTGTATAACTGTTGTTAAAACAGGCAAAATTCACTATACGTATTGCCACACAGAGCAAGCTATAGTAATCAATGGATGCTAGAAGGCTTGTGCCAGAAAGTGTGTGGCAATACGTATAGTTAGTTTTGCCTGTTTTAACAAATTACACACAAGCATAAGAAGTGGTAGTCATGTGATGTTTATTGGCTTAAAACCAATCCTGCCTAATAGAATAGTGGTGGCTATGGTTATTAAAGAACCACAAAGACACCAAAATGTATGGGTACTGAACTGGGTTCAGACCCATATGACTATATAAGCTGGCGTGCTTGGATTGAAGACATTAAGGTGTTTTCAGTTTAAGACTCATAGTTTTGTAGTTAGTGGAGATAAAAGGTGGCTGCTGGAGGGTTGCATTACATCCTAAGATCTAGGTGTAGTGCTCTCAGATCCAAGGCTCCTCACTGACGAAGGCCACAAGCCAGAAACTAGTCTGGGGATATTGGATGAGTAGGCACTATTATGGGGATTTTATGCACAAGCCTTCTGGCATCCATTGATTAGTCTAGCTTGCTGTGTGTGGCAATACGTATAGTGAGTTTTGCCTGTTTTTAATTTATTGATGATCCCAGAATGTTTATTTTTGTTAAAAAAAAAAAAAAGTTTTTAAACAGAAATAAAGTGAATTATGTCTAAGTTAAACATTTGGAAAATTATTAATATAAGCTGTAAATTCATTGACATGAACCAAAATATAAGGTAATCTTATCTCCTGTCAAATTTATTAACAAATAAATAAATAATTTATTTAAAAGGTTAAACTTAATTAAAATTATAAATAATTAAATCAAAATTTTGCTATACTTAAATTAAACAAGAAAACTACATTTGTTCCCCCATTGATAATAAAATGTCAACTTCAGCAAATAAAAAGTCAATCGTACCAACAAAAATTAAATTATTTTTTATTAAACTTTTTAAATTATATTTTGATATATATACAAAAAAAATTATTTCCATAAAACCTCTTTTTAGAAATAAAAATAAAAGTCCTCTGTGTGGTACTACTTAGTTATAGCTTGCCTTTGGGTAGAAAATTTAATATATATATATATATTAAATGTAGCAACTTTGAGACTATATGTTCAGGATAGCAAATGGTTATGTAATTAAGAAGCTTGTTGAAGATAAAAAAGTTCAATATAAATATTTGAGTAAAACTAGTATGATGTTGATTTTCAAACTATCTGGGATCCATGAGAATATTTGGCATATGTAAAACAAAGTGGAATTAAATAAAATTATTTCTATTATACAAGATATCACATAATTTCAGCAGCAAATGAAAACAAACAAATCTGTACTTATGAAACTCACAATACATAAAATATGATTATGCATTTAGAAATAATGGAAATTCCATTTATCATCAATGTATTGATATAAAGATTCAAATTCTCTATAATAACCAAAAGATGCAATGTCTTTACAATTTCTTTAAAAGGTGAAGTTTATTTGTATGCTATTTGTAAATCTTGAGAATAATATGAATGCCATTTCTGAAAATTCCACTTTCAGTAGGATAATTCATAATTAGATTTTCAGAGATTTCTACTACAATGACCAAGAAAATAGTTGCTATATCATTTTCAATAGTCATCATCAAAGATCTACTGCATGGCTTATCATGCAAAAATCCTTTTTATTTAAACTTTGTAACAAATGTTTAAAGTACCTCTGTGTTATTGGTTTATAAGTTAGATACAAATTGTTACATTTAGCTTCTCTTTGATTTCAATTTTGTTTGAATAAAATTATTTAGATTCTATTTTCCTTATTCAGACATATCACAGTCTGTAAATATACACATGAAATCTATAACTTACGAGATACTCTATATTTTGAAATATTAATGTATAAAATAATTAATTTAAGAAACAGTTTCTAAATAACTAAAATACTCTGAAGTAACAATGTAAATTCATACTTCAATTAAAATTTAAAGTACATTCCAAAAATTGAAGTAGTATGCAAACATATCTAAACAAAACTAACAATGTATAAAATTATTTAGGAAAAATAAAATAAAAATAATTTCACATAAAACAATAGTTATTTACTGAGTTATTTATATTTATCATAGTATAATTTTTATAAATATAAAAAAATATAATACTTAAAAATTATAGGCACCTAGCCAATACACTCACTACACTCATTAATTTCATGTTGTTGAACAGCCAACTATATTCATTTACTATAAATATCACATGATCATCATTCTTTATGCTTATACAAGCTGTTAACACAGACTAAATAAACTCTCCATACAGTAGCACCACTCAGAGCAAGCCTGAGTAATCAGTGGATGCAAGGTCTGTGCATAAAATCCCTATCTAGTGCCTACTCTCCAATATCCCCAGACTAGTTTCTAGCTTGTGACTTTCATCAGTGAGAAACCTTGGATCTGAAAGAACTGCACCTCGATCTTCGGATCTAATGCAACTCTCCAGCAGCCATCTTTTATCATATTAGCTAACTATAAAGCTTTGAGTTCCAAATACAATAAAGTTTTCAATTCAAAGTTCATTAGCTTGTATAGTCATATAGATCTGAACTCAGTTCAGCATTTATACTTTTTGGTGTCTTTGATTTTTTAATAACCACAGTCACCATATGGGTACAATTGATATTAAACCGCTAAACATCACCTGGTCATCATTCTTTATGTGTACACACATGGTATTGAGAGTTTAGCTTCTGTGTAAACAGCTAGTGTAAGCATAAAGAATGATGATCATGTGATGTTTAGTGGATTAATACCAATCCTGCCCAATAGGATTATGGTGACAGTGGTTATTAAAAAACAAGGACATCAAAAAGTATGGATGCTGAACTGAGTTCAGATATATATGACTATACAAGCTAATAAGATAAAAGGTGGCTGTTGGGGGGTCATTTTAGATCCTAAGATCTAGGTTCAGTTCTCTTAGATCCCAAGGCTCCTCACTGATGAAAGCCACAAGCTAGAAATTAGTCTGGGAATATTGGATGAGTAGGCACTAGATAGGGATGTTATGCACAAATCTTCTTGCATCCATTGATTACTCTGGCTGGCACTGAACAGCATTACTGTATGGAGAATTTAACTTCTGTGTATATGAATAATTTATATGTAAATAGAAGGATTTGAACTCAGGATTATTCAGTCTATTCACTCTCCCCTCTATCTCAAGCCACTTATATACATGACCACATACATGTGAAAAAGATACATGATCATGTAGCAAAAACAGTTACAACAAGAATTTTCTAATCTACTCATTCTGTAAACATATTTCAAATACTATATGATCATTTAAAATAAGTGCCATTCAGCTTTATGTAATTTATAGAGTCTGACACCAATGTTAATTTTAGTTCAGAAATAAATCCCACATTATATGTAAAGAATAAAATCAATGAATAATAAGCTCTTATGCAAACCATACTTTCCATGACTGTTTTCTAGCTATTTGATAAAAACTGCTGAATTGAAAATTTGCCATTCTTGTGAATTCAAACCCAAAAGATCTTTGTAATTATACAGATTTGAGATTAGCTCACTATCATTTAGATATATAACCTGCTTATCTTGGTTCAAAACAGGAATGAATTTACAACCATTATTTTGAATAGCAAGATAAGAATAAAGATGCCCACTGGACAGAGAAAGTGCCTAAGACTAATTAGCTACATGCTAGATGTAAGAGCCTAACTTGTACTATCACTCAGTGCCCATGATTTTATGTATCTGTTATAATGTGACATCATCATTAATAATATATATATATAATTAATTTATTTTTTAAAAGAAAAATCTTCATTTTAATAATCAATGATGTTAAATAAACACTTGTCAAATTTTCTAAACATTTTAACATTTATTTTTATCAACAAAAACATTTCAAGTTTGATCATGTTTTTGAACAACTAATTATAAATGAAAGTGTTAAAAGGCAAAAGTAAAACATCCCACAACAAGTGCACAAAATAATTGGGGTAGAGTGGAGATTATTTGGATAATGGATGACCTGCTACATAGATGAACCCATCTAACTGCTTCCTCAAAACTTGCATATTTATTTTTCTGTAGTTAAAAAAATATATATTAAATAGCAAAAATTTTAATAAATTGGAAAATTTGTAAATTTGTTACAAGCGTATTATTTGCCTACATATCAACAGCTATTTTATTGTCCCTCTGCACCTCTATTAAGTCTCCCATTCTTGATCTTGCATGTTTATTTAGTCTCCATATGGCTCCGTTATTTCTCTGCTAGGAATTATAGAAGTAGAAATTCATTTAGAATAGCATCACAGTGCAAAGTAAAAGGTTCTTTAATGGGATAATACAAAAGTTGACCACTTTTTAAAAAAAAAAAAAAAAAAAAAGACTGAATTATCTATTCAAGAAATTATAAAAAGGACAAAAAATTATTTATGCTTCTGAAATAAATAATGTTACATCCACAAAACAATGGTAACTATTTTAGTCAAGACTGGAAAAGCATTAAATATAAAGTAGAGGATAGTAATAAAAAGATTATTGCTGTAAATATATATTACTTAAGAAAGCAGCCTATACAAAAATTTTAATGAAGAAATCATTGAAATGAGTGTCATTGTAAGTCATTTACCAGAAGAAAGGAATGGTTCTATATATTCAAAAATAAATAGAAATTCAAAGTATTTCGTTTTTTTTATATATATATATTTTGGACAGAGTACGGGTTTGGAAAAAATTATTATCATAATTAACTTTTTTGAAGCTATAATGGTTGCTGCAATCACACATCATAAGAATTATGGCTGTTGCGATCTGTATAAACAAGTACCACTTAAACTCTGTTTGAGTAGATATCATTTAGGCATTGTATTATTTGCATTTCAACACTATAAACTTCCAACACTGTAGAAATAAAAAAGAAAAGAAATTTTATTTATTATTATTGAGAAAAAAAGAATGTAACTTAGTAACATATTACATAAACACACAATTGAGCACATGCATGTAAATATACCATCACTTCCTCTTTTCTCACAATATATTGCTTTACTATTTCCTTCATAACGGTATTATTTTCTTTTTGTTAATTATTAACGTTAATATTTTATTTTATACACACGTTAAAAACATCTATACTGTATAGATACATGTGTACTAAAAACATTATTTGCTACCACCTCAAACTTCAAGTATCCACAAGTAGAAAAGATTTAGAATCAAATAGTGTAGATGCAGAGCTCTACTGAATTATTACTTTAAAAATCACTAGAACTGGTACTAGTAATAACCTAGTTACAAATAATTTCAAGCTGGGAAAATTTCAGAGCCATATACAATTATTAAAAAAAAAAAACCTCATAAAATACATAATAAAGGAAGCAAATAAAAAAGTTCCAAATATAAAAGAGATAGAATGCCTCTAATGATTATTCTTATAAATATAAAAAAAAATTAGCACATTCCATATTTTCAAAAGTACCTTTCTAATGATAGAAAAACTATTACAGTTCATAAACCAGTCAGAATGACAACACATCCATATATGCATACAAATCCTATTATTTATGGCACTAAAATTTTATGAAAAATATTTGGTCCAAAACGTAAAGACAAATTTATCAAAATAAGAATAGGGAAAAATATAAATGACCATTCAAATATTGTTACTATAATGAATAATAAGCAGATGTATGTTGATAGAAAGTATGATTGGAATGAGTAATATATATATAAGAAAAATTATACAGAAAACATACTGCAGAAAAAAGATGGTCACTGACAATAGCATCCTTTTCTGTTGGTGTAATCAAATAATGTAGTATAACAGAAGACTAAAAGCAAACCAACCATCTAATTAAAATAATTAAACACTGAGAACTATTGAAACAATTAAACACAGAGAATGCTGATTGGAATGCCATGAATCACATTGTTTTAGAAGTTTAATAAATACTATTTTAATGCTGTTAAGTATATATATATAAGCACAAATATATTGTATAATCCAATTATTATTTATATTATTTAATTAAATTTCTATAAATTAAAACAGTGAAGTAAAAAATATTTACATATTGTAATCTTATTATTTTTAAATCGCAATATGATTAAGTTATCCAAATCCCTTGATAGTTTAATGCCAATTCAAACGGTTAATGCAATTTCAAATAGAAAATGCTACATCAATAAATCAATAAAAAAGCTAGAATCTTCTTATTAGTGTCAGACGATTGCAAGATAACACACATTATTTAAAATCAAATGGAGATTTATTTCTTTACATCCTAAAGATTTTTTTTAAAACCTTAAGCAATCGTAATATAACAACAGAAACAAAATATTCATAAAATTATTAAATCGAATTTTTTTTAGCTAAAGAATAAAGACTATAAAAATAAATTAAATCAATAAATGCATATTTTAATATCAAATTCATAGTTTTATACTAGTCCAATGGCGAAATTTCTTTAAAAATTCACTAGAGGGAGCTTACACGAGATGATCCTAATGAAGTCTTAAGGGAATTCTACAGATATTTGAGAAATTGATTTCCAAAGAAGAGTACAAAATAAAATGTATAGATTAAAAACCTGGCATGATTCTAATGTAATAAGTAGTTAAATTTTGAAAGAAATAATGGTCCCTGATTTAACACTTAGAAATGAGAAATTTTGTTACGTCAGAAATTTTTAGATAGAATTCAAAAAATAAATAAATACGCATTATCTGGTGAATTGTTAATGGGAAATTAAAAAGCAAGTTAGAAAAATTGATTACTAAAAATAATATTTAATTATTACATTTTGGCCAAGAAAAGTTTTACAACATGCAAGTTATTGGATAATTATTCTCTAGCTCTAATGAATGACTAATAAAAATTAATATACTTCCATTGAGTGATTTGTGTCAAAGTTGTGAGGGCAGCACATTTGACAATTATCAATGAAACTGTAGAAATTTGCCATCTATATATATATACTGAACAATGATAATGATATGTGCAAGAGATTATCGACTGGGCTAAAAGATGAGTGCTGGTTGAGCACAAAATGTGCACTTTGGGGATCACAATCTTTTTCACATGTCTTTGGTCATAGGTGTACAATTATAATATTCACAAAGTGTTAAAAGCAGATAGAAACCAATCCCTACCTTGAGTGAGAATAGTGTAGTGAAAATTACACTACTGAAATATTATTCATTATTGGATGATCTCTAGTCTGATGAATGATTAATGAAACTTACCAATTTATTTATGTGTATATATGCATATAAAAAATGGGATAAATGTATAGAGAATATACTATTGGTATATGATTATGAGAAAAAGAAAGAAAGCTAAGCACATTGTAAAAAAAAATCAAATTGTGAAAAGTGAAGAAAAAATATTTAAATGATGTATGATAACATTATAGAGAACTTATTGACATTTGGTACAATGATTGAGACTTTGCATAATTAACGAAGACAAAAATGAAATAAGGATTTCAAATGTAGATATTTGGAGATTGATTGGAAAAGTACTAATCATTTATTTTTGGTGTATAAGATGTTAAAAGAAATTCTGAATAAACTATATAAAAAATAAAAAAGAACAAAAGAAATAAAAGATCTTATGATTTTGTTTAAATTTTTATAACAAAAATGGGCAATGTTAGGACAGGATAGAGAAATTAACAAAATATTTTTTATTAAAATGGAAAGAAAAAAATACTGGAAGAATGATTTGCCAATAAGAAGTAAAAAGTAGAAAATTTTATTGTGAAAGATTATAATTTCTGGGGGAGAGGGTGTTTAATTTGATTAACAAAGTTTTTGGTATGTAACTATGCACTGACATTTTACAACACTATTTCAGTGAACCAGTGCTCAATAGGAATGATTTTAATACTATTTTAAAAAATTAAAAAAGGTTGTCCTCTTTTTTTATTATTAATTAAATGAATGATAAAAATGATTCAAAGTTTAATATTTATTTCTTGACTACACAGCCTAACAAAGTAATTTCATTATTTCATGATGTAGCTGTAATAGCAGAGCTCATTAAAACTTATGAAGTTATGATTAAATAATATAAGATACAAAAATAAATGAAGGGGATGAAAACAATGACTAAATAATACTTCATCCTATCACTCCACTTATTAAAATTTAAGACTGCATCACAACCAAAAATGGTGTGTATTAAACCACTAAACATCATATCATCGCCATTTCCAATGCTTACACAAGCTGTTAAAACAGAAACAAAACTCTCCATACAGTAGTTCCACCCAGTGCATGCCAGAGTAATCAATGAACACAAGACAATTTGTGCATAAACTTCCTATTTAATATCTACTCATTCAATATTCCCAGACTAGTTTCTAGCTTGTGGCTTTCATCAGTGAGAAGATGTGTATCTGAGAGCACTACACCTAGAACTTAGGATCCAATGCAACCCTCCAGCAGCCATCTTTTATCTATTTAGTTAATTATAAAGCTATGAGTCAAAAATGAATACACAATAATATTTTCAATCCAAGTTCGTTCACTTGTATAGTCACATGAATCTGAACATCTATACATTTTGGTTGTCTTTGGTTCTTTAATAACTATAGTCACCAATAGACATCAATCCTGCCCAATTTGATGATAATGATTATGGTTATTAAAGAATCAAATACATCAAAATATATAGATGTTGAGCTGGGTTCAGATATATTTGACTATACACTGTGTATTCATTTTGGATTAGTAACTAAATAGGTAAAAAGTGGCTGCTAGAGGATTGCATTAGATCGTAAGACCTATGTGTAGTGCCCTCAGATCCAAAAGTCCTCACTGATGAAAGCCACAAACTAGAAACTAGTCTGGGGATATTAGAGGAGTAGGCATTAAATAGGAATTTTATGCATAAACCTTGCATCCTTTGATTACTCTGGCTTGCACTGGGGGCACTACTGTATAGACAGTTTTGTCTGTGTTTTCATGATGCATATTAAGTAATTATTTATCTTGATAAAGTTTCTTTATTTTATAGACTAATTTTAAATAATGATTTATTAAAATTTAATCTTAAAAAGAAATGCTTCCATAAAATGTATTAAAAAGAAGAAAGAAAAGACAGACTATCACTGAGAATCATGTATTATTACTTAATCATAATATTTTTGCTCACCTCATCCTAATTTTGAATTTCAATTATTTCAATTTATTAATGTATAAATATGCTGCTACATTGCCAAGACATTCAAATATTATTACCAAGAACATTTAACTCTAGAATTATAAAACTCATGTGATTTTCTGAACTTACTTTCAGCATCTGCATTCAAAGTAGTAAACACTATTTCAGAGGTACTTATTATAAGCTTGAATAATCAATAGATCAAAATAAATGGTAGTCAATAACTAGAAATTAGCCTAATGATGTGAGTTCAGCACTATTATAGAAATGCCCATTTACTTACTAATCAAGGTTATAATTGATTCTTCTGGAATAGTATTATAGAGCAAAGGACTACTTCCATTGCAAATTTTAAACAACAAATGTTATGATTGTAAAAACAAAACAAGATTCAAGTTTACATTATGATATTATAAGAATCTCAAAAAAAAGTTTTATTGAAGTTCAAATATTTATAATTATATTTTTGCTTTCTGCTTCCTGTTTATTTACAGTTGTACATCGATCTAAACAATTTTGAGATTTGTAATTGTTTTGATTAATTTTTCTGAGAAATTTTTTTTAACATTGTTCAACTACAACTCATTACTAATTAAAATTAGAAAAATAGCTTACTTTCAAAAGTAAGTTATTTTGCTTATGAGAAACAAACACCAACTTATTCTTTTCTTCTATTTTATTAGTAATGTATCATATTTTAATTTACTAAAATGTTGCCTTGTTGATATGATTTATTACACTAAAATCGATTTATTTTTAAGTACAATGATTACATAATACAATTTCTTTTTAATTTTACAGCCTATATAAATGCTTTGAATTAAGAGTATATATTTTTCATTTATTATTTCAAATTTTTTCTGTTAAAATAATCCTTTAGCTGTTTTTTTATTCATTTATTTTAATGACTGATTCAAACATTTTTATTATTATTCTGAAAGAATTATGGTCAAAATTCTTATATTTTTGAATCCCTTTAAATTAAATTTGTTTTGAAGATTTATTATAAATAACTTTTATTTGACATAATTGCTATTCTGATTGAAATATTAACTCTAGATTCTCCATAGTATAAAGATGTATGGCCTAGATACTGCAGAGAACTTCATACACTATCTGTGTATTCTCCTTTCATAACTTATCTTTTGTTTAGTTAACCAACCTATTGCGATTAGTTAAGGAGGGGTATGGAAACTAACTTTGAGAGTTGCTTGAAGAATTTTTTTCATCAATTTTAGAATAAGCATCCTGACCCAAGGGTTAGTTTTGACTTGTGATTTTAAATTTCACCGTGTCTTCCTATAGAATTATCTAAATATATTTATACCTTTGTTATAACAAATGCTTTGTAAATCTTTGATCTATTCATCTATGTTTATTTTTCTGTTCACTTCATATTTACAAAGCATCAAATGTCTATTAAGAAATGCTTTAAAACCTGCTAATTTATACACCATTGATATTTTAGAATGCTGGTGCATAGGATCTCTTATTTTGAGTGGTTTTACCAACATTTTGTACTCCAAACTATTTTTATAGATATAGTTAAAGAGCTTAAGAAAGTAACAGAAAACATATTCCACTTAAGGCAAATATTCGCAGGATTGAGCCATCAATTCAATTATGACTGCCTGCTTTAAAGTGAAATTGTAAAAACAAATACAGGAAATGTTAAGACTATGAACAAGTCTGAAAAGTTGGTAAATTTATTGTGTTACATGGGGGGAGGGAGCATATAAATATTGTAGGACTGTGATATAAGATATGGATGAGTTGAAAAAATGAAAAAGATCTAAGAGTATCTTGTTTTGAAGGTAATAATAAACATAATAGTATATATATTGTTTTGAACAGAAGAAGAAAAGACAGTGCCATAAGTAGCACTCCTGTAAATGATAAATTGTTGATGATTAGATTTACAATAGTTCCAAAACTAATGATTTCTGAAGAATATATATGTTAATTAATAACTTTTGATGATAAAAAGATAGAAATTATGTATGAATAATTAAAAAGATAATAGAAAAAAAAGTTGAAATTCTGTTGTGGGATAGGGAAAGTATGAGTTAATTAATGATGAGATAAAACATAACAGAGGCAAAAGACATGATCAATTTTTGTAAAAACATATAACATAGTGAAATGAACATATAATTCAAACCAATGAATAAATCTTCCTCTTATAAAAAAATCTGATCTGACAAAAATAAAGATTCACATACAATATTACATATGTAAGAACATATTCTGAAGCTGATATATATTTTAGTATAATTTAGTGATGAAATTACCTTATAAAAAATAGAATCAGAAGACTTAAAGGAGAGAAAAAAAGAGGATTATTAATAAACTGAAATACTGTGAACAACTTTTATTTTGGATAAAAAATTGGCATAAATAGTAGGGTAGATTATTCAAATAAAAGATGGTAATCATTGAAGAAAGATTAAAAGATGCTATAGTAAAAGTTATGAAAAAAATAAAAAAACAAATGAGATGATGAATAAAATGAATGAGTGGAGATTAGAAAAAAATATGAATTCTTTAGAAAGAAAAAGCATATATATATAAGATTAACAGTGAATTAATAGGTGAAACAAATAAAATTAAAAAAGAATGACTCAAAAGAGGATGTATGCACACAAAAAAATTGCAAAGAAATAATAGATTTATTTAGTGTTTAATATAAAAGAACATTAAAAAAAAAAAAAAAATCAGATTCACAAGAATAAAACAATAATTGAAGATATAATAGTAACAAGGATGGATGCACTGATAAGATGGAATGAATATTAATAAAAGTAATATATTTGTATTAACTGATAATAAAAGGCACATAAATAAAGATGAAATAGGTTTTGAAGTAATGAAGAAAAAATATATAAAAGAGCTTTAAATAAAATAAGAAGTAGCAAGATACAAAAATGAGAGTCCACTTGAATTATTAAATGCTGTGAGAGAGTTTGAGTTATTTAGTGATTAATTGTAATATTAATATAATCTATGACTCGGGTAAATGATCCATAGATTTCCTCTCAGTAGTTATGATTCCAGTGGAGAAAAAAATTTAATGCAACAAAATATGAAATATTACTTTAGTCTGACATACAATTAATATAAAGTGTGTTGAAGCCCTTAAATAGGCACATTTCCAACAGATTGGAAGTTTATATTTGATGGGGAGTTTGGATTTTAAAAAGGCAAGAGGCAAGAAATACAAATGGGGTGTTGAAAATTCTTATTGGAAGATATATATATAGAGAAAAAGAAGTTAATATTTGTTGATGGAAAAGGGCGTTTTATAGAATAAAATGGATTAATTTGTTAGATACTTTTTATAGAGAGATGTTTAACAGGTGATTTGCCTATGTAATATAAAATATTTGTGAGAGTTAATAGACTTCCTGAACAGATATAAATCTTGTTGATTTATAAATATTTATGATATAGCTTTAAAGAAAAGACACTAAAATAAATTATGTTAAGATGGTGGTAGTGTAATTATGGCTTGAATTTACTGGTTATTTTTTTACATACCTTTTTTTTTAATAAACTGATCGTTAATAAAGAGTTTTTTGTTTTTTTTTTAAAAAAAAAATTGATTAATAAAAATTTAACATTATATTCTGGTCATATTATATTAGCTGTCTTCAGGCAGATAATTTAATATACATTATACATAAGTTAATTAAGAAAATTTCCTACAGAGGTCAGCACTAATTTATATCTTTAGCTACATCACATCTACAAGAGAATATACATGTAAATGGAAAAATATGGGTGATTTATTTTGTAAATTATGTAAGGAAGGAATAGAAAATATTAGGCATTTGTTAATTGAATGTAAATGTTTGAAAACAGAAAGGGTACATATAATGAAGTTATGGAAGAATAAATATGAAAAAAGTGATTAAACACAAAGTGAATTATTGGTTTTTATGCTGGGTTTTGGAAAAGATAAGGGGAAATTAGATATTAAGGCTATAGAGTTGACAAAGATTATGTTGTGGAAATGGGATGCAGTAGAATATGGGAAAACTTAGAGTGGGGAGTGGAAAATTATGTGGCTAACAGGTTTATCTGGGCATAATTGCTCAGATATTCTTGACTTCGTTTAAGGAGAAGCCACAATACATCACATCACATCAATTATAAGAAAAAAGAATAATGGCTATAGGGGATATGAATGAACATATTAAAAAAATTGATGATGTAGATAATAAGAATGGACAGCTTTTGAAGAAATTTTGTCAGAGCAACAATTTGAGCATTGGGAAATTTATCAAATATTTATGAGAGACAATATACATGGTCTAGAAATAATATATTTCACACAATAGATTATGTATTGGTAGAGAAAGAGGAAATGAATAAAGTACAGAAAATTAAGGTGTTTGATAATGAAGAGAGAGTATGTAATAGTGATCATAACTTCATTGTAATAGAAATGGTTAGTAATGTGATGGAGAATAGAAATAAAAGTAGAAACAATAATGAAAGATATGGATGGAGAGTGACTGATAAGAATAAGTTGGAAGAGTATAAAATACTAGTTGAAGAAACCATGGAAGAGTTGGTTGGGATGAGTATAAGGATTAGTGTGATGAAATAGAAAAAGTGGCAAATAGGGTTTTAAGTGAGAATATTCACAAGAATAAAAGTAATAAAAAAATGAGAGTTAGTAAAAGTGTAAAAGAGGGAAAGAAGCATGCAGAGAATATAAGTATGCTATTAAGAACAAAGAAAGTGAAAAAGATATTAATGCTAAATGGGAAAAGTACTTAGAAAAGAAGTTGGCTAAAAAAAAAATTTTCCCAAAAACATTGCTAAAAATTATTTATAATGAAATGAAAATATCAAATTGTGCAAAATAAAATAAATAATCAAATGCCTAGAAGTTAAGCGCCGGAAGTGCCAGAACTGGAATAGATCCGCGTCTTACAGTCTGACTAAACCAAGCAGTGGGAACAAAAAAAAAATCTTCAATAAATCTTGCTTCACAAAAGTTATGAAACCATTCAAAAATATGTGATTTAGGATATATGTTAACGTCATCATTTTCTCAAATTTTTATTTTACCACTTTTTTTTTTTTTTAGTACTCATTTTATCTTTTTTTATTAGTTCATTTTATCATTTACGTATTGAGATTTACCTTTAATGTTTGGATTTTCATTTAAATAAACAACAATGGAGAATTTTTTTTTTCATTCCCCAAAATATTTTCTACGTAATGCGTATAAACGAATCTTTAAAAATAATATTATCTGGTCAAGCGTTGGTGGCCGAGTGGTCAGCACAGCTGCCTTACACGCAGTTCCCGGGGTTCGCTTCCCGGCCGATGCTTTGACACATGAAATAATAATAATAATATTATCTAAACTTTGATTGAAGTCTCTTTTTTCAAGTTCTCATTTAAAAGGCTTTGCTTTAATTTTATTTAATAAAAACAGATTTTAATAGTATAGACAACACAACTACTACAGATCAATATAACACAAAACAATTGGATACTGTGGGTATTAAGCAGTAAGTAATATATATTTATACTAGTCCAATTGTTTTTTCCCAATTTTGTACCCAAATATTCTTTTTGTTTAATTCAATTTTTCCAAAATCTACATTGCTAATCTTATCCATCTAATTTGCTTTGTAAAATCCCCCACTTTCCCAATCCTCTTAGTTTCCATCAAGTTACACTCTGTGTTAACAAAAAAAATCATTTCTCTTTATATGTTTATATATATAATTTAACAAATGTACACGTTATGATTAAATGCAGAGCAACTCCTTGCCACCATCACCACAAGTAGAAGTGTAAAAATTTAATAAAAAATTTCTCTAATAAAAACAAAAACTCTCTTTAATCTTGATAAGTTCCATTTAAAATCTTTAGATGTGAGCAAAGTTTACAAAAAAAAAAAAAAAAGATTGCAAAATTATTTTATATTTTTATTACAAACTTAGTTCTATAAACTGATGAATCAATATGTGCATTCCTAAGAATATATAATATCAGTCTTGCCATCTGCTCTAAGTTGTAAGTAAAATGTTAACTGCTGATTATTAAGAAGTTATTATGTTGTCATTTCTTTAAACATCTATTTACAAATCAATATTAGTTTAGATAATTGGTTTGGATTTGGGAAAGTTACGGAAAAACATTTATTTGAAAATCTTTAACTGTTTGATTTTAATCCACATTATGAACATAATAAGTTAGCTATCAATAAACCCTTATCATAGTATAATTGTTCAAATATTCTCAATCTTTTCTGGTCTTGAATCCTATCGATGTCATTTATAACTATTCTCTTTTGCTAGTTTTCTTTTTTAGTGTATGTGGCTAATTGTGAACCTAAGATACAGCTATCTTAAAATATCAATTATTACCAACTAAGTTCTCATTATATTATATTATTATATAATAGCAAATCCATCTCAAATCATCAGATAGAATTATTTTGTTTAGTAATACTAAGAAACCATTATAACTAATCTACCTTACTGCCTTCCACCAGGATATCAATTAGAAATTCCTTCAATGAAATCTGGTTCCATTGCCATTTAGATTCTATTGATTACTTAATAATTGCATCAAAGTATAATACCATCTATCAAAAGAAGATCCAGCACTTTCTCTAAGTTATCCTACTATTCTCACTTCAAAACCACATTCCATAAAGTTATCTATCAACCATCTCATAACTATTCAGTTTTATATAAAAACACACAAATTAGAAATTTTTAATTACAACTATTTTAACTTACTTTTATTAGTTAGCTTTCAATTTCAAAATTGATTTAAACTTTCAGAATTTCCTAACAATAATCATATTAAGTATTACTGATAAATCGCTTTAAATGCTAAATCTTGTCTCTTCCATAAGTAACTACAAACATTAATTGTTTTGTTTTTTTTTATTTTAAATTTAAATGCTACACATTTTTATCTAAATAGATGAAAAATAAAACGAAATTTGGTACACAGCAAGAATAAATATTAATAATGAACTCACAAAAAGGATAAAGTATAATTAGATTATACTCAATAATAGTATAATGCCAAATTAGAGCAGATCACAACAAAAAAATATTTGTTGAGTAGATTACTTGTACAAAGTAAGTTTGCAAATTCATCCTAGAAAAAGTGTTTCATATGTCATTGATGAATATCACTACAGTCACCTTTAAAATATTTCCTTTGGTAAGCTATGAACCTATGCCAATGCCCATCCCACTTTATAAACCAATTTTGGATCTTTTTCTGGAATGCCTATCAAAGCTATCATCATATTATCCTTGATATCTTGAATGTCATCAAAATATCTTCCTTTTAATATTTCCTTTATATTTGGGTAAAGCAAAATGAATAAGCAATGCCCCAATACGGTTATTTGTTTACTGGCTAAAAACCCTCTCTCACAGACAGTGGAATTTGAGATGATGCCATGATTGTTTATTAAGATTTTCTCAACTGTTTCTCATCCATGTCCAATTGGTCTGCCATGCTTCTCATAGTCAGTCAATGATTTTGATGCACCATTTGACAAATTTTCACAAATGTTTTATAAGTTCTGCTTGTAAATGGCTGCTCTAATCTCTCTTTTAACAATAACATGATGTTTAATTCATTTGTACACTGCCACTTTCTTCATGCATTACCCCCATAAACTTGAACTACTGTGTCCCAATTTCACTTCCACGCTTGCCAAGTTTAACAAGAAATGTCATGTTTGTTCATGTTTTCTAATTCAAGCTCTGACATTTTCATGACAGCAAGAAAAAACGTACAACAATAATAAATGCCATTCAGCAAGATACTGTCACATGTCAACACACACATAGCCATTAGAAACTGATATACCAAGATTCTGAAATCTTATTGAGTTATTGAACATTGCTGTCATTGTAAGTGCATGATGGCAATCTAACAAATTTAATTTTCAGGTCTCGTATACAAGCACAATCAATCGACAATTTATTATTTAGTTTTTCATCAAAAATACAGCAATTGCTAACTGCAAAATATAAGTAATAAAAATACAACTTAAATCAACGACTCAAGATCTTAAATAATAACCACTGGAGCTGCATTACATGAGAGTAATTTATAAATTCTACAGCTTATATTCATTTCACAATAGGTAACTACATCATTCTAGTCCACTACTAGCCATTATAATCAAACAGCAGTGCAAGCAAATCCTCTCATTAATCTTCTAACTTTATCAATAATATACTGTTTTACAATTACAATTGCAATTCAACTACAAAAATTTTGTTTCTGATAAATGAATGAATTATGATTCTAATTCCAGAAAGAAAGAAAAAAGATAAAAAATACCAAGTTAAAAATTAGTTATACAAACTATGAACCAAAAACAGATCTCAATTTTGATCCTTGAGTTTGATTAATTATTTAAAATATTATTTCTATGACAGATTTCAAACTTTACCTAACTGTAGCTTTTGATAATATTCTATCTTCAATTATATTTTTTCTAATAAAATTTATCAAAATTGCACTTCTTCAGAGTGACTTTGAGTTAACCTTTATAGCATAAATGGGATTGGCCTCTCTTATGAAAATATACTGAAATTTATTTTTCCATATTTTTTTTAGAAAGTTTGTTACAATGATTCAATATGTGAAATGAGTAAAGATATTGATATTCTACTCTTATACAATAAATATTTTCCATATATACAACTAACTTAGTTGCAATAGTTTTATCATTATGATAAAATGTCCTATCTCACTTTGTTAAATATAATCATAGCACATCCAAGACATTAACATCTAAGAATTGCTTCATATTTTAAAGATAATCCTATAAGCAAAAACTTGATGAAGAGTTTTTTTTCATCACTACCTCATAAAATAATAGAGTTAACTATAAATACAGCCTTTATAAAGTTGCATTTAAAATATTAAAAACCTTGAGTAAATCACTTTTTGAATTGGCAAGAAATAGCACAACCATAAGCATGCTATAAATCTAGAAAACAAGAAGTTGAAATTCTTGCTTTTGCTTTTAATGGATTCAAAATAAAATCTCCACTTTCATATATATCAACTTTACAAAGCTAATTACAATTTGTTACAAAAATTACTGCTATAGAAATGAAAAACCAAGTTGGAGTTGGCGCCCGTTTAACAACAATTTCACCTTAAATGACTCAGATTTTTCACTAACGAAAGTTGAAAGTTATATAATATGAATAAAACTTTAATGGACAACTAATTAAAGTCAAATAGTACCATAAATCCTTTTGATAAACTAAGTTGAATGTTTTAACTAAATTAATAAAAGTTTTATATAAATTATACTTTTGATTACAATATCTTTTTTGTATTTGCATAGCCACAAAAATCATATCTATAATTATTGATTCTCTAAAACCACAGTAAATAAACACTCATCTATTACTGGAAATAATCTATTCAATAAAATCCTTGAAAGTACTTTTGTTATAATGTATAACAATGCTATCCCATGATAATTATAGCAACTTTTTCTATGGTTATTACTTTCACAAATTGGAACCAAAAAAAAACATTCTCAATATCAGGTAGTACATTCTCATGGGGCCATACATTACTAAAGATTTTAATTATAATCCTATTTTAAATTTTCACTCATTGTATCTGCAGCCCTTTCTAATTTTAAAATTGCAAAGAACTTTAACTTCATCAACACAATATCTCTGTCCAGTTAGTCATCTGAATTTCTTAATCATTATTCAAAATACTTCCTCATTTTTGAAATATTTTAGTCATGCAAAAAAATAGGATTATATCAATTTTCAGTTTCACATGTTGTCATCAACATACCAGGAACAGATCTAATGTCACCATGAACAGCAAATAGGTATATTGCTTTACTAGTTCCATGTTTCTTTTTAAACAATTACAAATAGAATCATTGTCACATAATCTGTTTAGAAAATGCAGGAAGAGATTTCCTGCTTCAATATTAATAATTTTTAATAGTCATTTATAATATTAGAGAATATCCAATAATGAATATGCCTGTAATGTAATTTTCATTACAGCACTCTCATGCAAAGTAAGGATTGGTTGTTATCCACTTTTAACACCTAATGGGGAGATGTAAACATATGATCAAAAATGTGAAAAAGATCTATGATCCCTAAGATGCACATTTCGTGCTAATCTAGCACTCTCATCAGTTGGTCCAGACTACAATCTCTTACACATATCTTTATCATTGTTCAGTATATATATATATATATAGCAAATTATTAATGTTTATTTGATAAGTGTCAAATGTGCTGCCCTCACAACTTTGACACATATTATTTAATGAAAGTATATTAATAATTTTTATTAGTCATTTATTAGACTAGATATTATTCAATAATGAATAAAATTTCTGTGGTGTAATTTTCACTACACTACAGAAATATTATTCCTATTTCAATAATATGACAATTTTGAAAATGCAAAATGGCAAATTTAATGTTCAACATCTGTGATTGTAGTAATTACTTTTTAAAAATGAACATCAAATTTCTTATCAGTAAATAATAATTTTGAAATAGAGTTTACTTTTAAGATAATTATCATTTTAGCTTTGAAAGCATAGTAATGTGTGATCTGTTCATTAGTGAATGCCTGTAACTGCTTGTAATCTAAGAATTCCTTTAAAACCTAACTTTTAACTATAAACATAATCCACAAAATGTCATTGTTTTGAATATGTATTTTTCTGAATTCCGTTATCGAAACTTTTTAATTAAATAAGAGTAATCCTGATTACTCTCATGCAATGGAAAAAATTTTGGCAATAGCAGGAAATTTGAGTTTAAAGAGTCAATAACATTATCTCACATGATTTTGGCTGCAGTCTACTGGACAATACAATATATTATGCATTTAAATCTCCAAGGAAAAATTTTTATTTTTTTAATGATAGATATAATAATACTGTTTAACAAGAATATTTCTGAATGTTTTGAATTAATTTTAATATCATTGCTTTTAATCGATTAATCTAAGAATTCCAAGAATATCTCAAATTAGATCAAACAATGAAATTATCAATGCAATATCTTTCTTCTCAATCGATGACTTCCCAACTAACAGTTCCATTAATATTCTCTTTTGCTGAAAACTAAATCAACTAATAGCAACTATATCATTCTTAAATCTTGACCAATCCATATCTATAAATTCTGTCTTCAATTCAGATCTTGAAGAGGTTCACTTCCCAACTAACAGTTCCATTAATATTCTCTTTTGCTGAAAACTAAATCAACTAATAGCAACTATATCATTCTTAAATCTTGACCAATCCATATCTATAAATTCTGTCTTCAATTCAGATCTTGAAGAGGTTCACACATTCAATGTGACTGCATTTTTTTTTTATAAAAAAAATAATTAAATATTTACTTTTATTCATATTGATTTACCAGTATTACTAAATATTTTGTAACTATTTCTACTGAATAAAGAGTAATCTGGTAGGCATGATAATTTGATACAACCTGTTTCAAATCATCTTTTCTAAGTTTTTCCACTTTCATGATTGTCAAAAATAATTCCTTAGTAGGACTCTCCAAATATATCAACTCCAAGTCCAAAGTAATTCATAACTGATCGCATTCCTTCATAAAATATCCAACCAGTCTACTAAACTTTTAACCACCATTGCTTTCTTAACACTTAGAGTTTTTACAAAAATAAGAAATTAAAGGATGAAGATGTGATTATATACATATTATAAAATTATTATCAGAGTGAGAATAAATTAGATGATCAATGACATAAGAGCCCTCTTGCTAATTTAATTGACTAAAAACAATAAAAGACAATTTTAAAAAATGAGCAGAGAGAGAAGATTGAATACAATGTTTGTCTTGGAAACAACACCTATCTATTTTTTGGCAAACTAACATTTTATCCTATAATGCAGCAAGAGATTTTCTTGACTGGATTTTTGTAATTAGTAGATATAGTGGAATGCTCTTTAGCCATGATGCATAACTGCAAATATCCATGATTAACTATCAAATATTACATATAAAAATGATAGCACTAATCTCTCACTATGGACCTATCAATAGCCAGTTTGATTGAAATGTTTAAACTGCCCTGGCAATGAACTCATTGATACGAGTATATTGGTTTTACTGGTAAGACAAACCCTACTAGCACAGCAGAATTTTAAAATTCTTTGACTGGTTCAACTGAAAAGTTCTATCACTCTAACATTTGAACATGACTTAACCTCAAAAGTAGCTACTACACAAATATTTGTTTTTTTAATGCCACTATACTTGAAATTGAATATCTAAAAAATAATTAACAATTAGCAAAAAAGGTTTACATTAAATTACCTAAATAGTTAATTTCTTGGGCAGTTGTATAACATTCTGCCACCTATAGGGTCACGATGATCTTGGAACAAGAAGGCTTTACCTATTTGATCTGTCATCCTACTATTGCACTAATCTGCACAGAATAAGTTTTACCCTAGAGAGCTATTAATAATTAACTGATTCATTTTTTTTTTTTTAAAAATGTTCAAAAATAAATAAATAGTTACTATATCTGTTATTAAATGTGATAAGATGTGATGCACCATGACTTCTCCTTATATAGAGTCAGGAATATCTCAGCCACTATATCCAGATAAACCTGTTAGCCACTTTACCTTCCCTTTCCATTTCCTGACCAAAGTTTTCCCATATTCTTTTCTATCCTGCCCCATTCCATTTCCACAACATAATCTTTGTCAACTTGATAGTCTTTACATCTTAATCCCCCTTATTTTTTCCCAAACCCAGCATAAAAACCTATAACCCACTTTCTGTATAATCACTTTGTTTATACTTATTCTTCCTCAACTTCATTATTTGTACCCTTTCTGCTTTCAGGCATTTACATTCAATTAAAAGATGCCTAACATTTTCTATGCCTTCTGTACACAACTTGCAGAATAAATCACCCACATTTTTCCATTTATGTGTATATTCCCTTGTTGCTAATGATCCTGTTCGAGCCTTAAACAGTAAACAACTTTCCTTGCTATTCTCATAAATTAACTCGCACCCAATATTCCATTTACTTCTACATATATTTAAACTCTTTTTACTCTCCATACTAGTTCTCCATCTCTCCAACTTTCTATTCTTTATTAATGCATCTATTCTTCTATCCCCATTCTTGCCACCATAACACTCAACAATTCTTCTAACACAATCATCCCAACTTTTGTATAAATATACTGACATAAATTCTTTATCCAAATCTTCTGCATACTATACTACCTTCCTCAACCATCCTGTTGCTTTCCCTTTACTCATAACCCAATTAAATACTATTTTGACTTTTCTCTTATTATTCCATAAACTGCAATCTACCGAACATTTTCATTTTGCTTTTTATATCTCTTATATAAAAACTTGACCATCCCATTTCTCCTTTAATTGCCTCCTTTGTTGTCCACACATCTGCATCTAATGCATGTCTTCCTATTTGTCTTTGTACTTTTTCTAAGTTATCTAATATCCCTTTACTAACACATAATGCATCATTACCGTATGTTAACGCTGCTACTGCCACTCCCTTCCATACAATTCTAGCTACATCATACTTACTATATGAAAACACTGTTAATTTCTTTATCAATCCCTTTTATTTCTTTGCTTCATTTATCAATTTTTTCTCCCATTCATCCAAACAATTTCTCTGATTACTTAAGATGATTCCCAAATAGTTATACCTATGCACCATATTTAACGTTATTTCCCCCAATACAAAGTTTGTCTTCTCTTTTCCCAGTATTAATCATCATTACTTTTGATTTTTCTTCACTAAATTTAATCCCCATCTCTTTATCCACCCTTGCACATATCCTCAGCATAACTTCCATATCTTCCCTTCTTTCTGTGCACAAGAAGACATCACCCACAAATAAAAAAAATCCAATAATGTATATACCCCCTTGCCATTTATTAATTGTATCTCTACCCATCTTCCTAGTCTTTTTATTGCTCTCCCCATTTCTCTCAAACAAAATAGGTGACATAAGGCATCCTTGCCTTAGTCCCACCCCATTTCAAACTTTAACTGATTCTATATTTGCTAATTGATATGTATCGTAATTATTTTCATATAATCTCTTAATATCCACTAAAGCTTCATCCATTCCCAAATTTACGAAACTTACCCATAATCTATTTTTATTTACTCTATCATATGCCTTCTCTATATCTATAAAAACCATATATATATATATAACTGTATTTCTACTCATATCTATAACCTGTGTAACTACAAATAAACTATCCCTATACACTTATCTGATCGAAAACCTCCCTGCATTTCTTCCACTATATTATTTTCTTCCATCCATTTTATAACTCTTCCAGCCATCATATATATGAAAACTTTATCCTATATAACACACATCACCACTATCAGTCTATAATTGTTTAACTTTCTATGATCCTTACTCTTTCCTTTAAATAGTAGCCTTCCTCTTGTATTACTCCAACTACCCAGAAAATCTCTCTTCTGTGCCATCTTATTAAAACATGATAATAGTTTTAATTTTACCTTATGTCATAAATTCATTACCATTTCTGCTGGCCATCTATCCAAACCTCTTACCCTTTCCACTTTTCAATTTCTTTCCTGCCTCATTCAGTTCACTTTCTGTAAAACTATATGCTTTCATGTTTGTTATCACTCTGTCATTCACATATAACATCTTTTCTATATCCATTACATATTTATTTAAGATTATTTCAAGTTCTTCTCTAGAGTTACAATATACTCTATTCCCACTTGGTCTAGTAATACTATTTCTCGTTCCCCCTCTACATTCCTTCTTTTAATATATTTCCAAATTTTTTTATTCCCATCTATTTTTATTGATATCCTCCAATGATTTACTATTTAATTTCATTCTCTCTCTATAATTATCTATTTTAGCCAACTTCTTTTTTTTTTTAAATTCTTTTCCCATTTAACATTAACATCTTTTTCACTTTCTTTGTTCTTAATGGCACACTTATATTCTCTGCATGATTGTCCCCTCTCTTTTACACTTTTAGTAAGTCTCTTTCCTATTACTTTTTTTCTTCTGCATATTCTCACCTAAAACCCTATTTGCCACTTTTTCTATTTCAACACACCAGTCCTTACAGTCACCCCCAACCAACTCTTCCATGGTTTCAACATTTATTTTATATTTTTCTAACGTATTCTTCTTTCCTAACTACTCTTTTATAAATTCTTTTGACTCTTTCTTCTCCATTTCATTTATAGGTAATTTGCTTACCATTAATGTTACAGACCCATTCCTAGAATTGGAATTGGCTAAGCCCCCTCTAGCTTTGAATAACTAAACAAGTCAATCGACTTCAGTCACAAATTTTATACTTACGATGGTAATAAGCTTAAATAAATTGCTCAGTTCTATTCTTTATAGTTTCCTGATATAAAGGTGATGTGGATTTGTTTAGTTATTCTCAGCTAGTGAGTTTAGTCAATCCTATTCTATTTTGCATATATTAATGTTCTGCGTCATCAAGATTTACGTTATATAAATAATAACAATTTATATAAATTTTTTAATAACTATCTGAATTTCACTTGCACGTGTAACACACACAAATATAATCTTAAATACATTTCCAATTAACCATAGAATTTATTACGCATATTTAAATAAAAAATGTCTAAATGGGATAATGACTTTTTAATATTGTTTCACTTCTTTTCTTTCTTTTTTTTTTTTTTTGTCAAATCTTGACTTTTTGATTCTAAATCAAAATTTAGATCACCTTTATTCTTTTGTCCTCTAAATATATGAAGGTTATCATTTTGCTGTTTTCAAGATCAAACTGTAAAATGAATTCTCAAATTGTGTTAAAAATAGGCAACTAGAATACAAGAGAGGGTCAGAGCAGTCTTTTCTACTGAAAACCAGGTCACCAGAGTGCACCGGAGTGACAAAATCTTTGGGAAAAAACGAGGTCAAGTTCTAAGCTCACAGCCAGAGTGGAGGCAGAGTATTAGACAGCACGCCCACAATTAGAAAAAAAAAAAAAAGATAATAATAAAAACAGATAACCAATTAGTAAAAAATTAATCAGCAAATCAAAAATATTACTTTCCAGTTGGCATACCTGCACACACACAAAGCGTTATGCTAAGCTTACTAATCCATAAACGAGGTTTTTAGGTTACAAATTAAAATTTATTTATTTATTTTTTTTTTGAAAGAAAATAAGTGTATATAAAAAACTAGATCGGTTGTGATAAGTTAATTCTATTTTTAACAAAAAAAATAATTATTTGATATTAACCAAAATAAAAATTAACGAATTCTCTAGAGTGTAAACAAAAAAGCTGCAATTAATGAAATCGATTAATTTAAGAGACCATTATTTTCAATTTTCTTATTTAATATTCTTTTTGGTACAAATTTATTTCGAAGGTAAAGCAAATATAAATTTTACTTTGGAAAATAAAAAATTCCTGAAAGGTTCTCAAAAATAAAAGACAGAGAGAGAAGAACAGACAAGTCTGGCCAACTAAATAGAATTGTTGATCAAGACCTCTTGACTTCACAAGCACTTCTCTAATTATTTCGGCTATCAGATAATTCAGACAAATTCCTTTATAATGAAGTCTTGATCCTATGATTATTATTGAAGATTTATGGAAAACAATAACAGGCTATCACTAATGTCTTAAACAAATTCTGTCTTTAAATATATTAATATTTCATCTTTTAAATTTATAATAATCTTACAAAATAATAAATCTTTATAGACAGTGATCAAAAATTATTCAGTTAAAAAATCCTATTGCCATGTCGATCAAATGTTTTCACTGCTATATTACAGGATCTTTGTCATACACATATCCCTTCAGGGATCATAAGATCCGGCTAGTTTTATGAACCACTTAATACTGTATATTATTTAAAAAGCATGATGATAAAGAAACAAAATAACTCATCATAAAAAATAAAAATTTTATACTAAGATGCTTGTTGAAAAACAGTTTTTACATCTTTTGGCAAAGAATAATGTAATTACATGGCAACGCTATTGATAATTGTTGTATTTACCAACACAATAAGACTGCATCTTCTATTCTCAATAAGCCATCAGTACCTACAGTAGAGTCTTCTGCAATGAACATAATTGGTTCCAAAAGTGTTCATTATAATGGTGGTTTAGTCCAGTCAACATTGTGTATTTACAGATAATCCATTTCAAGCTCATATTATAAAATAAAAGTATGTCCAACACAACAATTTATATAAAAAGAATATAATACAATATCACAAATATAAATCTAAAGTAATATAAAATTAACTCGCTTTACTTTTACATTATACACATATATTGAAAAGCATAAACAATCTTTCTTACTGTAAGCAAATTGAAGTGATGTAACACCAATGCCGGAATCCTTCATTTTATCATTATACTATGTTAAAAAATCATATAATTTAATATATACTCTCTCAGATAACTTTTATATAGTATCACAAAAGTTTGAAAAGCATAAATAATTTTTCCCTATAATCAAATTTATAAATCATAAAAATTCTTGCATAAAAACCACAAACAAACTTATTCTAATAAAGATCAGAAAAATTACACAGAAGTGAAAATTATTTCTTAACAGCTAAGTTAATTAGTCTTCTAATTCTGGATCATGTCCAAATTATATTCTATGCATATGTGGTAGAATAATTTTTAAAAATGTTTAATGTTAAAGGTACAAGTAAGCAAACAAGTGAACTAAATTGATAACTAAGCTTACAAAATATGATAAAGACGTGATGCTCTAATCAAAGCAAAACAACTCATAAATGTTTTATACACATATATGCCATGTCACCAGTAATATTCACTATCGTAAATATGTTCATTCTACAAGTCTTAATTGAAAGTAAAAAAGATTTAGTTATTCACAAGAGCTATTAGTACTCTTCAATTAGTAATTCTAGGATAAATGTAACAGAGACTGATCTGAAATAGATTTGTAGTAAAAATAAAAAAAGATTTGTTAGCAAATGACATTACAGTAAAAACCCTGCATAAAATTAAAATGATTTTTTAAAAACAAAAAACAAACCTTATTGTTCTGTCATATTAAAAACACTTATAAAATGCATATTATTTGAAACTTCCTATTTCCTCTAGAATTTAAATATTAAAATAGTAGATATCTTAGCATTAATAAGTTTATAATTAGTAAAAGTTTCATTTGAAATAACTATTTATTTTTCTATTAATGTCTTATACTTTTGCAATTGATTGAACAATGGAAAAAAGAGAAGAGAAATTGGAACAACCTCTTTTCTTATCCAAAATAAAATAATAAAAAGTGGAATTAAATTTATAAAATCAGTTACAGTTATAAATTTTTTATAATTATAAAAATCTTATAATAATAAATTGCACAATAAAAATGCCATCATTACTCTAATGACTAATAATGATCAAAAAGATTTATTTCTTTGATTACAATTGCTTTTTTCAAGAGCATATCTTTTGGAATCATAGACAACATTTTGCAGAACACTTCACAAGAGTTGCTGGAGAGATTAAAGAATGTACCATTGAAATTTATCCTCTTAGCCTTCTCTGTGACTGGATCATAAATAATGTACAAAGCCTGATGCATTCTAGACACAACTGGTAGATTGCCAACAGACATTATCAACACAGATATAAATACTAGAAAAGTTTATCAAAAAGTGACAATAGAATTCCTAATATCAAATCACAAAATAGAAAAAAAAAAGAAGTAAACATAAAAAGGTCATTATGTAAACCATGGACAGTGGGCAGTGTTTAGTAGTGGAAATACATTTTAAAAATAGTTTAAAATGTAGACATATTATCATCAAGTAGGGTGGCTGAGATCAATAATCAAAGCTCCGTTTAGAAAACTAGAAAGTTATATTATTATTAAATTTATTATTTTTCTTAATCTTTACGATATTACAATGTTGAATGCTATCTCTATTAATTTTTGCTTTACTACTTTTCAGAATCTTATTATATGGTTATAGGCAAATTTACTAGTATTACAATACAAAAATAAATATGAATTATTCAGTCGATCAACTTTAATGTTCCATATACCAAATCAAATTAGCTAATAAAGCTTAAATTTTCTATATAATTAAACTAAAATACATAACAAAGAAATATTATCTATTAAATATTATTTTGATTTTACACCCCTTACTTCAATGAAAAAAACTTTAATAAAGGGGTTATGAAATAAATGATGGTGAATGCTGCTAAATTCCAAAGTACTAAATCCCCCCCCCCCCAATGTTCCTATCACAATTTATTCTAACTTTTCCAATTATAGCTAGATACTTTTTTACTTTACATTTATCCTAAATCACTATCTCATGATATGCACCATAAACCTGTTCCCTGTGCATAATGGAAATAATAATTTCTCAGAAATGGTGATTTCAAATGCTTAAGATCTTTGTAATCTCATCAATCGTGTAATCTTTTCAACAACTAGAATTTCATTTCACTATATTATTTACAATTCTAGTAGTAGTTTTTTGCTTTCAGATGACTACTAAAAAGACACATATTGGTATTAACTTTTGATTTTACATTTAAGCTGTAATCAATCTCTTTTCTTTTTAGAATCTCAGAAAGCAGACTAAGATGTCTGCATATCTAACATGATAATACAGACAATGGGCATTACATTATTAAATCACATCACCTTTTTTTTTAAAGCAGTGCATTGAGAAATGATTTTATTTGTGAGTTTTTATGTCATAAAGAAACTTATCCGTCCTACAATTATTCATTAACAGATTACTCACTGCAAATATAAATTTTAAAAACATCCTGTACTTTATCTTGATTTAAAAATTACTCTAAAATTGTTTTTTTTTCTTCTTTACTTTAAAAAAAGACAAACAAACATTTATACCCCTGCCCATCTCTCAACATTTGTCACAAACGTAGTTTAAAACAATAATACATTTATTAGCACAGATCATGCATATGCAAGCATTATTATCAATCTTATCAATAATCATTATTTAATAGAATTAATATGCATAGAAATAGACATGTAAAACTATTCACCGAACAAACAAATCTGAATATGGCACTAAAATAAACCTAAGTTAGATTCCTAAAGAGTTATTTAAATGAACTTGTTATATCAATGCCAGTCTAAAATAGATTGGTATTGATATAATGCTTTTGGACTTGTTTGTTTCATGGATCAATTCATATTCTTAGCATTATATATTTGATAAGACATAGAATTATTTACGTGCTCATAAAAAGTCATTAGAATTAAATACGCATATACACACATATGTATGAAAAACATACATATATATGTATTATAATGAATATATAAATGTACTTCGTTCGAGTCGTGTATTATAATATGACTCATGTTTAATGCTTCTATTCCATGACTTTCACCCCAATTACGAATAAATTAAGAAAAATATGTATCATAAAGGAATAACTTAATTTAAAACAATCTACCTTCTTTATCTTTGTAATGATCTTATATTTTGTAATGTAATCTGTACTCACTATTCTGCAGCTCTGGGTGGTTAATGCAGCAGTAGAGCGTCAGACTCTGGAATGTAAGATCCCCGGATTGATTCCGCTGCTTGCACTTCTGGCGTTCAAACTTCTTATAAACCCTGAGCAATAAAAGCAGTCAATTACTCTTTTTTTTTTTTTACTATCCTAGAGTTTATCAAAGAATTTCTTTAACTTTTTTCTCTCTCAGCAAAGATACTATTAAAAAAGTTTAATATGCCGCGCAAAAGAAAAAGCCTTCAATAATGCGTTCCTGAACGTTTGTGATGATGGTGTTTTAGTTGTATTTATTGTTCGGACTATTTCCATCATCTAATATGAGTATTGAATGTCTTTAGAAAAATTTAATTTTATTTAAATATTCCAAATACATCCAACTGTTAGTAATGGCAGGATAGCTCAGTTGATTAGAGCGTTACCTTAAAATTCAATAGTCAAGAATCTAAGAGTCCAGGCTCGATTCCCCTGCTAGTACTGCCACTGGTCAGGCCAGCAACACCTGAAGAAAAGAGGAGAATAATACCTCTCGAAATGTTGTGCATATACTAAACTGTTTGATGTGCTATTATTACTAACAGTTGAATATATTTGGAATATTTAAATAAAGTTAAATTTTTCTAAAGATATTCAATACTCATATTAGATGATGGAAATAGTCCAAACAATAAATACAGTCTTCAATAATGTTTTATAATAAAAAATAAATGCTAAAAGATAATTTCAATAATTTTTAAGATCCAATTTAGAAAGGTATCGATCAAAAGTCGGTGTCAAAGGAATGCAGAAAAAATAGGCAATGCAGTAAGACGATCAAACAGAAACATTTGACTATCACTGGCGGTAGTGTGCCATTTCTTGCCATCTTTTTAAAAAACAATTTCTAAACCCTTTCATTAATAAATAGTGCAGTAGAAAATATTACATGTAATCCTTATGAAAGAATAATCAACATTTCCACTGAGTCTATTTCAATCCTTTATTAACAAATATAATTCCAATTTTGACAAAATTGTGAAGAATCATAATTAAACATGTTCAGATCATTTTAACACAGGCAGTTCTTCATTTCCTAAATAATCCTTAAATAACTTTTTTTTGTATAAATTGATGTTTAAACAAGCATTGCAACGTATCCCAAAAGATGTTGAAACATCATATGACCCATGAAAACCAAAGACTGTGTTGATTTGTGCATCCATATTTTTTTTTTTATTTGTTTTATACTTTGTATTTCAATATACTTTTTACTTTTCCTTATGTAATTAAAATTCAGATTTGGTTAGCGCAAAGTACGAAAAACTTAAAATGGAATTCTTAAACGAAGCGAGTAATAAAGGCAGCTTAAAATGGAATTTTTATCCTTTTAATATAGTATGCCGAGCATGCTTTCGATATATCTATAACGATATCATAATTATAGCAATACAGCCAGAAGATATGTTGTTCTTATTTCTCAGTTCATTTAAGAATTCCATTTTAAGCTTTTCTTATCTTGCACTTACAAGTGTTTAATCTGTTTTACACTTTATATATATTCAAAATTTTTTATCCAAATCTGTATCTACATATATAGAAGACTGCTTGCAGTTCAATTTAAATCAACTATGATAACCTATTTTTATATTTAATGTAATATTAATTTATTCCACTTTTAATTAAATAAAATAATATAAATATCTACATACATATAATATTTTTATAAAAGTCTTCATTATCTTTTTATATTTAAACATCTTAAACTTTATAATATTATCTCTAAGTACGAGCTTCCAAATTAAAGTGTGATTATTAAGAAACTGGAAAACTATGAACAACATAGCTTGATCTCCCCTTATTTAACATTTGTAATCTTCTTATGGCAAATTATACTTTTTACTGTATTACACAAATAAAACAGTTTCCTTAAGTGATTACTAAGCATTTTGTTATGCCATTTTAGTAGGAATTCTTAATATTTATAAAACAATTAAAGTTATTAAAATCAATGACTTCTTCTTGCAAAATAATTATTGTTGTAAATAATAATAACTATATAGATTAAGATTAAATATGTAAATTAAAATGTAATATTGCTTACCAGAACTATAGCTGTCGGTAGAGGATTGTGATGGTGATCGGCTTCGGTAACGACTACGCTGCTTTTTGGCACCAACCAACTTAGTATCCTAATTAAAAAAAATAAAATAAAAGTTATCATTATTTGAAACTGTACAAAGCAAACATCATATAAACATATCAATTACAGAGTCAAATATATAAATGTATGTAGAGATGCATGTACATACATTTATTTTTACCTATGCATACTGAAATTAATGATTATTGAAAATTGGGTATAGACCTGGAAGCTAGAATAGCTTTAAGAAAAAATAGTTCATTCTAGAGATATGACATATAACATAGACATTAGCAGCAATTATAAATAGGTATTAAATTATAGCAATAACTATTATGAACAACTATAGATAAATCATGACCTAATGATTATTATCAACAGAATTTAAATTGGTAGCCAAGATAACCAAATAATTAGAACTGTCTAGATTAGTGATAAACTCCATAATATACATATTTTTATTCCATTTATATATATATATTTAAAACTTCCATTCCACCACAAATGATTAGTAATAATCATTAATATATTTTTATAAGGATATAAAGCTTGACATTTGTGATCAAAGTTTAATATTATCCTTTGTATATTCACACATTAAATAAAATATACCTACTTCTTATGTGTTAGATATTGTCTTGACATCTATCTTCTTCACTTTTTTTAATTTTTGTGGTTAATTAATGAGTTAAACAAAGATGATAATTTTCCATAATTTTTCTGGCTATGCCATTTTCACACATAAAAGAGATTCTATTTAATCAAGCATTGGTGGTCAAATGGGCAGCACAGCTGCCTCACAAGCAGTTGTCCCGGGTTAACGGGTTCACTTCCCGGCTGATGCTATGACATATGGGGAAAAAAGAGATACTATTTAAAAAATAATTATTTAAAATTTAACACTTTATATACATATCGTTAGTAATAACTTCTCTTAAAGGTTTGGTGTCATGGTAGAGTAGCATATGAATAATAGACCAGCTTCTAGTACTCAAATTGATTATGAACTGCTGAGCAATAAACCATTCTATTATTATTCTTTACTAAAAATTTTAAATATACAAACTTCTGGAAGTTTTGAAATTACGTTATATATCCGTCCAATTATATATAAAAATTAAGTTGAAAAATTTATTTTAATCAATCTTATTATCAGATAATTACAATCAACTTTATTAAATTCAGATACTTGAGCATCAAAATGGCAGAAGGATGCACACAGCAATTCATTAATTTTAAGATTTCTTTTTTTATTTCCTTGATTGGAATCAGTGCAGGGTCTAATACTCTCACCACTAAATTGCATTGTTTTTAAACTAGTACTTCCTCAATGGTGCAATCATGTGACCCTTTGGTTTACATTATTCTTTGAACATATGCATAAAGTGAATAAATAATACTGTGAGTAAAGAATTAAATATGTTAAATAAATCATCCTGAATCTCCATACAATCCTTATGCATTTTATATACTTTGGATAGAAAATGTCCCATGTGTGCACAGAATTCCATCATTATAAATTTTATCAATGTCAATGTCCATTCTGTATGACAAATGATTATATTTATTCGTTTGTTAAACACCACAATGTTTCTATTCAATATTTATTAAACAACAAGAATTATAGTGACACACATCCATTACTATATCTTGAAAAATATCGCAGTGGTGGAACACGAAATCAATCAAATGAGTAAATATGATTCTGGAGAATTAAAATTTTAATTCCCCCTCTCCTGAGTTAAAATATTTAATGAATTAAGAAATGGGTTTAAACATAAATTGAAATATGAAGGACGAAAATAAAACTAAAACAGTTTGTAATATTTCGAAAAAATAGAATTTTCATGTACAGTAATTAAAATAAATAGCAAAATGATAACTGGCAATACAAATACTAATTCGAAATATTTTTACTAGATGTCGCTACTGTACGCAAATTGAAAAATTTGAGAGTTCGGACAGAATAAATATTAGTTTTAGAAAAAATAAAAATCAATCCAAAAAAATGTATATTAATCTAATAACAAAGTATTTCACTGTAGCAGCTGCTGATATATATTATTTGAAAAAAATATTTGTTGTTGTTTTTTGATGGACATAATCGGATGTTTTTTAAAGAAAAGAAATGTTTAGGCTAAAGAAAGCTTCCACAAAATAATATTTATATAAAGTAAAACACTACTTAATCCTTTCCAACTCCTTAAGTGCAGGTGTGTGCGTATATATATGTCTACTGAAGAAAGTGAATATAACAACAAAAAAAATCAGAGAGAAATAGTTCCAGTGTTTCAAAAATAATATCCTAAAATAAATGGAAAGCATTTAGAAATTTTTTAAAAAAAGTGGAAATAGAAAAATGGTTATATTTTAGTAATCATTTTAAAATAATTAATAAAATTATGACTAGTAAGAAATTTGATATCGCTTAGAAAAAAAAAAAACTGATCTTCACCGGAAATAAAATAAGGAAAAGGCATTAATGGAACAAAAATGTTATCAAAACTACTAAATAGAAGAAACCATTTGAAAGCTTATTAAATACAGATGTGGACAAAAGTTTTAAACTGATTTGTGATACAGTTTAACTGGACTTACCTATTAAATAAAATAGCACTTGATTATAGCAATCTGATACAAGTAATGGAAAAACTACCTAAAAAATATTGGAACTCTTCAATTCAGAAAGAATTATATCACAAAAACCACTTTCCATACATTAAATTGATTAAAATAGTAGTTCTACATAGAACTAATTTAATTGGAGTAGTTACTTCCTTAAGGTTAAATATTGAAGTTGGCTTATATTCTCAAGTTGATAAACATTCAAGCTAAATGTCTGAGAATTTTTCTTTCAACACTGGTTGATAAAGAAATTTTTTTTTTGTTTTTTTTTTTTAAAAAAAAAAAAAACATCAATTATTAAACCAAAACGTTTTATAAGTTGCAATCAGACTTGGGAACCAACATATAATGGACCACACATTTCATGAGCCCATAGAAGCCAACATCACGTGCATGGAGTAAAATGACTCCAAGTGAAAAATTAAACAAGCCTGGCATATAGCTAACAATTCTAATGCTATAAATATGAAGGAATCCTATTCCTCTCAAAGAAATGGTCAATATAATTTACATAAATTTAAATAAAGTTACGGTCTATATGTAGACTCTACATTAATGCTATAAATACAAGGACATACTTCTTCCTCAAAAGCATTAAACCTCAATAAGTATGAATTCAGTATAATATTAAGCTTTTCCGAGTATAGCGTGTAAGTGCAGATATTGATAAAGTACAATCATGAAAGAAATGGATGATATTTATTTTAAATCAAAAAAGATTATAAATTGATCACCATCACAATGTCAGTATATTTTTTGCAGTATTAATCCATCAATCATTTTTAAATTTTCTTGTCACTTGTTGAACTTCTGCCTTGAAATATCTTATATTTATTATAGAAGCTACACAATTTTTCTTTTTAGTGAACTAAGAGACAAGACTCACTCCTTAAGAGAATCCCACACATCGGAAACATGACAATCTTGAAAGTCCAAATAAGAAATTTTGTTTTTCATAATGGATGAAATTTAGCATATATATCAGTTATAAATGCTTATATAATATAAACTTCTCTTGCATTCTGACTCTTAACCATAATGTGATCTATTAAGGGCTATTGTCTTAAGAGTATATATATATGTTTCTTTATGGTATTTTTTCTTCCTAAACAAAAGTATCTATGATAATAAATGTACCACACAAAAATTCAATATTACAAATTATTTGAATCTATAGTTCTAATACCATTATTTCTAACAACTTTTGGCTAAAACCTATTATATGTACTAACACATTCATTAAGGTTTCCAAAAAGAAAAAAATGACTTCTTAATAGTATTATTGAAATATTGCTACCCAGCAAGTAAATCTTTCTTTCTCTGAATTATCTGAATCTATATAAAATGAATTTCAAACAATTCAAGAATACTATATTATATCCAATCTTTTAAATCAGCAACCCACCAACCGGAAATTGGTAAAAAGATAGCTGACTATCAAGCGACACCTAAAGCTTTTGTAGAAATATCCTTAAATTAAAACTGGAATTAACTATTATTTGAATTTTAAAAAAATTAAAGCATTTTACACCAATTACTCATATAAAAAATTTTAACATGATAATAAGAAAATGTTAAGTTGATTTTACTAAGTAATTAAAAAAAAACATTATTATTACATATAATTTATTCCTGTACCTCTCTTAACATAGGACAGAAAGTAAATTGGAATGAATCTATTTTCTTCTTTTTTCCAAAAACAAAGATCTTCATGTGCTGATTATTCAAAGAATAAATTGGAATTTAGTTCTTATTGAATGATGATTAAATGATAGTTAAAAATATAAATTAATAAATTCTTATATGTTTATGTTTTGCTAACATATAAATGCATTGAATTTTTTAACCTTCTTAATAAAAATCCATGAAAGTACTTAATAAATTTAAAATTTTAAGTGGTAAAAGCTAATTTATAAACAAAACAATTGGATTAATTCTTAAGTTAGAATCAATCAAATGGACCTTCCTCCAGCTTCTATCACATGACTGTAGCTTATATACTGCTGATTTAATAGCATGCTTTTCACTTCATTTATGCCACTTATTGTAAACTTTAGAAAGCAATAATAGCTGACAGTGGTTAATAAATCTCTAACTTATGCTTTCCTATGCAAAATTCCTAGATTAGTTTCAAGCTTATGGCTTTCATCAGTGATAGATCATGTGATATCTTATTGGCTTATATCAAATCCTGCCATTGAAAAAACTTAAGTTATTAAAAAAAACTAAGGATACCAAAATATATAGCAATTGAACTTAATTCAGTTCTATATAACTATATAAACAGATGGGCTTAAATTGAAAACATTTGTATGTGTTTCAATTTGGGCAGATAACTTACTATTATAATACACAAATAAATGATAAAAGTAGGAGGGAAGGTGCTTAAATGTGATATAGAATGTGATTTTTTTTTACTTTATATATAAATATACATAAAGTTCAAGATTATTATTTAATACTAATGATTGTTATAATATTAAACCATCTATGCTCTTTATTACTATTTTACAATGTTTTTATTACAACCCATTCATTATGACAGTTTCAATTGCCCGAGCAATCTTCTTCAAAACTTCTTTGAGTTCTGAAGAAGATTGCTGGGGCAATCAAAACTGTCATAATGGTTTGCGATAAAAGCATTGTAAAACAGTAATAAAGGGCATAAATGATATTTACTGTTATATGGATTTGGCAATGCAATAAGAAAGTTTGTTATAGTAATTGTTATGCTCTCTAGTTTTAGCTATTATATGTATACTGCAACAGTAAGAAGAAAATAGGAATATTAAATGAGGATGAATAATGTTAAAAGTAAACATCTCAAAGGGAGAATAAATTTAAATGCATAACAATTATATCTAAACATATCGATGCACTATGATGATTGATATAGATTATAATATTGTACTCTCATTTATGATAATGATGAACCAAGGTACTCTTCAAATTTAAATCATTTGTAGTTAAGTTCTTTACAATGGCCATATTTCCGAGTGGTCATTATCCCTCAAAAATAATAAAAAATAAAAATAAACCCAAATATTGGGAAAGAGATCTAATTTATCAAGGGTGACTTTAACCTATTTTGATCTATGATAACCTTCTCATGGCAGCAAAAACTTTCTATATGATATTACACAAATTAAGATGATATAAACAAAACTGATAAGAAGAAAGGAAAAGAAAATAATGATAAAAAAAAATATTATAGGTCTTCCTTTAGATGAAATATCAGAGAAATCTCCATCTCTTTCTTTTAACATTATACTATGCCTATCAAAATGAATAATTGATAACAATAGATTAGGTTTAAACCTAGCAACAGATTTACTAAGATAGCATATAACAATTACAAGTAATATCAATTCTCACAATAGATAGAATTACAAAAGAAATGGAGCTGATAAAAGTATATTCATCAAGAATTGGTTGTAAGATAATGTTTTCTATTTATCATCTTTAAAGTGAAAATTATACTTCAGAAATATCAATTTTATAACTGCAAATGATCATTCATTCTGGTTTCTTATTAGAATTATTAGCAATTCACAGTTGACGTGTACATCATTATAGACAAATTAACTGTTTTTCCTATTTCTGAGCATGGCAACTTCTGTCAAATTTCACAGATGCAATACAAAGTTTGCTGGGATTGCAGTTTCAAGCCCAATCAAAAGATAGCTTCCTTCAGTTTATCTTAATGAGGATGAACTTATATGTTTAACAACAGCTTTTGACTTCCACATTAGGCAAATTCTGGAAGCTAGGTAGACAGTTTTTGAGTTAGGTCAATATATTTATGGTGATAGCATGTGACAACTATGTGCCATTTCAAGCTACGGTTGAAATAAGCAATTCCTCTCTTCCATGATCTACATGAGAGAATGACAGAGATAAATACACTTTAGGGTGCCTTAATCAGATAAAGGAACAAAGTTAATTTGTAATTGCTTCAAGGTGGATATACTTAAAAGTGCAGAAGCATGTATGATTATCACAATGACTTAAAATATAATTGAGTTCATTCTGTTAAAACATAGATGATATGGGAATCAATTTCTTATCTGAGTTCTTCAGAAAATAAACTGCTATGGCTTCTTCTCTCTTAGTTCACATCCCTGTTTCAATCTAAGCCTGTTTACTTTTCCAGCCCTTTTGTAATGTCATTACATTCTATTTTTATTGCTTTCAAATATAACTTTTCCTTGTCATGGATAATAATCCAAACCATCTGTGCAGAATGATTTTCAAAACATATTAAAAATTTTTAACCTATTGTTAATTTTAATTATCTCTTGTTTATTTGGATTAATTAGTTTATTATTAATTATTGTTTTCAAAATCAATTTGAGTTTTAAAATATTACATATACTATAACTTACTAAATATATCTTCATAAATAAACAAACTATTCCAAACAAATTTTCTAAAACATTGTTACTATAAATTAGTCCAATATCTCTAATCATATATTTCTAACATTTATAACTATGTCCGATTAACCTGTCTACAAAAATTGTAGCTGTGTTTGTTTACAAACCATTCCCCTCTATTCCAAACCATAAGATTTAATAGTTTGTCCATTTTATTATTAAAATAAATAGTTAAGTAAACTCCCTAAAGATATATGTGTGTTCGGCTGCACATAAGTTAATCAATGGGATTCTACCTATATTAATAAAACACTGGGATTGAGTTTGAATAAAACCTGTATTATGTATAACAGGGGCAGTGAAACTTTTATGCACTTGTTTGAAGATTGTTATGCCTTTAGAGAAATTAGAATGAAGGTCTTTCACAGGCCTATAATAAATCTCAAATATCTTATGAAAAAATATGTTAAAAACTTCAACCCAACACAATGTGAATGTAATGATCAATATGTTGAAATCATTGTGGGTAATAAGATATTCACTTTTATTTGATAATAAGAAATTCAATTGGTTAAAAAAAATAGATAAAGATTGGGAAAACTACTTTCACTTATGCCTAGAATATTGGCCCCAAAAAACCTTCCAACATGTATGGGGAGGAATTGCTCTCTCCAAACGTGAAATCTGGGAGTAAAACATATAATAAAGAATTGTAATGTTGTTGTTAAAGAAAAAGGGTCTAAATCGTAAACAGTGACTATTAACAGGTGATAGGAAAGTTAAGTGAACATGATGCAATGTGTATAATGGACAAGTGAAAGATAATGCTGTTCCTTTTTTTTTTTTTTGTCTGAACTAGAAATTTATCTTGTAATTATGTAAATATATGTCTTGCATTGGTGGTCGAGAGGTCAGCGCAACTGCCTTGCACTTGCAGGCAGTTGCCCGGGTTGCGCGTCCCGGCCGATGCTATGACACTTAAAAAAAAAAAAATTATGTAAATATGTTGTGTTTTAATAAAGTTTATTACTTAAAATAAAAAAAATTAAAAATTTCATTACTTAGTTAAACAATCATTTATTTCATTCGTTCTTATTTTTATTTATTCATTTCTTTGACTGAATGAAAGAATAGGGACATATTTGTTGAAATTCACTTTTAATTACCATTTCTCTTCACAAGTTGTTCTGAATTTATCTATTTGCTTTGTGACCAGCTGCTTGGTTTTCATAGTGAATAATAATAACTTGGAAGAATAAATATAAAAAGAATAAAATATTGGATAAAATCATTCTCATCAGTGAGATAAAGAAAACATGGTAATAAAGAATGATTGGATATATTTTTTAAAACAGAATTGTGCAACAGGTTATATAAAAAAAAAAAAACAAGAGCAAATTAAAGAAATCTTTAGATTGACATATGAAAAAAAAGATAATTGTAATGATTTTAAAAATGGAAAGAGAATATAAAAAAAGTTGCATAGTGCAAATTTACTTTTACATGACCACATACAAAGTTGTTTTCTATAATGATTAGTTGTAAACTTTTAACAAAAAATATTTGTGCCAAGATTTTAAGTTAATTTGGTAAAATCTGCAATTGTAAAAGTCATTTCTTTATATTGGTTTAATTAATTAGCAAAGAATTACAGGATTTCCATCATATCTAAAATTTTGTGAGCTCTAAATAAACAATATGAAGAATTACAAACTTCCTAACCTATAGTTATATTTTGAATAACTATGGTTTCAATAAAGCACATTTCTAAATATATATATAATTTTAAAAACTTTAAAAATAAAAAGTAAAATTTCAATTTTCTAGTTCGCATGCCAACTACTGATGCTGTGATCACAAAAGGTCACAAGAAAATGGGAACCACCATCTTTTTTCAGGTAAGTACAATAAATCAAATTTGAAAAGAAAAAAAAGATGTTTTATTTATTTTTTTGAAAGAAAGAAAGGTGATATATTAATGGTTAATATAATATTTAAAGTTTTATCATCTGTGTGTTCTTATTGTATATACATGCTAAAAACACCTCTACTATACATGACAAAACATAAAGTATTGAATATTCTGTTAATTATTTTTGTTAATATTTTAATGCATATAATATTTACACTAAATTGTAACTAGTAAACCTTCCTACTTGCACCAAAAGTATCTCAATTTAAAGATGTATAATAAATTGTGATCTTAAAATATTTTATAAGCATGAAATATTTGCTAGGAAGACTGATACCATATCAGAAAAAAAAACTACGGCAGTAAACTATTTACTATTTCTCTTTCTGTCCACTATATCAGCATTAATTATGAGCAATCTCATAGCCCCAAATACCATAAAAAATCCTAAAGCTATATTACTGAGTAATATTACTGCAGAGAATAGCAAGCATTAGCAACTACATAAGTATCAACACAGTCATTAATAATCATTTTATTTCTGTGTGAAAAGCAAACAATGAAGGAGGGGGAGGCAGTACATTAGCAAATAAAATAAGCACCACAATCTACTTCTTCAGAACTAAACCATCATTACTATCAAGTATACAATATATAATAAATTATAAAAATCATATACAATACCTATATCCTATATATATAAATTAATAATAATTACACATAAAAATCCTTTCTTGGCACATGGTTTTGCATCCTTTTCAAATATTAATCATCTATTTCAATGATGTAATGTACTGTAGCTACTCCTTAAACGAAGTCAAGAATCACTCAGCAATTATACCAAGAAAAACTTGTTAGCTACTTAATTTTACATTCCCCAGTCTAATTTTTCCCATATTCTGCTCCATCCCATTTCCACAACATAATCTTTGCCAACTCTACAGCCTTTATATCTAAATCCCCCTTATCTTTTGCCAAACCCAGCATAAAAACCAATAATCTACTTTCTGTACAATCACTTTTTTCATATTTATTTTCCCATAACTTTATTATATGTGCTCTTTCTGTTTTCAAGCATTTACATTCAATTAACAATTATTGCAGATAGAACACCATCTAGTGTTCTATAATGGTAGTAAAATAACAAAATAAAACATTAGTAAAATAGAATAAAACCTTCATATAAAAATCCAACATAACTATGTACAGAATAAATAATGCATTCATTATACAACTTTATATATACTACCTTATGTAATTTTTGGTTCATTTTAACTGACTAGTTGTTGACTAAGTTTATTGAAGTTTTATAAATATTCATATAATTATTTAAGTTATGTTTAATGTACTGTGTTTCCTATATTTGCCTCTTTTTTGGATTTTTAATATCACATTTAAAGGATTAATATTTTTGTAGCATCTATTTTATATCCATATGTTAACTAATGAATTATATAAAGCAGATCTATCATATTGCCTATTAATTGCATTGTTAGGTTCTTTGGCTCTTACCTCTCATTGGTTCCCTGTATGATTATAGTAAATCATATTGCAAAATTCACAGTTAATTTTATATATGATTCGTTTTTGTATTTTATATCATTTTTTAATTTATAACTACCTATTAATTTATCCAAACTTTTAGTTTTTTTACTTTTATAGCTGATTTACAAAAAAAAATTATATTTATTAAATTATATAAAGATTATGGATTTAACCCTGAAACTATTAAAAATACTTTTAATTCTCTAAAATAATGATGACAGTACTATAGTTCAAATAAAAAATGGATCAAATTCCCATACTCTCCCAAAATTTATAATACATTAATAAAAAACAAAAATTATATTGATAAGTGTATAAATATTGGATGGCTAAATAGTAAAAGTCTGAATAAATTAATAGATAATTATAAATTAAGAAACAATATAAAATATAAAAAAGAAATCATATATAAAATTAACTGTGAATTTTGTAATGTGATTTACTATGGTCATACAGGAAAACAATTGGAGGTAATGAAATTAGTAGGCAAGATGATAAAACTGCTTTATACACTCATTACTTAACAAATGGACATAAAATAGATGCAAAAAATATTAAACCTTTAAATTATATGAAATATCCAAAAAAGATCAATATATGAAACATATTACATTGAGCATAACATAAATAATTGTATGAATATTTATAAAATTTCAATAAATTTAATTAACAATTGGACAATTAAAAATGAATAAAAAATTATATAAGACAGTATATATAAAGTTGTATAATGTATGTATTATTTATTCTGTATATTGTTATGTTATATAGTCAATTTTTTGAAGTTATATTGAATCTCTATGGGCATTTGTTTTGGCTCGGGGGCCGCAAAGGTTGGCGGAGGGCTGCATCAAGGGCTACTTTGTGGAAGCGAAGGTTAGCAGAGGGCCGTATCTTTTTTCATGATCTAATAAACACACTGCTTTATTCCCTGTATTACTAAAGAAATATTTGTTTGTCCATTCTTCATTAATCACATAACATTCATCACCGATTTTACATTTTTTCAGAGGGTTCATGGTTTCACTAAAGTTGGAAATGATATATTTGCTAATGCAAAGACAAAATTGAAATTAACCAGATCAACTGGAAAAGCACTGCACATCATATCTACACTGCGCATGTGTATTGACGTGGCCATCCTAGTGGAAAATACAAGACAAATCTTCAGTCGCACATGGGAAGGAAATTCAGTTCAAGGTAGATTTTTCTGATTGTCTTGGTGGGCAACACAAAAACTCTTAGTGGGCCGCATGTGACCCTCGAGCCACTATTTTCCCACCCCTGCTCTCTATGGTTTATTCTTTTTTTTTTGTTATTGTTATTTTACTTCCATTATACAACACTAGATGGTATTCTATCTGCTGCAATAATTGGTTAATGTTAAAATAGATAATTAACATTTAAAAAGAACACAAAACTATATGCTAAAAAAGACCTTTTACGTATAATTATTATTAATATATAGCTGTTGTATATAATTTTTATTATTTTTATATGAGAGAACAGCATAATGCATTTCATTAATTTCCATTTTTGATGATATATATATACACACACAATGTACATAAACATGTATGTGCTGATTGACATTTATATCCAAAAATAAAAAATAACATATATATCAGCTTTAAATAATCAGGCTTATTACAGAATGAACAAAAAAAATCTTAATTTTTCAATAAGTTTTAAAAAAATCAATATTATTTCAACAAGGTAAAAATAACTTAAAATTCATATAAAATTCCTTGAGAATTTTTTTTTTCTTTTGGAAAAGCTATTTATTAAAAGAGAAGATATGTGGAAAAAATAAAATAGAAGATAAAAAAAAAAATGTTTTCAAAAATATAAAAGAATAAAAAAATCAGGTTAAAAAAAATAAGCCAGCTAAAAATATTTCAATTTTTAAATAATATATATTATTGCTAGCTATTTTTTTTTTAATTATATTATACTAAGATAGTAAAGTTTAGCAGTTAGTTAGATAAAGGGCCAAAAATAGGATTCAAATTGGAATAATTTTTTCAAGTAACCATCTCATAACCAATTCAGCAACTAGCTATTTTACATACATATTTACATTATTATTACTAAATATTCATATATGTAATAGAAAAAAGATCAGATTAAAATATTTGTTTGTTATACTATATCCAAAGAAAATATATAACTATAAAAAAATCTTATCTTCGTCTATATTGAAAGCTCTTATGCTATAGTAGTATAGAATCTGCCTAATTGTTCAAAAATTTGGAATTTGAATCTAGATTTCAAATAGGTTTATGATTTTTTTTCAAACAGTATAGTATAGTCACTTGAAATTGTTCTATAAGTAGCTATTTATCTAATCTTAATTAATCTAAAATAATCAAACATTAAAACTATTAGTATCAGCATACTGCAAACCTGCTGAGTAATGCTTTCCCCTTTGGTACGTTCTAAATGTCTTTATCTTTTGTCTATTCAAAAGCTGTTTAATATACATATTATACCCATTAACTTAAAAAAAAAATTCTAATGAACTTTTATCTATTTAATGTGATAATCTTTAGGAGTTAAATATCCTTTGTTATATGTTTTAAAAAAAACAGTTCCTCAAAATTTTAATTTTAAAAATTAAAATATTTCCTTTTATATTTTAATCGTAGGGCAATGCAATACAATTTGTAGTTTTTAAAGCTACCCTTCCATTTGACCATTAATTTCTTGGGTTTTTTTTAAAATTTTCTTTGGTCGCTATGCTATTACTAAAATCTCATTTGTGTTGATTTTCTTTAAAAATGTAATTAGTATTACTCAATAGTTGATTTATATCCCTTTAAAAATATAATCTTTTCTACAAGATCTCTTCCCTTTTGGTATTTTTTCCTCTGGTTCTTGTCCTGCAAATTTTCCTAAGGTTTCCTATCACTTGGTGAGAGATAATAACAATCCATCTATTAAATTGCTGATATTTGAAGCATTTATCTATACTGCAATTAATCAAAATGTGATCTATAACTGTAGCATCTGAATTTAATATTAAACAATGATAGATTTGTTTAATCATTTTGGTTCCCCTTCCCACAAGCTATAAAAAGATCACTCACAATAGGAAAAAAGCATACATAAAACACAAGTTTTCTCTATATTTATATTATTCTTGAAAATTCTTTTATTTCTTTTTTTAAATAGATTTTATTAAAAGACAAGAATTTTTTTTTTTTAAGTGTCATAGCATTGCCCAGACACGAACCCGCAACCCGGGCAATTGCCTGCAAGTTCAAGGCAGTCATGCTGACCTCTCAACCACCAATGCAAGACTAAAAGACAAGAATTGATTACCTTCTCTACAACTTTGTAGTAGGATTTAATTATATATTCTATTAAAATAAATAACATACAGGAAGAGATATTGTATGTGTAGATGCTCGACACCAGACCTCTAATTCTATGTTACATAATGCATATTTCCATTTCTTTTATTCACTCCTTCAATTTTATTAATTATTGAAGTGATCAGAGATGTGTATGAAATAAAAACTCATTTCTAATAGATATTCAGGTTTATAATTATTCTCAGTGATATTTTTTCATTAAAGTTTTGATCTTTTCATGCATTAGTTGTTTTATTCTATATAATACACTTTTTACAAAGCTTTTTATTAAAATAATTAATAGTTTTGACTGTCTTGAAAACTTCTTCAGAACTTTAAAATATATGTATTATTTTTTGTTTCTTTGCATTATTTAATTTTTTAACAAGTAACAATGCAAAAGGAATGAAAGAATGCTATTTTTATATTTATGTACTTTTTTTCATTTGAAAGTTAAATTATTGATGGGCCATAATCAGTAATGATTGATTATTTTAAATATATTTTTATTGATCTGACACCAACGGATTAGATTTGTGAAATCTTTGTTTACATATTTTGCTTTTTTTATTTACAGATTGCATTTTTTTTACACACATAATTATCTTTTTGATGTTCTTTAATTAATCCGTTTATTTCATCTTCATTCAAAAATATCCTCAATTTCACTGTCCTCATCCTTATGAGGTTCAAATAAATGTAATTGTTTTTCTACAAGATTACAATTATTCAATATAGCATATTCTTCTGAATTAATTATTAATTTTGATTTTGAATTCTAACTTTGTAATTGTTACTTTACAATATTTTTTTTAAACCTATTTCATTATTGATTCTATTCATTAAATTATAATTTATAAATGACCATTTTTTTAGCTACATATCTGCTTGGGTTACAAAGAATAAACCATATGGGTCGTAGCTGTTCATCTTTGGTTAATATATATATATGAAAAGTAAAAAAAAAACATGGGTTGTTTACTGAAAAGGTCTATTCTCTTAATAGTCCTCAAAACTTGTGGAGAGGATCCTTGCCCAAAATATTATAGAAAGTTATTCTTAAAACAATTAGAAAAATATTACTTCTTATAATTATTTCAAATCTAGACTGAATTAAAATGCTTTTTATAAATAAATAAACAAAAAATGATAAGAAGGTTAAATGATAAGAAAATTAAATGATAACATTAAATAATAGCAGGTATGATAAATGATCTGAAATTAAGCATTAATATTGTATATTTGTTATCAAATATAGATAAGTTTCCATATATATATATATATTTGTTAAACATGCACCAACGCAAATTAATTATTTTAATATTACGCTTTTATCTCTGGATGTACCCAAATAACTTCCAGGCTATGCTAGCTAGAAACTGATTGCACATTGAAGATAAAAACAGATATCCCATAATCCATTTTATCAACATAAATAATAATAACTACAACTTATTATCATATAAGATTTTCAAAACAATAACAATAATATTTACTTGCAATTACAACAAATCTTTTGCAAATATTTATTCACTTTAGAAATTTTCCACATTTGTGCCCACATAAAGTTACATTCTCACATTTGTATATTTCAACAATTCATTGTAAAAGATTTCCTTACATAAATAGTCAAAATAAGAGTCATAGATCACATGACCCTATTTCCTTACATGGTTTGATGTAATGATAAAGTCGCAGATTCTGGAGCTCAAGGGCTTCTGACGCTCAAACTTATTATGATTTCTCAAGCAATAAAACATTAATTGATAAAGGAGGAAAAAAGAGCTTATTTTCAGATAAATTAAAAAATCGGCCGATGCTATGACATATGAAAAAAAAAAAAAAATTAAAAAATTATTTTAAAATTCACATTTCAAACTTTAATTTAAAATTAAAAGATCCTCTATAAGTATTGCAAATGATCTCTGGCAATTTTTTTTTTTTTCATATGTCAAAGCATCGGCCGGGAAGCGAAACCGGGACAACTGTTTGTAAGGCAGTTGTGCTGACCACTCTTTTCTTATAATTTTTAAAAATATATACAAATTGAAGTATATTTTAGAAACTATTTATTTATAAATATACAAATATATTTACCCCAAATAATGAGAGAAATTAATTTCCTAAAAGTTATCATAAATCAAAAAGCTTCTACAAAAAATTAACGAATTACTATGGTTTTCTATGGTAAAATATAAAAACACTGGATATCTTATTTTAAAGAAGTTAAAAATTCAAATCAATGACAGATAATAAATGGTTTACTAAACACTATTAGCAATCGAATATATTAATTTGTGAAATATATATGTTTATTATTAGGCATAATAATACAGTTTGTTTTTTTTACTGATAATTTTAATATTTTACAGAATGCAGTAGCCATAGTGAAAATAAAACAGGCTGATAAATCCAATTCGTTAAAATAAAATAAGTAAATAATAACAAGGCTTATTTTCTCATTTCTTTGTGCACTTTATGCATCATTTCTTTTTAATTTTTTTTTTACTGCAAAAGTGAAAATGTATGCAAATTTATTCTTAGTACACATTATTAGGTAATCAAATTTTTTTTAAAAAAATTACGTAATAAAACTTTAATCTTTTTTTTTTTGTCAAAAATATTCATATATATGAGGAAAAGAGCTGCTTCAATTTATTTTTAAGAAGATATTGAATAAAAATTAGATAAGAAAATTAGACATATTTTTGATTATGTAATGAATAAAAGTTTACTTTTTTTATTGGCAAGATTTTTGCTATTTTAATCATATGCAGAATACTTTCATGGCATCAGCATTTCAAAATAGCTGTAAATTCAACTTTTGAGCACCTGAAAAGTTTATAATAATAAGTTTTGCATCAAACTTGGTGTTTTCGAGGTCTAATTATGGCTTCATATTCATAACACTATTAAAAAAATTGCAGATGTTTTTGAAGATTATTATAAGTGCATAGTAATTTGTTTTTCAAAGTAATGAATAAAAAAAGATTATCACTATAGTGAGTGCTCACAATTCTTAATATGATGGGAAAAACTAGTATATATATATATAATAATAATAATATTCTTTTATCATTACAGAATTTTCTTAAGATGCTAGTCTGAGTCTATATATAGAATTATTAGTATTTGATAAAAATTGGCAAATAACTATCATACTAATGAATATTTAAAATTCAGCAAATGAAATATTATTTTAATTTGTGAAAGAAAGAATATGTATAATGAAAGAGGCATTTCAAGGGAGAGGAATGGAAATTACTCCACAGAAATATTATTCATTGCTGGATAATCTGTAGTCTAATGAGTGACTAATAAAAATTATTAATATACTTTCAATATGTGATTTGTGTTAATATTGTGAGAGATGCATGTTTGACACATCAATTAAACTGTAGTAATTTGATATCTAAATATATTGAACAATGACAAAGATATGTTTAAGAGATTGTGATCTGTGCCAACTGGTGAGTGCTAGTTCAGCACAAAGTGTGCATCTTGGGAATCATAGATCTTTTTCATATTTCTTTGATCATATGTTTATGATTACATCCCTCCACAAAGTGTTAAAAGTGGATAGAAAACATTCCCTGCTTTGTGAGAGTGGTGTAATGAAAATCATACTACAGAAATATTATTCATTACTGGATAATCTCTAGTCTAATGAGTGATGAATAAAAATTATTAATTTTCAATAAGTGATTTGTGTTAAAGTTGTGAGGGCTGTCCTTTTGACACTTATCAAGTAAACTGTAGTAATTTGCTATCTACATATATAGAGCAATGATAAAGATATAAGAGATTGTAGTTTGGACCAATTGATGAGTGTTGGTTCAGCATTAAATGCACATCTTGGTAATTATAAATCTTTTTCCTGTCTTTGATCATATGTTTATATTCCTCCACAAGATGTTAAAAGTGGATAGAAAACATTCCCTACATTGTATGCGTGATGTAATGAAAATTACACTACAGAAATATTATTCAGTACTGGATAATCTCTAGTCTAATGAATGACTAATAAAAATTATTAAGAGCAAACCTTGTATGTGTAAATAAATACACACACACACACACAAAACCATATGCATATGTAAGTTGATTTTAAAGATTCTTTAAAAAATAGATAGTGAAATATGTATAACTGTTATTAATAGTATCCTTGCTTATTTTTCAATATAATGTGATTAAGAAATGTCTACTAATTTAGTTTTTATTTTGATAACAGCAGTAATAGATTATTTAATAATGGTAAAGCATTTCAACTTGAGAAATTCAACTGTGAGATTCATTCTGGAGCAGTGCAATATTAAAATTAAAATATCATTCCAGCTACATGATTGATTTACGGGAATTTCACTTAAATTATATATATTTGATGTATAACTTTTAAACACTATCATGTTAATTAAATTTTACAATATATATATATCTAAAAGTTCTATTAGCTGCATAACCAAATTTGTTAAAAATGAATATTAAGTCCCAATGCTTTTATTGAATGAAGAAAATATTAATATAGATCTTTCATAACCTAAAGAAAAAGAAAAATCAGTAAATGATATTAATGTTACTTTTATTACTTTTTGCAAAATTGGTGATAATTGTTTTAAGTCAAATTTTGAAAATAGGTTCTACAATTCTTGATAATCTTACATTACCAGAGAGAAACTGAAACTCTCCTAAAACTAACCTTAGGAATAATATTCTCAGATTAATTTTAAAATTTATTCAAAATGCAAAAATTGGTATGTCAGTTTTGGAAATAATGTGATACAATTTAATATCTATGTTATTACTTTTCAGCTATCATTGTACCTATAAAAATTTGAATACTTGCTCAACAATAAATAAATTTCTTGTTACATTTTCATTTACCATTGTCAAACTCCCTCCACTCACAACTTTGATGCCACCCATTTCAGATAAATACAATAATGATTATTACTAATCATTTACGAAACTAGAGATTATCTCTAGTACAGATATAAACTTTAAACCTCAGTTAAAGATTAATATATCTGATTTTTTTTTAAATTTACATACACGGAGTTATTTACCTTTCTCTTTCCCATGTGTAATATCTTTATAGATATAATAAACACTTCCATACTTCCCCATTCTTTTTCAATTCATATAAATAAAGATACAATAAAAGACAAATGACCTCCAAGATTTTATTATATCTATAAAAATAATACACATGGGAAAGAGAAATGTGAATATCTCCGTGTGTGTAAATTTTAAAAAAAAATCAGATATATTAATCTTTAACTGAGATTTAAAGTTTATATCTGTGCTAGAGATAATCTCTAGTCTCGACAATGATTAGTAATAATCATTATTGTATTTATCTGAAATGGATGGCGTCCAAGTTGTTAGTGGAGGGAGTTTGACAATGGTAAATGAAAATGTAACAATTTACTCTAGATAAATACTCTTCATATAATAGAGTTATATATGAGAGATAGTGAGTTAGCCCAACTGATGAGTGCTGGTTCAGCACGAAATGCATCTTGGGGGTCATTTGTCTTTTATTGTATCTTTATATGAATTTAAAAAGAATGGGGAAGTATGGAGGTGTTTATTATATCTATAAATAAATTTCCTGTATAATCAAAAAAAGAAAAAAATTCTAAACAACCCATTGCAAAGACAAAATCTCTCCAATAAACAATGAAGAAAAGGGTAGGCTAACTGCCAGGATGATAACGATTTAAGGAGATGTTGGATGGTTAGTTAAGTTGCGAAACAAGTCGGGTCATTTGCATAGAAAGTGACTGCCATTTTACCACAACATCCTATTTACATATATGTTCAATAAATAAACTTGTAAAAATCAAAAATGGAATTGAATATTTATACCAGAAGTAATAATTCATCTCAAAATACTTTTTAATTAACTTACAAATTTTTGAAAGCTTTAAAATCTTTAATATTTTATAGTTTATATGACTAAATTTAAAATTGTTGGTATAAATTAAAACGAAAACTTTATCAATAGCTTTTACATGGTAATTTTTAATATATTATTTGATTTAAATATATATGATAAAATTAAACATTGATAGCAAATTGTAAATAAACTAATAATTTGTTTTGGTTTAAAAGTCAAGGCTGAACTAAATTATTGAAATATTTAAGTGAATAAAAAATATTTTCATTAACTTGATTTTTAGTTTCGACTTCCTTTAAACTTTGAAACTTGAATAATTTAAGTTTTACTTCATTCATTTTGCTAAAGTCAGGAAACCAAATTAAAAGCAGAAAGCTATTTCTGGATTACATGCATATTTTTGTTCTTAAATCATTTGTTATAACAATGAAGTCTTAACCTGGCCAATTAAGGTATAGTTATGTGCTTATGAGGTCAAATATCATTAAAGGTACCAATAGCAGAGCACAGCGGAGCTTCCCAAGTTCTTCCCTCATCAGCAAGCACTCTCACTACCGGCAACTGCTCAGGTTCAAGTTTTAACACAATAAATTTTCGACTGTAAATCCTATAATAGTTAAGAATTAATTAATGTCAATGCATGCTATTACTGATAAATGCCTTCCTTGTTGCTTTTTACAATATCCTAATTCATCAAAACCATTCTTTAACGTCAATCAAAATATAATCCAAACTAATTTTCAAAATTATCAGATACTATATATATAACAACAACTCACAAACAAATATGGTCGTTCCAATTTAAACATCAACAACTCACAAACAAATGTGGTCGTTCCAATTTAAAGAGGATTAAAAAAAACTGCTTCAGAAATAAATTTTGCAATGACTATATAAATCAATCTGAAAAAGACAAATATGTCTATATATATATATAGAACATGCAAACCATATTTCTGTTTATTTGATATTTATGATATCTTTTAATATCTTCAACAGAAAACTTTTTTTTTTTCAAATATTTCAGCACGAAGTCGAATTGTAGTTCTCCAATATATTCTCTTTACCACCATATCTTCCCAATAGAAACAATCAATTATGGATGACTTTAAGATAATCTTTATAACATAGATGGGGTCTATTCTGTTACAAAAATCGTGCTCAAGTTCACCATAAAACATCCTTTTAGTAAGTCTTGCATTGTTGATTTTACATATCTAAATCAAGGAATGTATGATTTTACAGTTGTGGACTATAGTATCATATCCAACACATTAAATAAATATTGATTGACTTTATAATCAATTAATTTTATAATTAATTCATTCATTCATTGTATTTTCAAAATTTTATGGAACATACTTAAATGGAATTTTTCTAAGTCTATATATTGCATTGATAGATTGTACAAATCTCACTTTCCTTCAAAATTAGATAAATTAATAGCTCTGTACACAACTAACTTAGTTACAGTAGTTATTTCGTTATTTCCTTGTGATGAAATACTTTTATCTTTTAGTTTGTTAAAAGGAGCTGCAACATATTGTAATACAATATCTAAGTCTATTTTTCATTTATAAATCTATCAAAATATTTAAATCGTTTATATTATCAAACTAATAATTATCCAAGCTGAAAGTTGCTCAGGATTTTACTTTTAAACCACAAACATCACATGATCACCATTAGATCCTAAGATCTAGGTGCCGTACTCTCAGATCCAAGGCTCCTCACTGACAAGGGTTACAAGCCAGAAACTAGTCTGGGGAGTATGCACTAGATAGGGATTTTATGCACAGGCCTTCAAGCATCCATTGATTACTCTGGTTGGCACAGGGTGGCACTACTGTATGGAGAGTTTTTGCCTTGATTTTACCTTTGTCACTAGCTGATAGAGAATTTGAGCCAATATCTTTGAACTGACAAAAACAGCACAATCATCAACATTTTATAAATTCAAAAAAAAAAAAAGAGATCTTGTTTTCAAAAATTCCACAATCAAATATTTGTTTCATTAAGCTGCCTGCCTATAAATAGTTATCAAAAATAATATTGAAGCAAGTACAGATTCTTGTTTAACATCAACTTTCATTTCAAATGCTGATTTTCCACCTGCAGTAATAACACTCTTATTCCATCATGTAGAAGCTGTGTAATATGAATAAATTTTGGAGAACAATCAATTAATTTCAAACAATACCTGTCCTATTAACTGTAATCAAATGCCTTGACCAAATCATTAAAAATAATATACAAATTATTCCTTTGTTTTTAAAAATTTTCTTGTATTTGTCTGGCAACAAAAACCATATTTAATAATGATTCTCTAAAATCATTCATCTATGACTGGAAGCAATCTATTCAACAAAATTCTTGAAAGTACATTTCCTACAGTGGATGATGATAATGATGACAATGATGATGATAATAATATTATTATTCTATAACAATAACTGTAATCTTGTCTATTTACTTTTTTTTTGAAAACTGGATCAATAAAAGTATCTTTAACATCAGCTAGCACAACTTCGTTGAACTATATATTCCTAAAAAATAAAATTCCAATATTTTAAAACTAAACATCATCAGGACCTTCAAAGAGCTGTTTTGACTTCATTAAGTTGGATATCTTAGTTCAAATCCAAATTGAGCTGATAAAATGAATACATCATCAAAACTCATCATCTCAATTCTTGTAATATAATTCAAAATAAGATCAAAATATTATTTTCTCCTATTCAAAATATCATTGATGTCATATAAAAGTACCATTGCAAGATTTAATAGGATTAAGATACTAATGAAAGGTCCATATGTTGTTTTCACCATATCAAAAAATGATCTAGACATCACAATCATTAAATGTCTCTATGATGTTTGCCATTTAAATTTACCAATCATTTTTAATACTTTTTGTCAGTCATTGAACTTCTGCCTTCAGATCTTTTATTATTCTACAAAGCAGAAAATGCCACATTTTCCTTTTAATTAAACTACTACGAATAAAATCACTGTCAGAAAGAAGTCATGATTCTTCTTTTTGGTAAACCTAAGAATACAAGTGATTGTATACATAACACACTTTGACACTCCTTACAAAGTTCCATATTTGAGTAATATGCAATCCTGGCGAAATCCAAATGAGCAATTTTAGTGATAAAAAATTTAATATACTTAATAGATACTTCTGAAGAATGAACATCTTGTTAATATAATTGGAATAAGATTTTTTTGATACATCTATCATTTTAATCTTGCAGGGCACTAATCTACAAACCACCCAATAATTTGCACTTTTAAGTGCTTATGTAATATAAATTTCTTTTGCATCCTGACTCAACTATAATGTAACCTATTAAATGATGCCATTGTTTTGGGTGTGAACATATTCATGTTCCTTTACAGTGGTTTTTCTGTATGAACAAAGTGTTTGTAAGATTCCAAAAAAGAATAATTTGATCTTTAAATATATTTATAATAATCTTTCCATGTGTGGTGCAAAAATTCAATATCAATAGATGATTTAAATTTACAGAATCAATACCATTATTTCCAACAATTTTTGGCCAAAATCTATTATTTATATCAATATGGCATTAAAATATCCCAGAAGAAAAATATAATCTTTTAATGCTATTGCTATAAAAGTGATATTTAGCAAGAAATAAAAGCTTTCTCTAAATCTAAAATTGAACATAGACACTAACAAAATTAGCACTAGTATTATTGTGCAAGGCGAGTTGTAATATCATTAGTCTTTTATTGATACAATGAAAAATTCCAACAATAGGAGAGACTACATTCGACATTATAGCAAATCCAAGACCATATATTTTCCTTTCAATGACTGATCCGTCCTTCCAAAAAAAAACTTGTAGGCATCCATCTATTCTATTAAATTTCTTTTCTCTGGAAGAAAAGTTTCAATAAGTACAGCTAAATTGATCTTAAATGTTGACTGTAGCTCTCCATTATAGTCTTGAATAGTTTATACCAATTAAGTTTGCACAGTCATGTATCTATATTTGGGAAAAAATTACTGCTATTATTATTATTATTATCCATCCCTATCATAAATAATCTATTAGGCATAACATTCTAGACAAAATGTGTGTGAGATCATATGAAGGCATTTTTTAAAAATCCCTTCCATTTTAAGGTAAGCAGTTGGATACCTAAATAAGAGTACCTAAACACAAATCTTTGCTAGCTGAAACTCCTATCTCAAATCTAGTTCCAAACAGATTCAATATTGTTTTGAGCAAAGATCACAACTAGCTATCAATATCATTGCTTTCTTAAATCACAAGGGTGTGAGCTAAAATAAATGAGGAACAAGAAATTCTGTGTATGTAGTTTAAAAAAATAAAAATGTAGTTGCACAAATACAAAATCAGATCGATGGCATAAAGGCCAACAATGATCAGTTCTATACTAACTTCAGTGATTGGGGTGGAGAGATAGCAGAAAAGACTCAGAATCAATACCTAGCCTTTGATGAATAATCACCCGACCCTGCAAAGCAGCAAGAAAATCTCTGTTTCCACATTGTTCATATGTTATTCACAATTGACTTCATATCTAAAGGTTACTCCACTATCCACTGCCTGCAGAACTTGTGACTATGTTGGGAACGTAACACCGAATAATAATATAATATAAAAGGGTTTAGTAAATGAAATTGATAGATAATAAGAGATAAGAATATTTAATGATGCTTTGGAGACTAAATTAGTATGCCAGAATTTCCATTTGATATTATCCTGAAGGTAAACTGCTGAATCATAATAAAAAAGTAGTGGATTGAATTCGCAATATAAGTCTGCTAAAATGACAAGCATATGTTAATAAGTACAATGTTAGTGTGACTAGCGTGACTAGCTACAACAATAAATCCCATACTAAATGACAATTTAATAGCTCTCATTATTTATTAAATTAAGTAAATTATATAAATATGTTTCTGTAAATAATAAATTGTGCGTTTTCCATTATCACAAATTTTCACTCCCATGTCACTTTATCAGGCAAATATCAAATCTTTCCTGAGACTAATTGAAATGAATAATGAAAAATGATTTTTTTAATATTATTTAATTCCTGAAATAAAATTATGATTTTTCTCAATATTTCTATATATTTATAATACTTTGTGCATATATAGATAATTGGATCTAGAAGTTTGAAAGTATAATCAATGACATGGAAATAACAAGAAAGCATGTATATTATGATACTAAAATATACAGTGAAGTAAATATAACTTAGTCTGTGATTAAACTGACAGTATATTTATAAAGTTTTTTTACTACTTTTTATAAATAATAGAAGTGGTAATAAAAGATTTTATCTCAAAACATTCTCGAAACACAATCCATTATTCACTATATTCAAAAACTTCTGTGAACCATGGATCACTGAAGAAACATAATTTTTATTGATGCTTAGTTGTTTAATACCTTGAGTTGTTTATTTTTTTAGCATAATTTCTGCTGCTATCCAACACTTATAATATCTATTCATGTGAAATAGATCATGTATAGTTAAATCTGATAATCAAAAATCCAAGCATTCATCCCATATCATAATGTCAGCTCTATTCATCTTTTTTCTTAAATATAATCATTGTGCCTATTCTATACACATAGATTAATTCTACTTAATTTAGATTGATAGACTGATAATGTAGAATATGTGGAAGTTTCAAGTCTTAGCATAACAATTGTTGCATTTAGCTGCAGATATTGTATTAACAATCCATAATCTTTGTCATAGAAATATCTCCTTTCATCAAATAAAAAAAAACAACAATCACAATTAATATTGAATGTTCTGCTATCTGGAATCCTAAATAATCGGGTGGCAATATTGAGTGATTCTTTTCATATTCAATTTTACATGTGATTATCATCTTAAAAAGCTTAGTTTTTTCTTTTGTAAAATCATTAGTCCTCCTTATATAATGCTGACCTCTTAAGAATGAGAGATATAATTTCCAACAAAAATATATTTTTACATTCTTACAAAAAAATAAATATAAAAAAATTTTAGAAAATAAAAAACTTAAATGCTTTTAAATATTTTTCCATGGGGAATACAAACACAAGAATGTGTATCAAATATTCTGCAATAATAATTTGCTAAAATAATGTTATACAACAACTACTATTTCAAAAATACCAGAAACAATCCCAGAATAGTATCTTCTTTCAATTAGAAAATACAATAAAAATGCTTCAACTAAAAGTTGATATATATCAAAATAATGGAAAACTTTTACAAAGTGATGATGTGATACAAAAGATTCATTATTCTTCTAATAATATATAATTCCCTGACTCCATACTAATTCTTGTTGATTATTAGATGATTTGGTTCAAACAATGTAGTAAAGCAAACAATTATCAGAAGATATATATATATAATCATTATCCAATGTTACAAACTAGTATAAACTATGCCTCTCTTCTGGGATGTTTTACACTTTCTATATCCATAGAAATTTCAGATGTCTTAAGCCTTTGAGTAAATGCAATTGAAGATAAAAATATATTCTTAATATTTAAAATAGATACTTTAAACAGCATACACACGTGAGGTCAAATAAGTACAGACCCATTTAGGCAGATGAACACAGAAATAACATGGATTTATATTTTGTTTCAATAAAAAAAAACATGTTCACCATGGCCTACTTAACTATTATGATTGAGTCATTTCCTCCATGGCCATCATAAACCATGTATAACAAACACAGTTCTTCAAATTCATAATTTATAATTGAAAGCAAACAGTCCCAAGATGAAATTAATAAAAAGTTGACTGAAAGAATAATACATACAGATTATCTTGAAATAAACATTAATATAATTTTATCTGTTCTATTATACTAAAAGATATTAAACAGACTAATAACAAACAGCTATCAAACTTGAAGACACTGAACTCAATTCGAGTTCATATGTGTTGAGATGCAGCAATGGAGAAACTGACAAGAGTAATGATACAATGGCTGAGTGCTCTTTTGAACTTACTGTGTTCTCATATTCACAGCAAGATCTGTTTAGGAAAAAAGACAATGGAGGGATATACATATTCAGTCAATGGTATTCAAATTTATGTAAATTAGAGTGTTCAATTTTTGGAGAGGACAAAGATTGATTCTTTACAGTTTATAGCACTGGTGTTGTTGCTATATACCAAGCTTCCCTAATTTTACATTTTGAGTCATTTCTTTCAATGTATTGTATTACAGCTGAAGTAGGATTAAATGGGTGTCCTGCTGCCTTCTGATGTTCTAGGATGGTAAAGTTATATGCTGGTTTGTCAGATTCTCTTTTTTAAATATTGAAGTTGTGAAAAGTGTGTAGATAAGAATGCTTGCAATTCTATATAATATGTTGATTGACTTCCATTTTGGGGCATTTAATTTTACACGCACGATGCTGGAGGTGAAGTAGAGTTAAGTTTATCCTTAGAATTATTGATTAGTTTATTAGTTGAGGGAGGGGTATGAATACTTAGACAAAATATTGGGAAAAAGATTTAATTAAATGTTTTTGTTAGTGTGGAGGTGGTCATGATCTATCATTGTTGGAAGGATTTGAATTTAATTTGTGATAGAATTATCTGACTTTTCTTGAAGGTAGTTGTATTTGAATCCGATGGATGTTTTTATTTATCCAAGATTGAGAAATTGTTGACAAATTTTTTGATACTATCGTAATGATCTAACCACAGCTTAAAACTCCATTTTTTAAAAAATGATTAAATTATTTGACAAAATACTCTGCAGCAGAAAAATCATAAAGTAAAAAAACAACAACATACTTTTCTAAGGGTTTAGTTTTATTATCAGAACAGTACTGGGTTAATAATCTATAATGGTCCAACTTCATAAACCTTCAGTATAGTAATCTTTGCTAAATATAAAGCTGGCATGGATAAACCTTATCACAAATGTCATAATTGTATTTTTAGAAAAACTCAAAACTGTTAATTGCATTGTGGACATCTTAACTACATGAGATAATTAAATAAATATATGAAGTTATTGAGATAGATATCAATAAGGATCTGCCCTCTGCCCTGCATATTTTATTTCATGGTAGAGTGGTGAACCCAAGGTCCATAAATTATCAATCCAGCGGTGTTCAAACTTCTTTTGAATTCTCAAACAATAAACCAATTACTTTTTGCTGTTTCCTAATTCGATTTCATCAGAATGATTTTATTGGATAAAAATAAGCACTAACTTATTAGCCATTATTTAAGCTATACAGAAAAACAAAGAATATGACCAAAGCTTTCAATGTGATAGCAAAATCTTTTATTAGAGATTTTAGTATTTCTATATTAGGAGATATGCACCATAACTGCAGAAATCATCTTCAGATTCGGATCATAAATGATAGTGAGAAACTTCCACCACTGGAACACTACTTCTGAAACTGTTTTAGAGAATATACTAACATAGATGAATCAAAACTTACTAGATAAGTACAGCTATTGCAGTTTATCTCTGATTTCATATAGGTACAGCATTAAATATGATAAAATCCATTTTTAGATATAATTAGAAAAGACAACATACTAAATTTGTAAGATAGGTGTCATCTGGAAAAACTAATATAATTGATAATTGTATACATGCAAATTACTTTTTAACTAAAAACTTGATATATATATATTAAAATGACAGTGAATAATATAAGTAATACGATATATTTATACAATCAAAAAAATTTAAAGCAAAACACAAGAGAGAAAAACATTGTCTACAGTGATTTAGAAAAAATTAATATCAAAAAGAGTATGAACTAGTTACATAAAGTATGATTAATGAAAGAAATAGATTCACTTATTGTTAATGGAGTTAATTTATTAGAAATTATAAGATTAAGATCTAAATGGTAGCTGGTTTCTAATTTAGATTTTTCTCAACTTGTTATTTAAAAAAAGATTTATTGGAGTGAAAAAAAAAGACATCTCAGAAAACAAAGTGTGAAGATAAAAAAAAAGTTTGTCATAATAGGGGGAAAGATTCTTAAATATGCTATTAATTAGTCTTATTAGTGAAATGACCTGCAAATAAGTGAAGGAAATTGGATTTTGATAAGTAAATGTTCCATTATTTCTTCTTTATTATACAATTAATAATGAAAATCAATACTAGCAGATTCACCTTTTTATTAAAGCCTGAATCTTTGAAATATGTATTTGTAGTTAAATGTAATGATGCATTACGATAGATGGGTAATATCAGTTTCATTTGCTAGTTTGTGGAATTCTGTATTTAATCTTCAAAAAAAAAACAGTGAGGATTGAAGGAATGTTTTGCAATGGAATTTACAAGTTTTTAATGTTTTTTATTGGAGGTAGCACAAGAAATTTGGTGCATCAAGATAGGAATTGAATAATCTAATGAATTCATTTATTGTACTCTGCAATTAAAATATATACATACATATTTGATATGCTTTTACATAGCTTTGATGCTCACTGCTATTACTATTTTTACCAGATGAATTTCATACATGGTGGATTTCTTTTATATATATATAATGCAATAATAAACTTGATAGTGACACATAACATGAATTTTTTGGGTAGATCACCATGTTAGTAAGAAAAATCTAGATATGAATACAAAGACTGTTTTTCAACAATAAATTTATAATGTTTTCAAATGAAATCAACAGATTATTTTGAATCATGAAAGCTAAATAGGAAAGAACAAAATTTGTGTGGCTGAGCAGTGCTTGTGAAAGGAACAACTTTCCATGTGAAATGCTCCATAATGACTTGTTTTAAAAAAATACTGTTCCATATATTAATTCTTTCTTTTTTTAACTAAAGAAAAATGAACAGATTGTCTATGTAAAAAAATGAGACTAATGATTTGGTTAATGAATGGTATATAAATGTCTAGAAGATTTCTCTCTGTTTAAAGAAGGAAGAAGTTACAAGTAGTGAAGAGCAAGAAATTAATGGGGAACCGGAAGTAATGGAATTATATGCAAAAACCAGGTTTTACAATTTAAAATAAATATGAATTTCTTTATTAATTAAAAAAAATTAGCTAATATATAGAAAAAAGAAGAAAATGTTATGTTCTAGAAATGATTGAAGAAGTTTAATTACAGGAGCAGAATCAAAATTGGTAATTTATGTTCAGTTGAACTAAAATCAGGCATGCCCTTCATGAATGTCTCATCTAGACTACATATACCTAAGAATCTTTTCTTAATAAATTGGAATTGAAAAGAGAAAGAAAGAAATAGCATGTGTTGTATTTTATCTTTTATTAAAGATTCAGAATTTATGCAAATTATTTGTTTAACAACCATAGGGTGCAGAATCTCCTTTTGAAGATGATAATGATCCTAGACATGTATTTAAGCACAACTTGTAAGAATCAAGCCATACTTTATAAAATCATATTTGGTTGTACTGGATTATATTGATTTTTATGAAGATGATTAAACCGCTATTCTGTTATATTTCTTGATCACACTAAAGCAAACTAATATTCAGAGGATAAAGCAAAAGTTCTCATATCTCAAAAGCATTTTTATAGGGTATTGCTGAAAGAATGCCTTGAAGTATCTTCCCTTCTAGCAACCTCATCATGAGATTAATATTTATACTTAACTGCTTAGTTAAATTTACTTTTCTCATAATGTGTGGCCAAATATTTATATTTAGAATCAGCATGAGAAAACTGACAACTAGGTTTAAAAATAATATAAATAAGGAAACAAACAATCTATCCTTATATCAATAAAACAAATATGAGTAAATACTAAAATCTGAGATATATTCACATTTGAGAAAAATCAATGTAAAGTTGACTGAAATTGATGCCATGAGTTCCAATATGCTTACACGAATTGACTTCCACGTTCACATAATTATTATTATTAATTTAAAAGAAATACATAAACAATAATAATAAATATTAATAAGTGGGGAAAAAAATTAAAATGTGAAAATAATAAAGTTTAAAGGCCTTTCTTTTATCTAGATAAAAATTAAATCATACCTAAATAAATTCAATAGGTTCAAAGCTTTGGAATAATTTTATATATAACAATCCCTAATCATGCAAATCTAGTTCACCTGGTTGATCTTCTTTTACGGTTCTTTATTACAAGCAATGATAATGATAGTATCTAAATTGCATATCCATTATGAATAGGTTTATAAAAATCGGGCTAGAGACAACAAGCAACAGCTTGTTCTTACATTGGTCGTGGGCACTGGCAGAAACAACTCATTCTTTAACTTACATAGCTTCAGGTCTCAACTAGTGAACTAATAAGGGGATCTTCAACCACAGTAGAATTGGCCATAATGTTGTTCAGACTAGCTAATTTCCCCCAAACACAATTAATAATGTATCTTAACCTGTCAAAAATGCATCTAGCATCAATTTTCTCACTTAGCTTAATAATAACTTCTTTTTTTTTTTTTATCACTATGATCACTTTTCAACTTTTTTTCTGAATTTTCTTCTGATGCCTCTTCTGATTTCACTCATCTTTTTATCTAGATACTACTCACAATAAAACAATATAATTGTGGTTCATTTACCATTATCCAATTTTAGTCCCTTAATTATTTTTAACTAATTATATTTCTTTAATAACAAAATGACATTTCTTTGTTTTACAAAAAAAAAAAATTACAAAAATATTTTTTCCTTTCCTTTTTCTTACATTCATTAAAATTTCCAAATTTAATTTTTTATACAAACATATATAAGATAAGAAATAATTTTTTTCTAATCTATTTTTAATCAGTAAAATATATAAACTAATCTTTCTTTGTTGTTTCAAAAAAAAAAAAATTCCATTCAAAAAACAGAAAAGAAAGATATAAAATTAAATGTATATATATATAATTAATTAATCAATACCAATTTAGATACCTTTATTATAACTTTCATATCTTTAATAGTTTATCATTTTTGATGGAATTATAAATCCTCCATCAAATTCTCTTTACAATAGTAATATTTATTTAGCAGTTGAGGCTAAGAGATATAAAGCTCTGAAGAAGATTTCTGGGGCAATCAAAACAGTAAACTGTAAAAAAGGGTTAAAGCATTGTGTAACAGTAGTAAAGTGGACGGACAATTTACTATTATATTGTAATATTTATTTAGTTGTCTTTATCTTAAAGCAGCTTTTCGTAAATATTTTTAACGCACTGGGATTGGCATTATACTACTTAATTTTTATAAGTATGAAATTAATTCAATCATTTCACTATTTCTTTTTTTCTCTCTTCCTTTTATCTTCTGGGTCACATATCACACTATTCTAAATAGTCTGAATTGGTTTCAATAGGTATTTATTGTAAAGCAGTATAATAAAATTATTGTGTTATTTAAAAAAAAAGTTGTATCATGCATGATATAAAAAGTAATATGACCTGAACAACTAGCCCAGTAGTAAAATGGTTTCTGAATTAATTTCCATTCAAAGCGATAAGAGGATCTACAGTGATCTGCTTGTCACTGTTATCACATGGTAAATGAAGAAAAGCAAATCATCAATAATGCAAAAGATCGATATATATAGTAAAGTCAATTGCTCTGAAAAATCAGAGAATTTGAGGGTCCAAATAACGACAAACACTTTTTACCATTTCTGTATAATTGATCAGGCTGAGGTCATCTTTTTTATTGTATTATTTTTGTCTGCCAGGAATAAATTTTGTTAATTTATTATTGTTTCAATTTTTTTTTTAAAAAAAAATAATAATTAACAACTTAAGAGTTCAAATGAGATTCAATCACCAAAAGAGACACTTGAGTCTCGATCTAGTAGCCTTTAGATCTCGAATTCGCCACTCTATCACGGCATTTATTGTTGAGATTCTATTAATACATTACTACAATAATTATAACAAAGTATATATCTTTATGACAACCATATCAATGAAATATACTTTCTAAATTTAAATGAAAGTTTTGTGTGTGTGGTTTAAACAGATACGCACAAGCGCATAGACATATGCACGCATGCACAATTTATTTCGTAATATAATAGAAAATGATTTAATTTTGCTAAACAAAAAAAAAAAAAAAAGTAACGCTTACCATAATCAATCGTATCTATTTAAATTATGATGTAAATAAATCCTGATAATAGGAGGTTGGGTTTAAAAATAGTGTAATAAAAAAAAACTAAGGTGGAGAAATGCACTTCTCTTACCCGTTCAGGTGAGTCTGGTCTAAACAGGTCGACAGAAGCCATATCTTTGACATATGTAGCAAAATCAATCTTATTCAACAGCATTATATCATCAACAGAGCAAAGTACAATTTAAAAATAAAAAAAAAGAAAAGAATTGAACTCAATAATCTCAATCTAGACAAAAATCTCTCAGATTTAAAAATAAAATAAAAACAATTATTCATTTAATTGCCATTTTCCTGACTGTGGTCAATTATAATGGAAGCAAAAAAATAACTTGAGAAAGTTCAAAGTGTCAAAAGAAATAAGTTGGTAATTTGTTGCTATCAAAAATACTTTTTTCGAGTTATTTATTGTTTACTTTTTTTTCCTTCTGATCATTGAAATCTTATAGGATGTACATTTATTTAAAAAAAATCCACTTTTCGAAAGCCAATAAATAATAAATCAATAAGTGCTTTGTTACTATAAGGTTTATTGTGTTAGTAATAAAGCAATAAATATTTAAATCTGCACACAAAATTTATAATAATATGAACGTAATGATATAGATGCTTGGTGTTAATTTATATATATTCTTTCCGTATGTTAACTACGGAAAAGAGTACGAAAATGAAAAATATAACGACCATACATGCATTTCTCCAGAAAAATACTGATTACAATAGTACAGTAACTAATAATTTATAAAGCGCATATTCTTAATTTACTGGGATCAGAGTACATTATCTCATTAAATAAACATTTGCATAAACTTAATGACATTTCATGTGACAAACTCAATAATGATGATGATGATGATGTCTGTCAAAAACATGAGCAAATGTTTATTTATTTTACTATAGAATAGAGAAAAATATTCTCTTCAAACTCACAATAGAATAACTTTCATCATTTAAAACAATGTAGCTCTTTAAGATCTAAACAGACTTTCCATTAGCTACACTACAGATTGCATATTCTCATAATATTAATATCAAGATGTTCATTTCAAATATCTAAACTAAATTTTTTTACTGTGCCAGAAATTATTGTCCACCAACAATTTATCAAGTTCCAAAATTTTTCCTAATCGTTTCTTCTAAACAGGCAAAACTCCCCATAAAAATGGTGATCATGTGATGTTAAATGGTTCATCTGTCCTAATTTTGGAATTGTCCTCTATCTATTAGAAATACGCATTTATTGTAATAAAATTCTGATAACCTAAATAATCTGCTTCCACCTAATCTATCATTTAGTTATTCTTAATTCATTCCAATTCTATTTTTAACTGTAAACTGGCTTTACTAGAATTGCTTTATACTCATACTTAAAACGTATATTTTAAAACCTATTTATCATTTGCTTTATTCTTCAAATGCTCATATTTATTCATAACTTGTTACACTTTTCTTTGCCTTTATAATACTATCTAGTATAAGACTTCTTAGACACTTTTAAAGAATAATCTTCTGTGCAACAAGATATATATTGTAATTAAATGAAACCTAATCATAGAAAGGTGGATTCAAATACTGGATATCAAATCTTTTAAAATCAAACTGTTAAAAAAATAATAATCTAAAAGCCAGAATAGGAAAAATGACAAAAAAGTAATAAATATAAAATGTAATATAAATGTATATTATAGTGAATGATTCAATGGCTGGTCTTTATTCAATTAGATTATTTAAAATGTAATAAGAAGAAGAAACAATAAGTCAGGTAAAATATTCTAATGATAAACACAAATGCATATAAAATGTTAAATAACATGTAAATGAGTACAAGTTGAAATAAACAAGCAAGTTTATAAGATAAATGGATCCCATTATGTAGCATTTTTAATTACTCAATGCAGGGATGATTTGGAAATATAGATCTTATTTCATTTTAAAGAATGAATAAAAATCAATTCAAAAATATATTAAATAAATGAAAGATATTTAAATGTTAAAAAGGTAAAACCATTTTAATAAAATATGACATAAATTAATTTTTATCAAATTAAGTAAATGTTAGACAAAAGCAAAGAATTTCTAAAACATTGGAATACTTTTTTCCTGTAATTAAAGCAAAATAAAGCAACAACTAATTAAATAAAATAGCTGTGCAAAAAGCAACAAATAACAATAGGACATAATATATAATTAAAGTAAAAAAGTACAAATGTTAGGAGGGGAGAACATCTCAGCAAGAAAGGGATGAAGGCTTTTGAACTAAGATAAACACAAAATTTGGGTAATCACTAGAAGGGAGACAATAAGATTTTTTTTAAAAATAAATTACAGCCAATCAGATTCAAATCGATATTAAGATTCTTATTATCAAGAAAGAAAGAAATAAGCATTGAGATGAAAACTATTCAATTTAACTTTGTAATAGCATAGCAACAAACATACTTTTAAGTGCTGAACATATCCAACTATGAGAAAAAATGTAAATATCATGGTAATTAGGGATATGACTTATTAAGTAACAAGTGTTATTCATCGCTATTATCATATACATTATCCAAAATAAATAGATGCTGTGCTTCTTAATCTTAAAGATGATGAATAGCAGAATTAGCCAATTACCCATCTATTGCCTAAGACACAACCCATTGCCAATTTCTAAAAGTCAATCTACTTCTGTGGAAATTTCTATTTATCACATCCAACCAGCCAAGAAAATTTGAAGATACTCTGCATTTTGGAATAAAATGTTAACTATTGACTAAATCCATTATTCCGAAAGTACTAATGAATTGCTTTACAGATAGAAAATATTTGTCTATTCAAATATACAAAACCTACACTAAAAAAATTACTTAATTACTGATTTTTTTTTTAAAGGCCTAAAGTATACTTTTTTTATTCATAGAAATATATTTTTATTAATATCTCCCCTTGTATGAATAATTTTAATTAAACGTGGATTATGTAATAATTCATTTTCTTTTTGAATTATATATATATAAGTATATCAGGAGTTTTAATTCAATAGATTTTTGCAAAAGCATCATATACCATACAACAAATGGTTATGAATATATTTAATAATATTATTATATGGAACTATATATATATGATCACTAGATGGAGCTTACCAATAGTTCTAATCAAGCTTTATTTTATAAGTGCCGAAAGAGAAAAAAATTCAAAATCTCTATCGGAAAGTCCCTATCTCCAGACCAATTGGTTTCGTGGAGCATTGGGACTCTAGAAACTAGATCTAAAATACTAACTCAAAAATCAGCACTTACAAAATACGTTTCTATCAATTTGAAAGCCTGAACTTTTCAGACACAAATGTCTTCAAATCCAGCTTTACAAATCAAATAGCTATATGGGTCTGAATTCAGCTCAGTTTTCCATATAGTAATAGCCTCTGCAATATAGCATCACAAAAGCCTTCAAAGATACACTTATAATAATTAATAAAACAAGTCATAAATTCCGTAACTTGCTTTTAAGCTTGCATTTAAATGATCACTAGATGGAGCTTACCAATAGCACTAATCAAGCTTTATTTTATGAATGTGAAAGAGAAAGAATTCAAAATCTCTATCGGAAAGTCCCTATCTCCAGACCAATTGGTTTCGAGCTTATGGCTCACCTCAGTGAAGTGCTGGGACTCTAGAAACTAGATCTAAAATACTAACTCAAAAGTCAGCACTTATAAAACACATTTTATCAATTTGAAAGCCTAAACTTTTCAGACATGTAAATGTCTTCAAATCCAACTTTACAAACCAGATAGCTATATGGGTCTGAATTCAGCTGTTTCCCCATATAGTAATAGCCTCTGCAATACAGCTTCTTAGAAGCCTTCAAAGATACACTTATAATAATTAATAAAGCAAGTCATAAATTTTGTAACTTGCTTTTAAACTTGCATTTAAATGATCACTAGATGGAGCTTACCAATAGCTCTAATCAAGATCAGAAAATCGCTATCTCCAGACCAATTGGTTTGGAGCTTATGACATTATAACATGTTAAAGAAAGCCAAAGATGATATAAGTTATTAAAATTTTAATCTTCCATAACTGTCTTGCAGATATACTAATTCAGCCAATCCATTATGGACATGTGTGTGCATGTAATCATAAGTGATATGCACACATTGTATTTATTAATCTTTGTTGTTCAACAAAATTTATTAGTTACATAAACAAAAATTTTATCTTTTATCTCTATTTTTAGTTAGTGTCTTATACTTACTACCTACTTATTGTTACTGATCATCATCATCAGTGTCTATATTGAATGCTAAGTTATTGTTGGAAATGTAAATAGAGGAGAGCTATATTTATAAAGAAATATGTAAATATTTGTCTAAATCGCATGTATATGCACCTAATGTTGTTTAACATCTGATTGGCTGTCTGAGAAACAACAGTAGGCGCATGTGAAAGACTAGCAACCTTTCAATTTATTATTAAATAAATATGTTAATCATCACTGCAGTTCTTCCATCACGAAGTGGTAGATTACATTAATCATCATTCACATAAATAAAACTACAAATATAGGAGACTCTTGAGCCTACCATCAGAAAAATGGTTTGCACATTTAACACTAGAGTACCAACACACATACTTAGACATATAATTTTTTTCACATAAACTCCAGTGGAAAATATATTACTTTCTATCTTTACTAAATAGTAAAGTTTGCATGGATTTTTTTTTAAAATTTAATTAAAAATTTTTGACCTTCAGAGAGATGGACATGTGGTTTGATCATCACTACTCTTAACAATCAATTTAAGTTAATAATATTTATGCTTATTACAGTGATGAGAAAATAAATATCTAAAATCACCCAATATATGTGAGTATACTTATGTGATACTTGGTTCAATATAAGGTCCAAAACAATCTTCTATTTGATTCTAATTATTGTGATGGTCACATATTTCACTACATCTACAGAGCAATAATATAACATTGTCTAAATATTGCTTTTTCAAAAGAAAAAAGCCAGACAACTTCATTAGGCTTATGTAATTTTTATTTTTCTCACCAAATTTTCCAAGTCACCTAAAATATTTATATAACCAACCGAGCTTGTGAACAGACTTAGTTTATAAAGCTCTATTCTAACATATCTCCTATTATTCCACTTTTTCAAGACATGACTTTCAATTCTTTTTTTATTTATTCAATCATTATTGTTTATTATTTTAATATTTCTATATTTATCTAATCAATTAATGTCTTTAAACTTATATCTCAAAATTCTCCAATCTTTATTAGAGCCCTGTATGGTCTGGTGCAATGGTGAAATTGAGAATTCTACAACTCAAAGTACATAGATCACAGTTTAATTCTGTCACTTCTATTATTCAAACTTCATTTGGCTTTCCAAACAACAAACCATTCGATTTTTTATTTATTATTTTTCCAATTTCTCCTTAACAATCCAAATTTCTGATTTTAGACAAAACATTTAACAAGTTTCTGTCTTAATATCAATTTTAATCATTCATAAAGAAAGTATTGTTTTCATTTAAAAAAAACTATAATATTCATTCCATTTTATTTTTCATTAATCCTATTATATTGAAATGCATTAAATTACTTCATGAGTCTATTCCTCATTGTCTATATAATAGATTCAGCAATTAAAGTAATAAAATAATCGAATCATGCCAGTCATGTACCACAATTATTAATGATAATTTGATGGTGTTTTCCAATTTTTATAACATTTTAGTTTTTCAGTGCTGGATAATTAAATTCCTAATACATGTGAAACATCAATTCAGACAGTCCTCCAAAACCATAGCAATAATACAACATTAATATTAAAAATTTTCATGGAACAGTAGAACAATGGCTAAATAAACAATAATCAAAAGAAAAAATATATATAAATTATTAGATCTTTGTGAAGCAAGATGTTTAGATTGCAAGGTAAACAGTGAATAGGAAAATAATTTACTAATCCAGTGACAAGAGCAATTGGAGATCATGATGAAATGATTTACTAAATAACATACTGATTGCAATCACCACATTTTAATACTGTATTTCTTCTTTAAAGTTTTGATTGCCTCTGAAGTCTTCTTCAGAATACAGGAAATAATTTATTTTTAAAGTAATTACATTTATATGTATATATTTATATACAGTGGAGCTGTGAACTATTACATTTTCTTCCAAGTGCCCCCCCCCCCTCATATTCTACACATATAGTGTATAATAGCTCACTTTTTGTTGATAAATATTGATTAGAATAGAATACAAAGATTGTTTATTGGATTGAAAATGCACACTACTTTTCAACAGGCATACCTATACACAAGTGCTTTTTTATATGTATGTATAAACAAAATTTTAAAAAACAATAATATAATTATTAATAAAAAATTGAGGGAGACACATTTACATATGTTTTACTGTATTGATAAGGACAGAATACTTATTATTTATTAAATTGCAAATGTACAGTACTTTTTAACATGCACACCTACACATATATAACACAAATGCTTTTTTATGTACATGTATAAATAAAATTTAAAAAATAATAATATAATTATTAATAAAATATTGAGGGAAACAACATTTGCATATGCTTTACTAAATGTGTATTCACTCATGCAATCACTGAAATAAGATTTAAAAAAATTACCTACCATATTTTTATTTTTAAAATAAAGTAAACTGGACAATTTTTTTTAATAACTTTTTTTTTTCTTAATAGAAACATAATAGACTAGTATAATAAGAAATGGCTTTTTTTAAATAAAAAAAAGTCAGTATTATTTTTTAAGTATGTTTTAAAATTTTGTAAAACTTCTAACATTACTCCTAGTAAACAATTTATAATGTGAAGCTGTATATCAAATTTGAAAAGGATAATAAAGAAAAATATGTGTGCTTTCAACATAAACTGAAGAAATTTTACTAATATATATATAATCATGAATGGTGCTGAGAGAAAAAAAAAAGGCTTCTCAATTATAAAATTTATAAACTTTAATAATTTTTTACTTTTTTATTTATATTTTTGTTTGTTTACATTTTTCTTTGGATAGCATATAACTGAAGAGTTAGATATAGTATAGTTCACAGGTCCACTACATATATTTTAATCTTATTCAAATCCAAAACTTTTTTCCATATTCAAATTTATTTTCCATAACTCTGTTTCTTTTTCCCTGCCAATTTATTTACCTCCTTTCCCACCTGTCATAGTTTATTCTTTATAAATGTGTAAATACAGTGGAGTCCCATTCAACAAATCTCAATAAAAATACAATTTGGCAACAATACCGTTTTCTACTAAATTAAAATTTGGATAATTGCTGCTATATCATGCAAAGAACATGTTTTGTAAGGCATAGATATCAATTTAATTTTAATTCACCTAATTCATATTATTTTCTCAAAGCTCTCTGATTTCAAGATATCACTGCAATTGGTTTATCAAACATTTAAGATAATAAATTTATTTTCTCAAAGATATATATTTTAATCAAATTTAAAGACGAAATATATCACATAGCTTCATAAATTTAAGTATTAGAATACGTTAAACTTGAATTTGATGCACTTTATTTTGTGGACCATTGTAAGTAAAGTGAGGTTTCAAGTTACATAATTAATTACTCATATAAGTGACTTTCAGTTTAAATAAATTTTGTAGCAAAATAAAATTATTTTTTAGCTTAATTATTAAAAATATATTTACAAATAATAAAAAATATGTTAATGCAACAAAGTTATTTTTGAAGCTTTAATATTGATTATAAATTTGCTAGATCAATGAAAATAAATGTTGCAACAAACACCCTTGGCTAACATAACATGCTCATGAGCAAGACATCTTAGAATACTTTCTTTTGCTTGTCCAGCATCTTTCTTATGTTTTATAAGTATTTTGTTACCAATTTAATTCACTGTCTGTTTATTTATACTTTTAGCAATGAAAGTGCTGTAATTTTTTTTCCCAATTATTTTATGCAAGTATTATGTAATAATTTTAACCATGAATCAGAAAAATAAAATTATAAAACTAATATAAAACACATGGGGGAGAGGGAATAATGCAGTGATCTAAATGCTGAATATAAAATGTCATTTAAAAACAATAAGAATAAAATTTAAAATCCAGAGATTATGAAAGAAATGCCCAGATTAAGAAATGCAAACTCCTTAATGTGGATTAACAAAAAGAAATGGAAGGTGATAGAGACACTATAACATATTTTGCTTTGTATAAGAGTTAAATTTAAGTGTAATTTTGTTTTTCCTGTTAAATGATTGTGTTGATAGTAAATTTGCTCTAGGATATAGATCTGGAAAGTATTTCCCCTAAATACATACATTCCAATATCCATTAAAGAAACAGATATTTAAGGAATATTTGAAATACCAGTCACTCTTATACCTGGAGCCTAATTGTAAATATAGGGGATTTGAATTCAGACTTTCAAGCCCCTTCACTATCCACACTATCTCATACTACTGATACACATGACCACACACATGTAGAAAAGATTCATTCTAAACCAGCACTCATCAGTTGGTGCAGATTATCATCTCCCATACATATATATAATCAGTGCTCAGTCTATATTAAGATAGCAAATCCTTACACTTTAATGGGCAGGTTTCAACCTACTTCAACTCTTCAGCCATCTGTACCATTAAAAATCTGATGATAGAATTCCCAAATTCCATGCTGCTGCCAATATTGTTGTCATGCCCATGTTGACCTCAGTCACTCTGACCCCTCACATATAGGACAGTATCCATTTAAATATAAAGAAGAGGGATGGGCAGAATATTTATATTTAAGGAATGTGCTTTTGGAATCAATCATTTTTGTTGCAAAATAATTACACTCCATTTATTAAATTGAATTTTTTTTAATAAGATTTCTTTTTTCTTCTAGTTTTTGCTTTAGTAAAACATTTAAATGACCTCCTTTTTTGTATATGTTATAATACAGATTAATTTTTTATCATATGAATATGGTTTTATTTTATTGAATTCTTTATCCCTCTTCCATTTGCATGCTATTTCACATAATTAATGTATTATAACAGTAAAAAAACAGAATAGATGATCCACGATACTCATGTATATTAAGAGTCACAGGCAGGAACACCCTTTTTATGTATCAGTAGTCTTTATCAATGCCCATTTTTATATAAGTTTATACAATGAAAACAAATATGTATATGAAGACCAGAGCATGGTGAATCATAAATACATAAAATAAAACAAATTAGAGCATGAGAAGAGAAATTAAAATCATTTATTTCTGACTTACAACTATTTTTTAATTATTGGGTGCCATATAAACCAGGATATCTATCTAATGTACACTATGTTAGTTCTACCTATTATACATATAAACACATGATGGTCAACAAACTAGAAATATAAATCCTAAGATTACATCTAAATTGCTACATTAGCAGAAATTATAATGTATTACAGAATAGTTGACTCTAATGATTGCCATTTTTGGCTTATAAATTACAAGTTATGATATAAAATTAAATGAATGGTTGAATTGAATAAGAACCAGTAATGAAAAAAAAACAGTGATACATAAATATAATTAATATAATAAAAAATCATTAAAAAATAACAATAAATAGATAAATAACTGAATACCTAATAAACTCATAGGTCAAATAATTTCTTTAATGAATATTTTCTTCTGGTTTGAAAAAAAATTAATAAAAACAAAAGTTAATACAGGTGAGAAATGTATTACAGCTATTCACACATAAATTCATTTTTAAGACAAAAAGAAGGATATTAGTTTATACTTTTGTAGCATCCTGCACTTTTATTTATGAAATTGGGCAAAGATATTAAATGAATGTTTTAAAACAGGAGTGGGCAAATAGTGGCCCACTAAGAGTTTTCTTGCGGACCACCAAGACAGTCAGAAAAAACTGCCTCAAACCAAGATTTCCTTCCTGTGCATGACCAAAGATTCGTCTCGTATTTTCCACTAGGAGGCCACGTCAATGTTCATGCGCAGTGTAGATATGATGCGCAGTGCTTTTCCAGTTGATCTGATTAATTTCAATTTTGTCTTTGCAACAGCAAATATATAAATTTCCAATTTTAGTGAAACCATGAACCTTCTGAAAAAATGTAAAATCGGTGATGATAAGTCATGTGTTTAATGAAGAATGGACAAACAAATATTTCTTTGGAAATATGGGGAATAAAGCAGTGTGTTTATTGTGTCATACAAAAAGGTGCTAACCTTCGCTTCCACAAAGTGCCCCCCCCCCCCGAGCCAAAACAATTTCCCATCCTTATTTTAAAATATCCATTTCTCAAATACCCTTCTTTCTCCTTTAAACATTTGCATAGCAAAATAAAATATTTTCCCTGATATATTGTAATGCAAGTATATTATAAATGTCAAATGCGCAAATGGTTATTATGGTCAGAACAAATTTCATAAAATAACTATATCTTATAAAGCGAGATTAATTCAATGTTAAATTGTTTTAAAGTTGATAATAGAAATATGTCTATCCATTTCTAATAATATATAAATTTCATTTATTTTAAAGATAAAGTTAATGTTCACTGATTCTTCAATCAAATTAAAATGTACTTTAATCAAACTTAATATTTGTATTCATTCTTTATATTATTATTTTTTTTAATCAAATGTTTGATCTACTTATAAATTAATTAAAAGAAAATGTTTTTTTTTTCTTTTTTTCAATTGAAGCTAGTGTTTACAATAAATACAATAGTCAAAAACTTTTTTTATCCTCTCTTGTTATTCACTTTTTTTTTTTTTTTTTAATGATCCAACGACTTTCTTCATTCTTCTGGATCATAATAAACAGTAAATTAAACATCAAAATTATTAGTTGATAAGTTGAATTGAAATTCAAATTTTCTACTGTTTTGTTTACATTGATAGTTAGACATTTGCAAAACAGTAATGAGAAAGAAAGATACATTTAATTGTCATCCCAGTTCCTTAGAAATATAGTTCATGAAGAAAAGGAGTATATCACCTCCATTCTTCATTAATGTCTTTTAGACTTCCATGTAGTTAACGGTCATTATGCAAATAAAAATGTTTTAAATCTTCCCTTATAAAAAAAATAAAATCCTATTAATTAATCTTTTAAATTTTGTCATATGATCCCTTTTTGTTATAGATACATGTTGTAAACATAGAAAATACATTTTTATACATAAGAGGTTTTTGACATAATATTAATTTTAAAATAATATTCTTATGCCCAAACTCTCAAATCAAAATTATGAACTGTTCACATTGTCATCCACTCGAGTGCGATTATAGTGTTATGTTAAGAGAATTCAGATGTGTACAGTTTCGGACATTGTTCACCTTCATACAGGAACCTCATGATATAGCAGCCAGGTGCCAGTTACAGAAAATGGACACTGAACTCATGAAAGGTGCTCTTGCAGTGAGGCGCAGTAATGGTTCAATTTTCACGATAAGTAAGCAAGCGTATGATCCTCAGCCTAATGAAAGGAAGTATACATCATGTTTCAATATTCAGGCAACAGGGATGAACAGGGATGTGGGATGATCAGGTGGCCTTCCACCTTAAGGGTAGTAAGGTAAAACCATTTATAATTTTGTATGTTACTCTTGGGACTATTGTTACTAATGTAATAATAATAAAAATCTCTTAATAAAAAAATAAAAAAATCTTAGCCAGATTTATTATTATAATCATATATATATATATTGCATAATGATTTTATTAGTTATAGTAGCATATTTTTATTACTATAAATAAATGTATAAAATTGTTATTACAAATAAATGTCAAAAAATTCTGTTGTGTGTGTGTATGGTTGCACTAATTGGCTATCATTTACACCTTTTTCCATTCCACAAACATTCTAACCTTTGCTGTTGAGATTAACGTTATGCCTTATATAATTATTTATTTATATTAATTGCTAGATTAAGGTAGATAATTTCAGTATACATATATTTGTTTTTTCTTGTATATTATTTTTGTTTATATTGTCACTTTATTTTTATTCTATTATTTATTTTTAGATTTTTTAATTTTTTGTTTTTAAATTCATTATCTTTATTATTGTTTTTTTTTTTTTTTAAATCTTTTTAATTTCATTTTTGTAAGTGTAATTGTGCTATTCCTATTTGAAATTCTTTTTTTTTTTTTTTAATGCTCTATTGTTTTTATTATTATTATTATTTAATTTTTTTTATTTTATATTTATTGTACATAACTGATTACTTTTGAATAACTGTATAAATAAATATATAGAAGATTTAAATAAAACAAATAATATAAAATTACAACAGAAAATGAAATAAATAATAAAACTATTTTTTTAATATAAGAACATCAATTTCCCTTAAATATGATTAAAAACGCATATGCCATAAACAAAAAAAAAAAAATCAAATGTTGAATTACAAATGGATTTGAAAATATAAACAGCAAATGAAAACTCTAGCACTAAACATTCATTTAAATATATATTTCTATAATGAAAAATAATGAATATAATAATAAAAATACATAAATGATAACTACCCAATTAATTTAAAAAAGAGAGAATAAAAAAAAATGAAAATAAACACAATGAAATAAAAAGAAAATACATAATAAAAAATAAAATATCAATTACAAACAAAGATAAAAGTAATAAATATAGAAAATAAAATATATTTAATAATAACTGCATAAACAAAAATAGTAATAATACAAATAGAATATATAGAATAACAAATGTAGGGAGGTAATAAATAATTCAATAAAAACAAGATTAAAGCAACGTAAGTATAATAAAAATAAAATCACCTAATCATAGATAAATTAAAAGTACAGGATATAAGTTTAAAGACATCAAGGCAAAAATAGTTTTTATTAAAACCAAAATATAAGAAAGACTTACTAATAAAACGAATAAGACCAAATTTAAACCTAGCAAATAGATTCACTTACTTTTAAATAAAAAAAAATACTTTTGTAGAATTTGCAACATGGAAATTCATCAGGCATTTTTGTTTTAATTATCCATTTTCAGAAGGTGGAAATATTTGTTTATATTTATTTCTTCAAAAATATTTTACTGAATATGTGTTATTTGTTAAATTTAAACGATATTAAAATATGAATTATAAGTTACTGTTAAGTTTAGAAAATATTATTAAATGTCATAAATTCCATTCACAAGATTATATTCCGTTTTTTATGGATATTATAAATGTTACAAACAACATTAACACATTATCAAACATTGGGGTGATTTTTTTATGTTTACCGAAAGTCTTTTCAATGGAAAAAAAACAACATGAGGAAGACCTCAATAACTTTTTGTGCAGAGACTGGTGGGTACTTTGTTGCATGTACAACACCACTTATTCTTATGGATGCCATCAAAGAAACCATCACTGAGAGAGGGTTACAAAACTGAGGAATTAAGCCATGCTGGATTTAAACATTTCAAAGTACAGTAAATCACAAATATACATTTGTAAATCTACATTTATTTTAATTACAATCAAATGTCATACTTTTATGTAATTTCTTCTGTTTTATAATCATATTAAAAAATAAATAAAAGGAAACATTAAATATGATAGTTTATAATCAGCAATATTTGAGGCCCTTGAAAATGGATAATTAAAACAAAAACACCTGGAAACTTACTGTATTACAGACTCTACAAAAGTGTCAAAAAAAAAATCAGAAAATAGTATTCAAATTTAAAAGAAATTATAAATTTATTTCTTGACATACATTAAAGTATTTTATATAGATATAAAAATGAAAGTTATACAAATACGATTGTACAGTATATTACTATAAGTACTAAATAACTTTACTAAATAAAAAACAGAAAGAAAATAAAAGTTTAAATTAAAAATATTTTACAAACAAAATTCATTAGAAAGATATATCAAAATTTAAAAAAATATATTTTTGATAAAACAAAAATAAAAAATTAAGGATGTAAGTAATTTTTTAAAATTAAAATATCATAATTAATACAAATTTTCTTTAAAAATAAATTTGAAGTGATTGTTATACATGTGAATGTATTGATCAGAATATTTAATTGATATGTAAATATAAATATGGATAGCTTAAATGAAAATATCTAAACTCCATAAGCTATATATAAATAATACTTATAAATTCATACATGCAAAGAATGGTGACCATAAATGTGACTATCTATTCCTGGAGCTCTGAATATTTATAAGTATTTATTCATTAACACTGTTGGAAAGTAGAATATGAAATATGTTTATTAGCTTGATTTAAGAAGGGTGTAAATTATTTTGCAATTACAATTGAATACATACAGAATAAAGATGCTGCTTCATTTTAAATTATCTCCTAATATTAATGAAGAGTGGCTTTTGTAAATGTAAATATGCATAGCTTTAATGTATATGAAATTTAAAGGAAGTAACTAAAACTGCCTGAATCTATATAAATAAATATGCCAATAAATGCCATTTATTGATGCATAAGTATTGTTCATATATAGCTTCCAAAGATTTTAGTTACACATAAAGTTCATACTCATTAATGCTAGGTGTACTTACATTTATATTTAGACTTTTCTTTGATAGTAGTAGATTGTTAAATTGAAGTACCATACACATTTCACATTCTACTTTCTGACAATGTCAATGAACATTCAAAGCTTAAACAATAGATGGTCACTTTTCTGGTCAATTTATTTTTTGCTTTGACATATGAGTGTTGTCTATGCATAGCTTCTGAAGCTTTTAGTTACCTATGTTTAAATTTCATACTATTGATATGTGTTTATATATATATATATATATGTTTATGGGTGTGTGTGTGTGTGTGTGTATGGAAGTGGCAATATAACATAAAATATAATAAAACAAACAATAGAAATATGGTGTCTATTCAGTATCTTAATCATATATATATATATTGTAGAAAGTAATATGAAATAATTAATATATATTCAAAATAGTTCTAAAATGTTAAGGAATTAGAATAATATAATAGGGCAAAAAAGGTAAGATTGCACACTAGAGTTAAAATGAGAGAATTCAAAGATTAATACATTTTTGTAAAATATCATTATAAGAATGAATACATATATTTTAAAATCATGAGAAATCTCACATAATACGTTTCAGATAATTGGAATCGATTCCCAATTGGTTTATATATTGTTTCAGACTAATTTAAAAACTCATAAGTGCATGTGCAGTGAAATAGGAGAGATAGAAATGAAGATAAATTTTAAGGTAAAAATTTTCTGATCAAAGTAAGTTGTGATAAAATGAAAGAAAAATATTAGGGATAAAAAGTCAAATTTGTTAAATATTAAATAAGTGTAAACAATGTAAAATGCCAAGTGTATCAACAGTAAAATTGAGAATATGTAAAAAGTAAGAATAAGATAAAGAAAAAAATGAAGTAAAAATGAAAAATATAAATACTAAAAGGGTAAAATATTTGTAACAGGTTTAACAGATGTGTATAAAGATGAATAACATTAAAATGCAAACATAGTGAAATGGTAGTTGATTTAATGTATGGTAGAATTGTTTGAATGTGAAAATAGAGTCATAGGGGAAAGTGATAGAAATGAGTTTCAATCAATAAACTTTGACATCTAGAAACAGACATTCAATGATTGCTCTAAACTATGCATGGCAAACTAGAATTATGCATGAGTTATTAATAAAGAAGTTATTTTTATAACACCCTGCACAATGACATATATATAAAAAACCAGATAAAATAAAAAGAATGCACAAAAAACTCCAGAATAAGCTCTACAATATTCAAAATACCAATATATAAAAGTAAATAAAAGCTATAGCTAGCATATGGCATGCCTGCCAACCTCCGTAAAGCCACACAATGTTAATATTCCCCATGAATGGCCAACTTGCCATAATTTATGTATATGATTATATTATTTATTTAACAAATTGTTTACTATATTTATAAAATATACTTTTTTGATTTTTCTTTTTTCAAATAATTTTCCACATACAAAATAAGAGCATTATCAAAACAAAAACTTCCATTATAAATAAATGAATGTTCTGCAAATACAGATTGAAATCTATCCCCACAATATCATAATTTACTATACAGACATTTATGTTTGTTTTACTCTCTTTTTCAATCCATATTTTCATTCACCAGTGTACATTTGATTCTATCAAGAACATCATTCCATTAATAATTAATCTATCAATATTTAATCCAATGATAAATGCAACATTAAAATGAAAAGAAACCAATTATGTAATCATACTTCACTCTCTATTACTTATAAATGGTAATGTAATCCATGTTTGTCTCTTCAATATTTTTCTACTCCATCTATATGTAAATTTATATTTTTTATTATATCCTACATTCAATAATTCATTAGCATATGTTTCAATACTGGATGAATTATCATTTTGAAATTTCACACAAAATATATCTAAATAAAAATGTTCTAAATGTTAACTATAAATCTACTAAGAGGATGTTCAGACATGCCATAAACTGGTTATAGTTATTATTTATTTTTATATATTGGTGGTTTGAATACAGTAGAGTATATTTCATAGATTTTTTGTTTATATATGTATACATAAGTTTTCATACAATGAAAATGTGCAACTATTAATAAGAAGAATATAAAGCAGCTGAGGTGAAAAATAGAAAATTACAGAGAAATGACAAAATTCTAACTGAATAAATCAAAAATATAATTAGAAGAAATAAAAAATTGACTAGTATCCATAATACAATTTTTGTCATTTTTTTCATGCAACTAAAATTTATTGAGAATGATGAAAAATTATATTTGATTAGTAAAGTCTGCAGAAGAAAAAAAAAATTACGTGAAACATATAAATGTAGAAAATATATAAAATTAATTTACTGTATTTAACTGCACTGTAAATTTAAAGTCTTATTTTAGTAAAACTAAAATCAAACTTTGAAAAAGTATAAAATAATATCACTATTTTCAAAATTATCCATAAAAACATAATTTATATAAAAAGTCATGTGGAAGTGAAAAGAAAAACTTCATTATTTCTATTCACATTGATGTCACTGTTTGAAAAAATAATCTAAATTGGTTGCTTCATATTGGATTTTTTATCCTCCAAAAGTCATAATTAGGCTTCATTCTGTAGACAGTTTATATCAGCATAAGAACATTGTCTTGAGTTCCTCAGCTGGAATGCCACCACTTTTTCTCTCATTCCTAGAAGCTATCCTCTGTTTAATGTTTTTGTCTCTTCATTACAAAAGCTCTATTAGTCTCTTCCTGTGGTCTGGCACTAATTCTATCACAATCTCACTGATCACCAAATCTATGAAGCTTCTCAGACACAATTTTCGGTATTGCGGGCTCTTTCAGAAAGTTCTTATAATTGTAGCACCAGGCTATATGTCTCCAAGCTGAATCCATGTATCTGGGAAACTTTTTCCCAAACAGCCACAAAAAGCCCTTCTGATTTCACTTCATGAGAAGTGTTCTCAAACATTTCTGAACAGAGCCTTAATGCATGTTTTTTTTTAAAAAAAAAAATTGTTATTACTCACTATTGAATACAGATATTGATAAAAGTTTGATAAAATTAGACATTTTGGGTAAGAGAATAACACACAGGATATCCATTATGAAAACAAGGGTCATTTTGCTCAGCCATAAACTAATGAAAGCTCATCTTACATCACTTTTTACTGTCAATGCTTGAGAGAAAGAACATTGTATTCGGTAGCAAAAAGTCGACCCTGATAAAATTGTGTTCATCTGATAATTATTCCGAGTAAGAGGATAAAATAGAACATTATTCATGATCAAAGGTGCAATAAAAGATCCTTCTACCTAAGATATCCATGGACAGGCAGACCAAAAATTCCTGTTACTTAGACAAAAAAAAAACACTCTGGTCACCCAAGCCTTGCAAGAGGAAGGCCATTAAATTCCAAAATAATTTTTGGTTTATCTTATTGATTTATGAGCAGTAGTTTGATTTAGCATTTCTCCAAAGCATTAATACAAAAGAGCAATGTAAAGTGGCCTTCCATTGGCTTATAGCTAAACAATATAATCTCTTTCAAGATCTATGCTCTGCATGACATTATTTTCCAGAAAAGGCCAGATCCCTCACAAGTAAACACATTCTGCAAACAAAGCTTCCTTACTTAATTTTTTTAATCCATTAAAATAGCATTCAACAACAATCAAATGTGCACTAACAACTTCAACATGGCTCACAACAGAGATCGGTTCTATTTCTACCTATTGATTTTAGTAAACTCTTACCTTACTGACAATAATCTCTTTTAAAGAAGCAGCCCTTCCATTGGAAATTTTAACACAAAATTCCTTAAATAAATATTAGAATTGTCTCATTAATGCTATCACTTACAGCTTTAGTTAATCCATGTTAGTAAAAGACCTTCTATCTATTCCATGATATTACAACAACACACACAGCTTAATATTGAAATTTTTCTTCATTTTTACTTGTCTTGTTTTTAAAAATAATGCAGATCGCTGATTTAGCTATTCCATATTCAGCACTTAAATCATTCAGAGTTTTATCACTTTCTGTGAAACTATTTCTTTTTTGATATCAACAAAGGATTTACATTGTTAAAGATATAACAAATAAGTCAATTAAATAAAAAAAGTAAATAAGCCTTCCAAAACATGATATAGATGTCTGATGCATTGTTTATAGTGAAATGGTACTGAATATTTTGCACATGACTTGCTATCATTTAATGATGTTCATTATTTTAGCCATTCCATCTTCAGCACTTCCTGACAGTTTTACAGTTTTCTTGTTTGGAAATTCTTTCTTCACATCAATGTTAATCAGCTTTCTGAATGTCTAAACATTTTTTATGTACCCATCCTTCATTTGTAATTATATGATGACTTATTTTCATCAACTAATTGAATTATTAAATTGTTTTAAGTTTAAAAGTCAAATTTAACTCAATTTTTTCTAAATATATTCAACTGTTAGTGATAACAAAAATTTATTATGGAATACAACATCTTCATATTAATAGAAAGGAAAATTGTTCGTTTAATAATAAATCAAAATGAAACTATTACTAAAAAAAGGGATGGCATCAGGAAATATATAGAAGACTTCTAAAAAGAATTATACAGTAATAAAGAGCAACAATAACAACAAAACAAAGTATCCTTAACAGTTATTACATCTTCTGAATTGCTCCGCATTTTAAATGAAAAAATGCGATATGCAATTAAATTTATGAAGAAAAAAGACTCAAGAAGTGATGGAATTTATAATTGATATCTTAAAAAAACAAACGAAATAGATAAATAATTGATGTTATTTATCAAATATTTAAATGATGAAGATATACCATATAATTGGAAGAATGCAGTTATAATATTGATATTTAAGAAAGGTCATAATGAAGATATTAGAAATTACAAAATTATGACTCTTTACCAAACTAATTATAATTGGTCTACAATAAACATTGAATTTTATCCAATCAAAAGAACCAACTAAATTCAAAAATGGATCACATTGAGAAAAATTAGAAAAAGCACCAACGAATATAAATTGTCATTATTCTTTGGATTTGTAAATTATGAAAATACTTTTGATTCTATAAGCATTTCCTCAATGATTAAACATTAGATCATCAAACTATAGACCTGGAATACTGTCATATTCTGAAGAATATTTATCAAAATGCAACAACAATAATTACTTTAAATTGTTACTAAAAATATTAACATTGAGAAAAGTATATGATGGAGTGATTCCATATGTCCAAAACATTTTAAAGTAGTTTTTAAAAAAGTATTTTAAATGGAAAGTTAAAAGAGTAAAAGTAAATAGAGATTCTTTAAAGCATCTAGATTTGGCAGTTGATTGCAGTTGTTTTTGCAAATAATGGTTCAGAGCTTCAGGAAAGTTTGCAAAAATTATCATGTAAAAGTAAGAAACTAAGACTAAAGAAGAGAATAAAGATTTATAATCATTAATTAGAAGTAATTTTAAATGCAAATACCATTGTCCGATTATTAATACTGATAAAAGCATAATGGATGAAATTAATCATAAAATCAAACTTGGATTGAGTATTTCTGGTAAAAATAATGTTAAAATGTGTTTGAATTAGAAAGATTTTTAATACTGCGTTTTACAAATTCTTGATTATGAATCTGAGATTTGGACACTTAATAGAAGAGTAACACAGAGACTTTATATCATTCAATGCAGTATAAATAAATTTATGTTAAGACTAACAAAGAGATCAAAAATGAAATGCATGGGTGAGGGGGGGGTGAGTATCACTGATATCATTAAAAAAAGTTAAGAAACTGAAACAGAATTGAGCTAGAGGAGATGATGGATTGTAAAAGACCTGGATGAAACAAAGAAGTATGCTGTAATGTTATGGAGAAGAAAGACTAGAAATTGAGAAATACATTTGGAATGACTAACTTGCAGTGACTGATAATGCTTGAAAATGATGGTGATAAGATATGCTACCATTTGTTTTATTGAAACAAATGTATATTTGCACTGGAAAGTGTTTAAATTTGCTCTTTATTTGTTGTATACTTATAGTGGTGCTTTAACATTTTCCGTTAAAATCAAAATTCCAAAATGTTATTTTTCCCAGACATGATTTTTATCATTAAAAATGTTCTTCATTGTCTGTCTACATTACTAGACTTCCCAGTATTCAATTATGTTATAAATTTTTGTGAAAAATTTTGTATTTTTATTTATAATAAATTTATATAACTGTTTTGATCAAGTGATAGTTTGAGCAATGTATTCATTATCAACTAAAGAAAAAATGTTGTTTGGAAAATGTGTATTAATATTAAAATAATAATTTTATTTATTTACATCTTTCACACAGTTTGAAATATACAAACCATTTATAGGTAGATCATATAAAAATAATATACAAGAGAGCTATGATTATGGTAAACTTCAATGAAAGTACTAAGCTTTAGGTTATAAAAAAGAAAGAAACCACTTCATTAAGCGGATGAACAAACATATTCTCATTTGAATATAAATCTAAAGTAACTTGAATTGTACCTATTTACAAAAAAAAAAGCAAAATGTGTTACGAAGAATTATAACACAATATCAATTTTACCAACTGTTTCTTAAAATTTTGAAAATTGTTTTTATGCTAAAATAAGAAAAGATATTTTTAAGATTATGTTAAAATCTTAATATGCTTTTGTACCGAAAAGATCAGTTATTACTGATCTTGTGCTTTAAATCTTGGGGAAAAAATTATTACCTTATATCTGATAAAATTGGATATACATATAAAAGCATTTAATTGGATAGCTTCTTACTTAAACAATCATAAGATCTTCAGTTATTTCAAAAGTAAATCTAGTGAATTGGTAAACATCAATCAAGATATATCTTTCAAGAGGAAGTTTTAGCAATATTGTTATTTAATACCTTTATAGCAGATATAGGTCAAGATCTTGACCTCTTGACCTATATCTGTTGTAAAGGTATTAAATAACAATGTTGTTAAAACTTCCTCTTGAGAGATATATCATGATTGATGCTTATCAATTCACTAGATTTATTATTGAAATAACTGAAACATTCTAGTGAATTCAAATTAGAACTTACAAATCGATTTCAAGTATTAATAGATTTTGAACATGATTCAGATTTGAATAAAATTAATATGAAAATAACTGATACACTTTTAAAAACTGCAACAAAGGTAGCTGGCAGAAAAAAGCAGCAATTGACCAATAAAATTTCTACCCAGACTAGAGAATTTATGAAAAAAAGAAGGAATATGAAGATATACAAAAATGATGCATTAAAAAGGATTGAATATCTAAAATTTTGTAAAATGGTGCGGAAAAGAGTTGAAAATGATATAAGAAAGTATAACTGTGAACTAGCAAGGAAAGCTGTAGAAGAGAATAAAAGTCTTAAGAATGTAAAACAACATTTTGGTATTGGTAGGAAATTTATATCTGTTAATAAGAAAAAAGATGAAATTATTACTAAAAAGAGAGATGACATCATGAAATGGATAGAAGACTTCTATCAAGAATTATATAGTAATAAAAAACAAGTACCTTCTATAACTATTATATCTTCCGAATTGCCCTGAATTTTAAATGAGAAGTGAGACATGCAATTAAATGTATGAAGAAAGGAAAGGCTCCATCCAGGTAATGATGGAATTATAATTGCTATATTAAAAGAGGCAGATGAAGAAATAGAATTTTTTTTAGCAAAGTTATATACCAAATATCTAAATGATAAAGATATACCAGATGATTGGAAGAATGCAATATTAATATTAATATTTTAAAAAGTTGATAAAGAAGATATTAGAAATTACAGACCTATCAGCCTTTTATCAGTTTTATACAAAAATTTTACCAGGATAATTACAACTCGTCTACAGAGAACATTGGATTTCCACCAACCAAGAGAACAAGCTGCTTTTAAAAGTGGTTTTAGTACACTATATCATATACAGGTATTGAGAAAAGTTATAGAAAAGACAAATGAATTTGAGTTGCCATTATGCTTTGGATTTATAGATTATGAAAAGGCACTTGATTCTATAAACATTTCTTCAGTGATTAAAGCATTGGATCATCAAGGTATAGATCCAGCATATTGTCATATTTTAAATTTATTATCATATTTTAAAGAATATTTATAAAAGGCAACAGTAACAATTAGATTACATAATGATACTAGGAAAGTCAACATTGGGAATGATGCAAGACAGGGTGACTCCATATCTCCAAAACTTTTTACAGCAGTGTTGCAAAAAGTATTTTGTGGATTAAAATGGAAAGCTAAAGGAGTGAAAGTAAATGGAGATTATTTAAATCATTTAGATTTTACAGATGATGTAGTTGTTTTTGCAAATAATGCTTTAGAGTTGCAGGAAATGTTGCAGAAAGTAGGAAAGAAGGACTAAAGATAAAGTAATGTTTAATGGATTTTCTCAAAATATGAAAATAAAGATTGATTATGATGAGTTAAAAAAAGTTAACAGTTACAAACACCTTGGTCAGATTATTAATACAGATGGAAACACAATGGATGAAATTAATCATAGAATTAAACTTGGTTGGACTGATTTTGGTAGAAATAACTTGATACTAAAAGAAATTTTGCCTATGTGTTGGAAAAGGAAGGTTTTTAATAAATGTGTTTTACCAATTCTTACTTATGAATCTGAGACTCAAACACTTAATGGAAGAGCAATACAGAGACTTCAGACCACTCAAAGAAGTATGGAGAGATGCATGATGTTATTGACCTCATTGAAAAAATTAAAAGACTGTAGTTGGGCTGGACATATTGCTAGAAGAGCTGATAATAAATGGACAATTGAAATCTTAAACAGGATTCCAAGAGATTGTAAAAGACCCAGAAAAAGACATGTGAGATGGATGGATGAAATAAGAAAGTGTGCAGGGGTGATGTGGAGAAGAGATGCTAGAGATCAGAAATGATGAGTTGAACTTGGAGAGACCTTCATCCTGCAGTGGATTGATAATAGTTAATGATGATGATAATGATGACATAAAATATTCAGAAATTTTATAACCAAATGACAACAAAAAATGTATGGTAATAAGTGATCCAATTGATATGATTAAATTAGGAGATGATCTGAAATAGTTTGGAAAACTAAAGTATTACAAATAATATGAAAACAAATATTGACAAATACTGTGTTGTATCATATACCAGAAACCCTACAATTTTTGATACAAATGGATAATAAAAAATTATACATAATCTCACAAAGATCTTGGAATAAATTTTGATAATAATAATTCCTATAAAACATATCACAAAAAAAGAAAAAAAAGTTATAGAATAAAACTTCTTTCTAAAAACAAAAATGTTGTTTAAAATTGATACATTTTGGATCAGAAATATGGAACAGAAGTAATGTAACAATGATGGATATGCTTCAAAAAATTTATAACAATTTCATTAAATATATAAATGCTTATTTGAATAAGTATTATCTTTCACTTGTAAAACAAGACAACTAAAAGATCTAACGTAATTATATAATATTTACATGATAAGTTATGTTTATCAAATTGTAAAACTAAATTTAAATTTAAAGAATTAGTCAAAAAGATTAAGTACTGTATTATGAAATAATAGATAATTCATATATGTTAAACACTTTTATTGACCATGAATTAAAAAAAAATTCAAAATCCAGTTGAGATTTTTAGATTTAACTTGAAATAAACGCACGGGGGGGAGGGGGTAATTAAGATAATCCCTTGTTATAAAAAATAGGAATTGACTTTATTAATTTCTGGACCTTTCCCCTTTGCTTTTATTTTAAGTTAAATCTAAAGACACCAATTGTAGTTGAAGAAACAATTAATTTTTTCCTTCTTAATACATGTTAATATATAAAAAAAAATTATTTCTATTATTTTTAAATGTTTAGTATTAGCATAAATAATGAAAATGTAAACTATATCATACTTTAAAATGACTGGACCCTTATAGTTGACATATATATATATATATATATATTGTAACCAACCGCTCGCCCCTTCAACTACCCATCATGCCGAACCCGCTGCGGCACTCAAAATTGTAACCGTAAATTGTGTGGTCCCAACTACAGAAACGCAAATGCACTAAGAATCGTAACTTCTATCACTGATCAATTCCCGTTGCACATTGTCAGCTATTAAGGGCTGTATCCAAAAGCATATCATGCTATCTATTTTATGCACGAAAGACCACAATCAACATCTGGGGCAACTTACCACAGATCAAACTAATGATCTAACCTAAACTTTTTATGATTTAATTTGATCGCAGCCAGGGTGTACCGCGAAGAACTACCATAGTATTATGATAAAATACTTTAATCAAATTATAAGTGTAATGTTATTATTTTCAAACCTTAATTTGTAATTTTTATTGTATGAGACCCGATGGCCGACCATGTACAAGATGGCATAATTTGTGGAATTACACAAGATTATGAAATTTTAAACCATCTATATGATTTCTAATACAAATGCTAGTCTAGGTACAGCTTTGCAATAAATAAACATAAATACTTGGGTTCTTTTTTTTTTTTTATAGTTTACTATATTACTGAGACTCTTATTATATTGACAAATGACAATTTAAAAACGTTAAGTAAATATATTCAATCATGTTATTATTTGGTAAATCTGTTTACAAGTTTAATAATTAATTTATATTGTATACTAGAATCAACTACGCAAAGCCAAAATGATGGAAAAGGTAAATGGGATTTTATTGTACCTGACACATCATAAATTACCAAAGACGAAAGCATCTAAATGATTTCTCAAAAATATCAATAAACTCTTATATCATGTTGACGATAGTATGTATTTCAATGTATGCTCTATCCAAGGTTTATGATTTCTGATTTTAAGAATGACACATAGCAACGGCACAGTAAGTTTAATTATAAATCAACTTTTATTTACAAAATTATGAATAATAAGTAATTAATTCCAATGTTAATTAAAGACATAAATAAACAAATAAAATAAATAAATTATAATTCCATCGACTTTCTTCAATAACATCTCATAGGTACAGTTTTTAAGAACCTAATCATACCTTATATTTCAATTTGATACAATGAATATTGAGAAAATTATACTAAATTCAGCATCAACTCATGAAATATTTAACGTCATTTCCAGACTCAATAAATCCACACCGTAAACTTATAGTAATATAATAAATAATATTATATCTGTAGGATTTGGCAATAATGCAATCATTTAATAAAGTGATAATTTAAACTTACACTCCGGTAAATAATAATCAACCAACAGTTAATTATTATGAAGTAACTTGAATAGAATGTCCTGCTACAGTTTGATGATCTAACTTATAAATTATGCTTACAAATGAAAGAAGATGATTTAGCAGATTAACTAAAATACTTTGCCCAACTTATATCTATGAAGTAAAACATATTCCTGTGGATGTATTCATCTACACGGAGGAATTAAATAACACTAAACGTTTTGTGGATTTATACACCATCATAAAGCAATAAGTACAAGTACACCATTCCGCGGATTAACCACCAGCGCAGGAATGAGTGTAAAATACAAAAATGGCAATAAAGTAATCTGCGGATTAACCACCAGCACAGATTAATGCCCTTTACATTCTAAAACAACATTACTATTTACTTCACATTAAAGTGCAAAATCATCCCCCTCAGTTATTCTGATCATTCAGAAAATGCTGACACTTTAGCAAATGTGGGTTCTTGCATAATAAATGTTACGCTAATCAGGACAACTAATGTACTAACTTATCTTTCTTAAAATAAAACATGTGTAATATAATATAAGTAATATTAGTATAGGAATATAAATCTGGAAAGACTAACAAAATAACTCATAAAGATTGATACATCTCATGAATTCATTCAGTACTTTTTAAGCTTTTTCGCAAGCGCTATTCTCTTGAATAAATATTTTATTCAACCCCTATTAATTTAAACTTAATAAAATATAACTTATGAACTTCACATGCAAGTTCATATAACTATAAAATTAAAGTAATGCATTATTCATCAAATACATAAAATTTAACAGGTGTGTGTATGATATAAATTAAACGTATCGCATTTTATAGCTCAACACATGAATTAGAGCAGGTGTGTGTATCACAAATTGGATTATATAGCATTTTATAACTCCAAATATGATCCGTGGAATCCATGTACGATGTGTCGAACAACAAATACACGAAGCAATAGCTATAATTATAGTTAAATTCCATACATGCAATTTTATCCATTTGTATTAGTTATTATAATCACTATTAGATTGACGATTTTACTTGGCTCCATAAACATGAAACAATTTCAAAACATGACACGCAGAATTTAAATGAAAATGTTTATCATAAGTTATTAATCTCTACATTTCTCTATTAAAATGTTCCAAGTTTATCACATCCATGCTAATATTTATTTATCCACGCTTAAATCTAGGAATACCAATTATAGCAATTAATTCAATCATTCCAAACTGACGATAAAATTAGAAAATAGCTTTGATTAACTATTTTGAAGACGGTTTATTATCCAAATGTTAAACAAATTAACTAGCAAATATATGATTGGCATTGTAAAGTTAAATATCAATTAATACTATATTTTATTAGAATTAGAAATGGAAATATTAAACTATATTGATAACTTTAACATTTTACTTTAATTTAAACTTCTTTTTTAAAAAGCAAATTTTCATTTTCATAAAACTTCTGTAATTAAAATACTTATTTAATTTTTCCAAATTGTAGAATAATAAACATTTTAAAACATACCAAACTCTTGCAATTAATTCTTTTAAACTGGGAAGCTCCGACATTTTAAAATGTAATATTGGAAAATTGTTACCGGTGATCTGATCCACTTGGCCAGCCGACTTGAACAGACTTTTAAAATTTAGCAATTCATCTTATAATTAAATACCACTGTGTTATTTTTACGTTTATAGCAAATTTTGTGGTAATCCGTTTACTTATTAACTATTTTAAAATAAGCTTATCAAATTTACACCATTTACCTTTACCATTTTCTTTTCTTTCTCCCCAAAAGCAAACTAACAGACGATCTTCTCTTAAATTCGCGCTCTTTTCTTTTATTACATTGAGACGCATACGTAATTACTGTATTTATTTTTAATAATTAGATTTAGTTGAACAAATGGTTTTTTAATTCAATGGAAATAATAATTTAAGATCATTTTAAACAAATAAAAATAAAATATTATTATTTATAATATTTTACCAAATTTTAATGTGTTGTAAAAATTTTAAAAAGTTAAACATTCTGATATGAGTTAGTATATGGAACGAAGCAAATTTAAATTTATTAAAACAATATAAGAAAGTAATCTGTTCAAAGTGCAAATCAAGCCAATCAAATCACCAAAAGAAGAAAGAGAAATTTTTATACCAGTTACATCAATTAATATATTTTATACTAAAATATATGGTTACAATATATATCACTAGATATTTCTGCTACAAGTTAAAATCATACTCCTTATGTATATATGGTATTTAGTATGTATATATAATAATATGTGTATATAAGTGATTAAAAATATGAAACAATCTTTTAAGTAAAAAGTGTTTAACATTTTTCACTTTGATTGGAAATTTTTTATTTAAAAAAAAAAAAGCTTACCAAACCTATATTGTAAATGAATTTCACTTAATACATATAATTTTCCTTTAAATCAATTACACATATATATATATCACTAAATATTTCTGCAGTAAGTTAATATGTATATTCTTTATGTATATATATATATATATTTAGTATGTATACAATTATATATGTATAAAATCAGTAATTAGAAGAGATTTGAACCCAGATTTAAGTTCCCTTCAGTAATCCACTCCATCCTACACAATCAATACACATGACCACATATATGGGGAAAGAACAAATAATCTCCAATATACATATTTTGTGCTGAACCAGTACTCATCAGTTATTCCTCTCATCATCTTCCACACACGCGTATATATATAATAAGTGCTCAGTTTATATTAAGAGAGCAAACCTTCAAACTTTAATGGACAGGCTTCAGTCTTCTCCACTCTCCGGCTTTACTTATCATTGAAAATCTGATGATGGAATGTTCAAAGCCTTATTTGCCAATTTTGTTGTCACACCCCTGTTTACTATAAGTCATTCTGACCTCTCCCTTAAGATCATTTAAATACATAAAACATATATTTGTAAAACATTTATTTATTTCACATGTAAGTAATCATATATATTGGTTGTATAAGATGAAGTGGAAAGTCTGGATTCAAATCCCTCTAATAATATCTAGCTTAAGTATATATACTATATATTTAAATATTAAAGAAATCAATAAGTAACTTTTCTCTTTAAAATTTTTTTGACATATCTGTTTATTTGATTTTTTTTAAAAAAAAAAAAAGTTTAATAGTACTATATAACATTTAATATAATTTAATGTTATTAAATTAAAAAGAAAAAATCTACACAGCACACTCTTGTGAGTTAACAAATAAACAAACAGATTTTTTAATAAAAGCTTTTAATAATATAGATTAAAAAAGGGTACTTTGGTATTAGTCCTGCAACGTTAGGGAAATAGGATGCCTTTTCACAGCCACAATAAATGTGTAATGTTGCAATGATGTTAAATTGAAAGGAAATAAACCCTGTGAGTATACTTAATGATATAAAAAAAATGTTTTCGCTAGAATAAAAACCTAGTAAGTCTCATAATTAATATTTTATATATGTATCCCCCCCCCTGTTTAATTTGTTTATTTTAAAAAATATGTTTATTAGTATTTCTTTTGAAAATCACAGCATAGTAGAGATTTCCATTTTGTGTAGTAAAATCACAACTCAAATTTCTTGTTTCAAGGTGACAATATGTTATATATTACATTGTAAGTATCATATGCATATAGTTAATGGGTTTTTATAAATGATATTTACAAAAACAAAATAATTTAGTGTTTGTTTTGTGCATATTTAAAGTAACAATTTTTTGAGTCGTATAAGCATTAAGATCGCAAATTAATTTTTTTGTGTGTGTGATTTCAAATGTTTTTAAAGTTGTTAGTATGAAAGTCGTACATATTTGTAAATCAATTTCTTGTTCAAAATTATACATATTTGTGTATGGCAAATCAATTTCTTGTTCAAAATCATATGTATCTTTATTAATTTTTTTGCATAATGATATCATTTCATTAAGATCGCAAATCAATTTTTTTTTCAGTTTAAAATGTTGTGTTTAAAGTTGTTAGTATGAAAGTTGTATATATTTCTGTATTTTTTTAACTTTTAGTTATATTTAGTCCTGCAACATGGAGCATGTATTAGACTTCACATTTGTATTAACCTTCTGATCACTTTGTAGATCTTGTTAAAATATGTACAAGATCCATGTACACATTCTTTTTTTTTTTTTGCAAATTTTGCAAAAAATATCATGTACTAAAGATCCGTGGACATATTATTTTGGTCAGATCATAAGATTACAAAATTATCAGTGGATTGATACAAATGTGAAACGGTGCAATAGGAATAATGCATGTTCTGTGTTGCAGGACTAATGCCAACATACCAAAAATATATATTAAATGTTTTTATTGCAGTGCACTTCAACCATAGTTGGGTTTTTTAGGTTTAACTTGAAATAAAAGCATGAAAAGTCCAGAAATTAATTAAGTCAATCCCTTGTTATAAAAAATAAGGATTGACTTAATTAATTTCTGAAATCCCCTCCCCAAATTTCAAGTTAAATTTAAAAACTCCAATTGTGTTTGAAAAAAAAAAATGTTTTTTAGCTTTTTAGTGCAGCCAATAAAAGCATTTTTTAAAAAAAACTATCTCTACTATTTTAAAAACACTCCTTTTTCTTAAAAAAAGTTCATCTATATATTAAGTCAATTTTGCAAAATTACCTCAAAAATATTCCAAAATCTTTTTTCAAAAAAATTATTATTTATTATTAGAAAAATTGCTTGATTGATATTTTAAATTTTTAAAAATTAGAATGCCAAAAATGTGAACGTTATTTTGATTAGATATTTGTGTCTTTCATTCGATATGTATTGATTAATTTCTCATTCTTTGTATATACACAAAATTTAATGTTACCACTTTGGTCCATCATAATTTAAGATATGAAAGATTATTTCAAATTTTTATTCACTTACACACACATATATTATTATATACACATACTAAATATGATATATACATGAAGGATTTTAATTTATATTCAAAATATCTAGTGACATATAAATATATATTTCTCATTCTATATGTATACAAAATTTAATGTTAACACTTTGGTCCATGATAATTTAAGATATGAAAGACTATTTCAATATTTTTATTCACTTATACATATTTATTATTATATACCCATACTAAAGATATATACATTTTAACTTATATCAGAAATATCTAATGATATATAAATATATTAATCTAGTGAATTATGTAGAGATATTAGTTAAAATAGGATCAGTAAAGCAATATTTATATTAGTTTACACATAACAGTAAAACTGTTTACAATAGTGACATATACTTGTAATGCAACAATTAAATGTATAAGTGTGCATATATTTAAATATAAAGGAATACTAATTAAAAATATTTAGATAAAGTTACTTTAAATATGAAGTAAAATCTCAATTATAATAAGAATGGTAAATAAAATAAATATTTATTTTAATATCTGTGATATAAATATTTGATCTAACATTATGATTTGTATATTTACTCTTATTAAAATATGTTTTAAAATGTTATGTGCATGCCTCTCAACTGTCCTAATCTTTATTATGGTCAAATACATGAATAAAATGAAATTTAAAAATGTTATTGAAATTGAAAATTTTAATCAATTTTGCCCATGCTATTTAAAAAATTGTCACATGCATGTAAATTGAATATTTGTTTTAAACCAGCTTTAGAATTAAAGGTATTAACAATTTTCTTAGAAACATTAAAATTAGCAAATTTCACTTCTCAGGAAATTACCACTCCATACCTATAAAAATGAAGAAAAAAAAACAATTTATTGTGATTTTCTTAAAGCTTACCACATTAATGGATTGATTCAAAAGATAAAATTCCAACATCATTTATTGTTCTCTGAGTTCTGAAATTTTATAATTAAAGCACCAAACATTTTTAATCATTTTTAAAAAATAAACATTCTAAAAGATTTCACCAAGATAAAAATAATTGAATCTCTTGAAGACTTTAAATAAACTTTAAATTATAAAGAATATTTCTCTCTACCTATAAAAAATTTAAAAAAAAAAAACATTGTGATTTTCTTAAAAGTTTACCACATTAATGGATTGGTTCAAAAGATAAAATTTTGTCATCATTTATTGTTCTCTGAACTCTGAAATTTTATAATTAAACCACTAAACATCACATGATCACTATCTCATACTAGCAGAAACTAGTCTGGGGATATTGGATGAGTAGGCACTAGATAGGGATTTTATGCACAAGCCTTCTGGCATCCATTGATTGCTCTTGTTAGCACAAGATGGCACTACTATATGGAGAGTGTTGTTTTGTTTTGAATTGTTTAAATTTTATAATTACAGACCAAAGGTTTTTAATCATTTTAAAAAAAAACATTCTAAAAGATTTCACTAAGATAAAAAAATAATTGGATCTCTTAAAGACTTTGTAAACTTTAGATCATAAAGAATATTTGTTTTTACTTATTATTATATATAGTTACTTTGTTGAAGTTAAGTTCTCACAAGAGGAAAGCTCAAGTAAAAAAAAAAAAAGATTATTCAGGTAATATACTATAAATTATATATATTATTTTAATTTCGATATTGATGATTTAGTATGTGTGTAATTTGTTTAGTTGAGAAATTGTTAATTAATGTCCATAATTAAAATATAATAGAAATTATAAGGTATCTAAAGAGGAAATGTAAATTGAAGCTATTCACCCTATATATCAATTAGGAGATTTATGATACCATATTGATAGCTTCAGCAATGAAATTAGAAATTAAAGAAGAGTTTTATATCTTAAAATCAAAGAGTATATATTTATCTGCTATTTAATAATTTGGTATGAGTCATTTAATAGAATTAATTCAGTTAGTAAAGCTCTTTGTGATAAAAATATGAGTATATCATTAGTTGTAGAACCTATTGAAAATTTAAAAACATACATTTCCGAATATCCATCAGACACAAATTATAAAAAAGTTCCTGAACTTGCAAAACAATTGAGTGAAGATGTGTATGGAGAAACAGGGTTTAAATCTATATTAGAAGTTCGATAACAAAAGAAAAAACATCAATTTCATTATGAATATCCGGATGAATAATCACATATGCCAGAAAATAAATTTAAAGTCAATATATTTTATATTCTGCACAAAGTTCTTTAAATGGACATTTGAACAGCTCAAAACACATGGGGATTATTTTAGCTTTTTATACAGAAAATTTGAAATTGGTAATAAAAATTTTCAAAAATATTGTGATGACTAACAAATTATTTTGACACATAATAATAATAAAGACATAAATGCTATAAAACCTTTTGAGGAGATACTAATGTACAAAGACATTTTTCAAACAGATACATCAAAAATTGAAAACCCTTTAGATATCCTTACATTTATAGTATCAAATATTTCATCCTTTCCAAATTTTACAATAGTATTAAGAATTTTATTAATGATATCAGTAAGTGTAGCAAGCAGAGAGCGTTCACTTTCAAAAAAAAAATAAATTAAAATGTACTTAAGAACAACTACATCATAAACAAGAATTGAAAGTTTAGCCTTATGTTCTATTGAAAATGATATATGTGAAAAGTTACAAGTTAAAAATGCAAAAGATAATTTTGAAATTTCAGCCGTCTACTGTGTTTGTAAATTATGTTTTTATCAAATATGTTTATTTTAAAATTTAATTCTACTTTAATCAAATTGTTTAATTGAAACAAATTACAAAACAAAATATATATGTTACTTGTACCCATATTGATTAAAATATTGCAATTTTTGGCTGTAAACTTTTTTTAAAAAAAAAAAAACATTGTAATTTTTTTATATATTTGACATCAAAATGTGTGAAATTTCATCTTCCCACTGCTCTTAATTTATGAAAGTAATTATCCTAACTTTTGTCAAATTGCATGATTGCTGATTACTAACAAAAACTGTGTTAAATTTTTTTTATTAAATATAATAAATGTTTATTTGAAAATTTAATTCTAGTTTTAATCAAATTGTTTAAATGAAACAAATTATGATATGAAATATATATATTTCTTGTACACATATCATTTAAAACATTGTAATTTTTTGATATATTTAACAGTGAAATTTCATCTACTCACTGCTCTTTATTTCTGAAAGTAATTATCTTAACTTTTTGTCAAATTACATAGCTGTTGCTTACTGATGAAAACTGTGCTTGTAAATTGTTTTTATTAAATATAATAAATGTTTGTTTTAAAATTTCATTCTAGTTTTAATCAAATCGTTAAATTGAAACAAACTACAAAATGAAATATATATATCCCTTGTATATGTATTGCTTAAACCTGCTCTTTATTTCTGAAAGTAATTATCCTAACTAAATTAAAATGTTACTAAATTGAAAAAAAAATCTTTATACTGCCCTCTTAAGAGATTATTTAAAACAAATCCATGTTCTAAAAATAACTGTTAACTGCAATACATAAAATTATTAAATATTTTTAATGTTTTCCCATCCTGTGTTCCATATCTAAGAAACTAGATGATCTGCTGAAAAGATGAATACCAAGCTTATATTAATCAATCATATACCAGATTTCAAGCAATTCTATTGAATTTAAATATATAAAATCCCAATTTTAAAATTTCATTCTAACTTGAAAAAGATCAAAACTTAACAAATAAACTAACAAACTGATTTACCAACTTCAATAAAAGCATTTAAAACTAGAAATAATACAACTACTGAAACTTAGTATTTAGATCACTCTATTGAACAAAGAATAAGCAAGTTGTATATAATTATAATGATAATAACACATTGTGAATAAACCTTTTATTTATTGATAAAACAACATTTTTAAACATAATAAAAACTAGGTTACAGGGAATGCTAGTTACATAAATACTAACATTTTAGTTTTACATGCTAATTAAAATCATTAGTATTTCATCCAAATCCCTAGGAAAAATCTTTTTATCTAATGATGCCTGCAATAATTTTTGTATTAAAGTATCTATCAATTCACAACATCTCTTCACAATAAATATTGGAGTTTCATAAACTAAAAATTATTTTTATTTCTAAATTTTTTATTGCTCTTTCAATGACATGCTAAATTATATTTTTATTGAAAAAAATATATTTTTGGATGAATTATTATAATTAGTTTCATTATACTCATCATCTATAGAATTTATTATTGTCTCATTGTTGCAATATTTTTCAAAATACTAAGAGAATTTAAATAAGTCAATTATTTTATATAGCACGATGTTTTTTATAAACAATACTATTTAAACCGCATTAAACTGTTGCACATGCGCTTTGGATTTTAAATATAAAATGAATGAATACTAACACTTCAACCACGTGATAAAGTCTTTGGAAAAGAAGTGTTAGTATTGATTCATTTTATATTTAAAATCCAAAGTGCATGTGCAACAGTTTAATGCTGTTTAAATATTATTAAGAGAATTTAAGTAAAGTTACACCATTGTAATTAGATGTCAAGGCTATGTTTTCTGTATTATAATAATATGTTTATTAAAATCCCAAAATAATTTAGGCTGAGATTTAAAATCTATTTCCAAATTTTTAATATAACTTTTATAATCTTGTAATTTTTTTCTTTTATAATTTTCCTTAGATTCATTATGTCATTATAATATATTGACTTTATTTTAATAATTTTCTAATAATGATATTATTTTATAATAAATCTAAGTTCTGTAGTAAACCAGATAAGATACCTACATTGTTTGAATACTATTTTGTATATTCTGAAATATTATAAATGATCATCAGAAATTTTTCAGTAGCAATATCTATATCACTAATTAATATTAAGAAATTCCAATCACAATTTTTAAAATGTTCATTTTGCAGTCTGTATTTTTTATTATTACGTAGTTAGATCTACCAATATTTCCAGTAGTGGATAATATGTATCTATTTAGATAATATTATTTCTGATGACAATTTACATACTACTACATATGTATCATTATGCGAAGTCAAATATAATATCTTATTTAGATGATTTGTAATTGTATTACTTTTTTTAGTTTTTGAGAATTTGTATAATACCACCAAGATATCATATTATCACCATTTCATTAGCTTACACATGCTGTTAATAAGAGTGCTAAATTCTCTATACAGTAGTGTCGACAAGTGCAAGTCTTTATAATCAAAGAATGTAGGAACGTTTGTGCATAAAATCCCTATCTAGAGGCTATTCATCCAATATTCCCAGACTAATTTCTTGTGTAAACATATAAAATGGTGATCACGTGATGCTTTGATGATTTTAGACCTATCCTACCTGTAGGACAATGGTGACTATGGTTTATGAAAAACCAAAAATACCAAAATATATAGATGCTAAACTGAGTTCAGATCTATATACTGTACATGTGAATGACCTTGAGTTGCAAACATTATAGTGTTTTCATCTTGGGCTACTAGCTTTATAATTAACCAAATAGATAAAGTGACTGCTGGAGGATTGCATTGGATCCTAAGATCTAGGTGCAGTGCTCTCAAATCCAAGGCTCCTCATTGCTAAAAGTCATATGTTAGAAACTAATCTGGGAATGTTGGATGAGTAGGCACTAGATAGAGATTTTATATACAAGCATTCCTACATTCATTGATACAGAGGCATGCATTTGGTGGCACTATTGTATGGAGAGTTTAGTACTCTCGAGACTTTATATTAAATTTATTAAGCTATATGTTTTAGTACTGGTCTCTGAATACATCAGAGCAACTGAAATATCCAATGGTAAAACACTAAGATTATAATAGAGGCAAAAATTTCAATATAATAGTGCTACCCAGTGTAAGCCAGAGTAGTCAATGGATGCAAGAAGATTTGTGCATAAAATCTTGCATCCATTGACTGCACCGGGTGGGACTACTGGATGGAGAGTTTTGCCTCTGTTATAGCAGCTTGTATAAGCATAGGGAATGGTAATCATGTGGTGTTTAGTGGTTTATTACTAAGATTATAATTAATTAGTTTAGATATATAATGCTCATCTATGTCACTTATTAAAGAATTTTCTGATTCAATATATATATAAGCTAAGAGTAATTTTTTTATTGTTATTTAATTGAATTTTAATCCAAGTTGATTCATCTTGATAATTATTTTCTTTAATACATTTACTAGTTAACAACTTATTTCCTGCTATGTGTTCCATCTTCCCTTCTAAATATACAATCACTTCTTTCTTTGTCTATAAATATTGTGTCTATCATCTATAATTTGTAAATCTTCTATATCTGTTATTAACCATGCTTTCATTAACAATATAATAACATAATTTTCAGATAAAAAATTGCACATAAATTTCATTCAATTTTGTTTTTAGATCTCTAATATTGATGTAAAAAATTTTTATTATATTGCTATTTGTATGATTTTGCCACTCCATTAAATTAAGTAAATTTTTCCCCCATTGCTTACTGCTGCTAATATTCATATAATATTTTCAAAAATTGAAATAGTAAATAATTTATCTAAGAAGTATCTCACATCTGCTCTCAATAGTGTGAGAATCTATTTTAATTTTATCACATCTCTACAATATTCAATTAAACTTACAAAATAAGTTGAAGACATTGCATTATCCACATCAATTTTTATGCATTTAATAAGAAGTTCTTAAATATAACTTAATATAATTTTTAAAAATATTTTGACCTAAATAAGCATCTGCAATAGATATTAGAAATTTATTTTTATTATATGACTTAAAATTGTATTTCTAAAACTGATAATTATACTAATCAATATTACCATATATTTCATTATTATTCCCATATGTATGCTTTTTATTTTTTATATTATACATCTATTATCTAAATTGATTGAGGAGCAATAGTTGTAGTAATAATAGCAGTAGAAGTAATAGTAATAGTAGTAAAAAATGACAACCAAATTTTGTAAATGTTCTCTCTTCTACAACAAGTTGGGGGAAATTAAAATCAGAGACAAGGTTTTAGCACCTGCTAATATGTTAGCTGTTACCTGGAGTTTAGTCACTTTGTCTGCATCACTGTAATGTCCAAGTAACTACTACAACCTTTCTACAATTATCATGTAAAGGAACTGTTTCATTTTATTCAAAGTTTTAAATATGTTTTCCTTTACTACTATGATATATTTAATCTTTAAAAAAAGTATTCTTTGTAATCAAAACTACTTATCTGGTTTTTATGTGTAATTGAAATTCAATGTAACTAATTTTTTCAAATCAATAAACTTTCCTATAAAAGTGGTAGTCATATGTTTGAGAAGTTGTCTAATGTTTAAGAATCAAACTACAAATTTTTACTTCTTCAATCCACTGTATATCATTATGTTATAAAACTGCATATGGCATACAATGGATAAGTGTTAATTACATATAGAAGGACAGTAAGATATGTTTTTATTTCAGAAATTGAATTATTTTGAAATAAAATGCCAAAATAGTCAACATCATTTATATTATAATCTTGTGTGTGTGAATGTTTGTGTATGTGTCTACAATTTTGAACAGTGTTAGAATGAGGGACTCAATTGAGTAAAAAAAATCCCAGGTGATCAAATGAATGGACTGTCATGCACAACCTTCTCTTGGAACATTTGAAAATGACATGCCTTCTAAATATTGAACCATATAATTCTACATATTTATTAGAAATATTACATTTCAGATTTAAAATTGTATAGATGCATAATACTGTACATTATTTGTCTATAACTTTTATTCTATCAAAAATCACGTTCTATGTATTTTCTTGTTGTTGCTGCTATATATCTTACACCAAACTAATCAGAAACATATAAATTGTACAACGAAGCAAAAACATACCAATTCGTTATTCTGGTCTGACAGCAGAATTCCAAATTTCCCAAAGATTTCTTTTATATACCTTCCATAAAAACAATGTTGATTGTTTATCTAAAAGCTGAAAAGGGAGTTAAACTTGTAAGTTTGGAGTGGAAAAAATATTTCATACAACTTGATCTTGCCTACAAATAAATACTCATCATTTTTTGATTTCTCAAAGAAAGGAAACTCATTTTAACAGCTGTAAGTAAGACCAAGCTGGTATTCATGTGTTGACTAAAATATAAATTTATTTAAAATTTACTTTAATACACCTGATAAAAGTAATAGTAAAAAAAAAAAAAAACTTTTGATAAATAATTAGGTTTAAAGATGAATATTAATGACTCTTTTAAAGTTCATAATTTCTAATAATAATAAAAAAGTTTATAATTTACATTTAAATATTGAAATAATAGAAGAAATTATTAGGAAAGGGTCAGTAATCAACTACCACGATGGTGAGAGTATTATCATTTGGTCAATAGTTAATTTATCATTTGATTCAGAATTTAACATATACTTTGTTGTATTTAATTGTTTGCTCATATTGAGTGCGCGCGCGCATTTACGCCCACCCACAGTAATTTATTATACCTACCTATATCTATCACTCAAATTTTTTATGCTTAATAAATTAGTAGTATCTTCACCTTCACGTCAAACTTGACAGCGATCATTAAATTCTTTTCAAGAGAATTTATAAAAAAAGAAAAACAACTTATAGCTCTATCTAATGACAAGACGAGGTGAAATCTTAAAAAGAAATATATTTCTAAATAATTCTTTAAAAAAGAAATTGATAACTGCTCAGTTTAAATAATTGAGTATATTTATTTATTTACAAAAAGAAAAAATAGAAAAGTAATAAACAGAAAGAATAAAAAAAACTTATATATAAAAAAGTATTAATTTAGCAATGTCTGTCTGTATGCATTCATATATGTTAGTTTAATTAATTTCATTTTTTTAAATGTAGATGAGACGAAAAATAAATTAAACACTACTTTAATTGTTCTTAAATAAAAAGCACTGTATTGATATCATTTTTTAGCATCTTGTAACATGAGGATGATTACTACGTAAACCTCTCAAACCTAAGACGCACCTCCCTTCATAAAGTATTAAAAGTAAATAGAAAACATTCCTCCCTACCTTGCGTAAGAGTGGTGTAATAGTATTCATTATTGGATAATCTCTAGTCTAATGAGTGACTAATAAAAACTATTAATAAGTCGCTATAGGTTTTGGTATCGATTTGTGGGCAACAAAGGCGATTTACTCCTGAATTATAGGGAATTTTTATGACTTGATTACAGTACCATTTACTAAAAGAACTGCCTTTCCAACAGATCACTCTGCTCTTAACCAACCTGTAATCAACGTCAGACTATGCAATAAATAGCCTGCTTTATTTTGCCAATAGATATTTTTCAATACTAAGGTTACATTTTAAAATATTATTACTATATAACTATGTACCGTAAAGTCAAAACTGACTCATAGCAATCGTATAAACAGCATTTCTTAAGATTGATTTATTATCTATTTAATGTTTCAGGCTGCTTATAAGAACATTTATTATTATAATGATGGAGTTCATATATTGTGTTTAGTCTCTACCTTTATCAACATGTTTTCTCAGAATTACACGTTTTAATAATGAAATAAATTATATCATAACAGGGCAACAAAAAATAATTTAAATTAATTATTTATCCTTCAAATAAGAAATTCAGATCTAATCTAGACAATGTGAAATTATTCATTTTTCCTTATTGTCCATAGAAATTGTCTTTGCTAGTATTACGGATCAAAAATATAAGTATTTTTTTTCTATATTTCTTCAATGTAAACTGATCATTTTCATATTTAAGCAATATTTCATCATTTCAGTATTTTTAATTTTCCTAACAAGTCTTGGGCTCTTTTCTATTTCAGTTATAAATATAAAGTCATTAAAATATGTGAGGTCGTTAATGTTTTCCCACCAATTGTCAATCTACATTTTCTTAATCAGCAACATACACGTTTAAAATGTGGTTATAATCTATAAATAAATTTTTCATGAATGAAAATATTCTATTACAGCTATTTTCATTAGAATATAGCATAATTTAGCATGGCCAACTGAATCAAAGATCTTATAAACTAGGGGTGGCCAACTTTTGTGTTCATAAGATCTACATTTTATTTTTAAAATGTTTTATAATCGACTTGTTGTCATAGGCGATCGACTTGTTATTATAGGTGTAGTCTAAGTGGAGGAAGGTGTGAAATACATACTATTTTTATATATTTACTTAGTAAAAAATAATTATTTAATGGGCCAAAAAACTCATGTCAGGGGGAATTAAAGCAACATGAGTAATTATTAACAATATTTATTAATTCAAATTAGCTATATTAAATCAAGATTAAAAATATTATTTTCAATAATAATACAGCTAAGTGGACTTCACCTATCTAAAATTGGAAAAAAAAATTAGAACAAAAACAACAAAAAAACTTGAAAATATTGACTTAATTTGTTTCACTCATTACCCGACAGCTCTTGCCAGATTGGCCTCGCAATCGACCAAAAACGGCTTTGCGATCAACCAACGGTTCACGATCGACCCTTGTCATAAACAATTAAGCATTATAAAAAAAAATTTCTAGCAATCTCTAGACTTTTTAATTATCTAGCACTACATACTTTGCATTTTTATTTCTACAGATAAAATTATACTGAATAATTTTCAGTTTAATCTTACTTGCATGTAGTATAAAATTTTGTATGATAGTTTGCAAGTGGATTAAAATTCACTTCTTTTGTAAAATATAAAGTGATTTCATTTCATCTAACATTTCATTGAATAATACTTGACATAATAAAGCTATAAAATATATCAAAGTAAAAAATTGATTTTGAAGGATGAAGAAAACTTATTTCTAAATCAACTGACATAGAGTTTGCAAAAGTTTCAAAAATAGATTTTGTAGAAGAAACAAAAATGGAGAAATAAATCAATAAATTTTCAAGTATTTATTTTTTGGATAATATAACTATTCCAATGAATATACATACAATATAAATTTTAAGTTAAAATTTATATAATGCTACATGTATAATTATTTCCAATCTATAGTAATACTTTCTGAGGTTTATAAACTGTCAAAATCAGAATATATTTGTAATGTAGACTATTTATCTAATTAATAAATTTATTAATCACTATCTTAAATTTTTCAATAGTGTTATTTAATTAAGTATAGTTTAAGCATTATATGCTTTCTCTTGTTTACTTTCAACAAAGTTCTTAATGACCATAAAGATAGCACCAATAGTAGATGAAGAGTATATGTGTGAATACCTTATATGTTTTCTCTAAAATAAATTAAATGATGCTAAGATAATAAGTCCACCCACTTTATAAGTTTTATGATAATGACTAGTTTATTGACAGCCAGTACACTCATGGTCCAGATGGCCTTGAGCATTAATGATGATAATGATTCCAATACTTTTGCTATGTTTATTATTATTAGTGATTTTAATACTCATATATGTAAATACAGATGAAATATTAGTATTTTTTTTTTTTATATTATGCCTCAAATTTGATAATGGCTTGATGATGGTTAGCCCTAAAATTCTATTTTTTTTTTTAACTAAGCCACAAAGATTGATTTGTGATTGTCTAATGTTGATTATATGATTTGATTAAGTTACTGCTGGTACTCTGTTTGACTCATTGTTTATTTCCTTTTAATGTTGATTTTTTGCTCATTTTCTATGCTCATATTCAATAAAAGCAATAATGCTGAATATAATTGATTATCACTTCTTGCTACCATTCTATATCACCACAATATATATTATATGCAAGGCTTTTGCATACATATGTATGTATGTTTGATGAAATGTGATATCCTCTCCTCCCTTCTGTTTTATTTTCTAGATAAATGCACTTTCGGTGCTGAGCACCATAACCATAGCCAGACAGTAGGGCAGAAAGGGGGAGAAAATATCCCACTTCATCAAGCATAAATGTGAAAAATAAAATTGCATATTATATGAAATATTTATTTCCAGTAACATATGACTTCTTCAAAGACATAGTTGTAAAATCTAACGACACATGAAGTAACAAAATGAATAAACGTGTAAAAAATATTAATAGAAAATATAACAAAAATCAATATTAATATAATAAAAAATAATTAAAAAATAATGAATATCTTAGATTTTAAAAAAAAAGTTCATGATTAATTGGTTCTGAAAAAATATAAGCAAAATCAAATGCAGGTCAAATTCCTAAAGAAGTAATATTAATGATATTTAAATGGCATTGAAACACAATAAAAATATGTTTGTTTGTTTTTTAATTTTAAACATATAAATATTCAGTTTGAATTTGAATATAAGCAGGTTTACTTAAATACTACCAATAATAGAAATGTAATATAGCTATGATTATGGTATGGATTGTGCTGAAAGCATACTCAGAATGAATAAAGCCACTTTTTAAAATAACATCTACCTTTTCTTTATAAATGTCAGAACATTTACATGTTTAAAATTACAAGTGCAAAGAAAAAGGATAATATATTAAAGGAATTACGTTATGTATTTTCATGTATTGACAACAATACATAAGTAATACATAAGTATTAATGTCTAATGAAGCAGTGGATTACACCATATCAATACACACTACTTCAATTATATGCTATCCAAAAATGAATGTGAATAAACAAATAAAAATATTTAAATTTGAAATTTATTTTACAATCACCAGCAGCCCCTTTTCTCTCAGAATGCAGGGCATGACCATATTTATTTATTTTTTTTTTTTTTTTTGAAAGCACATACATTTTATTCTTCTGTTATTCTTTCCAAATTTGATATATAATATTTGGCATAATAAAATGTTTCCCAACTTTAAAAGCAAAAATAAGGTTGATATAGACTTAAGAACATTATTTGAAGGCATAGACTACTGAAAATGAAATGGTTACTAAATTTCAATAGAATAAAAAAGTTATTGAAAAAAAAAAGGACAAAATATCCATAGTATATTTAATTGTGATGAAAATCACATATTTTGTGATTCATTTTATTTTTAAAATAATAAAGATATAGTACAATAATTTTTTTTTTGAGTGAATTTGAATGCGTGAAATAAATGAAAATGGGCCTCCTCAATACCATACCTTCAGCAAATGAATATTTTTGTTCTACTGCTAATGCCATTATTACCGCATAATTTTATTTAGCAATCCATTTAAATAAATAATAAATAAAATAACTGTCTTATTTTATATTTCTTCTTATTCCTGTTTTTTTCTGTAAGAATATGTATGTAATGAAAAATGTGTAGACTACTTTTGTGTGAATTGTAATATACATTAAGTGTGCTGGAACACAGCAATAGAGAAGCTGAGCAGAGTAACAACACAATGGTTTAACACTTTTGAGGGCTTACTATGAATATGAGGACCCAATAAGCCCTCAAAAGGGTCACGCCATCATATTGTTACTCTACTCAGCTTCTCTATTGCTGCGTCCCAGTACACTTAATATATATATAAAATAACATACATAAATTTTGTAATAGTTGTCTCTTATGTTAATATACTTTCAAAATATACAATAAAATAATCCACCTCAATTTATATCATGTTTTCCAAGAACAATAAAACAAAGCTCTCTTCTTTCAATAAATGGCTTTCTAATTATATTGCTTGGTGCTCTATTTTTTTCTAAATCCAAATTACTCTTTAAATAAGGTCATATTTAAATATATTACTAACAACTTTAACAGATCTGTAAAGGGATGTTTTTTACAAGTTCATTTAAATCATTATTTGGGAATCTGACTTGTGAATTATTATAATAATCGTTTTAAACTTGTTTGTTCCATGAATATATTAAATATGTTTCAAAAACACCTAGACAAAACTAAAGTGTCCTAAAATTCTAAATATTCTATATTTCATAACATCTTTTGTTTCACACACTAACATAAATCAAGTGGCCATTCTCCTGACTAAACATTACATTACAAATGTCAAACTTGTTTCTCTTTATGGTATTTTAAAACTTCAAAAACAAAATTTCATCAATACCCTGTCCTTTATCAACCTTCATCTATTCCATGGCTAATAAAATGCTTCTTTATTACTTATATTCTTTATTATTTCATCTTTTCAATATAAGTACTTCATTTAGTATAGATAATTCAAGGTTTTTTGCTGCATTACAGTGAGTTTAAGTGATGGTGAATATTTGACTAATATAATTCTTACTCTCTTCTTCATTATAAATTATAGTATCTTCAAAATTTAAATAAAAGATTAAATGGAATATATTTCTTAATTTTAATATACTTCATAAAAACTGTAAGCAATCCATTCTTACATTTCAAAACATTAGGTTACAGGTATTGGGGGAGGGGGGGGGCTTTTAAAATGCATTTCAATCAATATAATCTACTTAATTAAATTAAGCAAATTATAACTTCTTAAAAGCCTCATACTACTATTTTGTATTTATTGATTAATATTATATAAATTTATTATGCAAATATATTTATATATGGTTTATATGTGAATTCTGTGTATTTATTTTATATAACTATATATTAAATAAACGAAACATCACTTAATTCTTACCCTTCTTTTAATTTGTAATAATCTATTTTTAAAAACTGACATACCACATTCAATTATTATTTGAAAGAAGTTCTCATTTGGCTACTTACTGCAGGATTTTTTTTTGCCTTGGTCAAAAGACATAACAGAAACATTGTGCTCATATCAGTTAAGCTTACAAATTTAGAGGCATTTAATTTAATTTTTTTTTTAGTATTTTAAAATTATATGTGAATATTTTCTTTTTTAATATATGAATACTCAAGAGTAAATAAAACATTACTCAAGTAAATTATAACTTTTGCTAAAATAATGTAATTTAACAGTCATGACAAATTAGTGGATCCCATCGTAATTTAATCCAGATAATAGAAGTTGCTGAACCACAGAGTACTGTTTTTCCCCTAAGTTTTTTTTTTTTTATGATTCAAACCACTAATTTGCATTACTCTTCTAAAAATTATCATTTAACTTTTTATTCAGTATTGAGATTTATATATATATTGCTATTTTATTTCCAATTTCTTTTCTGTGCCCTTTTTAAATCAACTTCTATTTTCGCTCTCGCTCTCTCTCTCTCTCTTGTTCTAAAATAGTCTATTAGCTGAACTATTATTCTTTTTAAATCTTATCTAAGTAATTCCTATCTTTGCTGTACTTAGTGTCTTAATCTGCAGTTACTGTCTTAATACAGCAAATTTTTCATTCTTTTAGAAAAACTCTAAAACAATATATATAATTGACTTTTTTTAAGAAATATTTTTTCAAAATAAATACATAATGAAACATGACAAACAATCCCGTAAAAAAAAGAAAAAAGAAAATTAAATGTTAAAAGAATTTCTTTCTTTAAAAGTCATTTCCTGCTAATTCAAGTCATAAATAGTCAGCACGTATGAAAATAATAATACTGTATAGCGAAATTGTGCCCTTTGAAAAGAAAATATATGAATGGCTGTAAGGGGTATTTTTCGATTTCAATAAAAAGTATACCTTTAGAGTAATATTAAAATTATTTAAAGTTAGATGTAATAATAAATATATATATATAATTCACAACTTACAAATATTGTTAATTAAAACAATTTAAATGCTGTATCTACATATCTTAAGTCAAAAAAATAAATTATAAAAATAACAAATAAATCTTTACAGAAATGATAACTCAGAATTTAAAAAATAACTATATATAATTACTTTCATAGAGGATTTCCATTCATCCACTTGGGCAATTCGGTAACTAAGGGCCATAACAGGTACATTTGCCTTGCGAAAATATAGTCGTCTTTTTGCGAATGGTTCTCGAAACATATCGGTATGATATAAAATTACTTTCCACAACTTTTCCAGGTGAAAAATCAAATTACCAATTCTCATCCCATAATTTCAAATATTTTCAAAATATACTTTACTATTAGATTTTTTTTCTTTTATCTGGTCCTGGCTCGTTACTCCTCTAAAATATGAGATATGGATGGATTATTTTAAATTAAGCAAGAGTTTATCCATAAATAAAACTTTCCTCTTCTTTCTAAGCTATGCCACCTAGTGCGTTTAATTATAAGGCGAGTCACTCCAACCTAGAGCTTTTAAAAAAATCAGTAAGTAAAAAAGAGAGTTCTCTTATGAGTTGATTAATTTGAGCAACAGGCTGGTAATGGCTGATACAACAGCTAATATGTAAAATAAAAAAGCTAAATGATTTGTAACTTTTTTTTTAAAAAAAAAAAAAGCAAGGGGGGGGGGGTTATATGATAGAAAATTATTAGAAATTATACAATATAAGCTCTTTTTTTTTAATTTCATGCACTAACTATTTTAATATTACAGAAAAACTTAAGTCATTCAAAATGTAAATGACTTTTACATTTTTTTTTTCTAAAGCAATAATTCAATTTCTTAATTATAATCACTTCTTAATAAAAAACACAAAAAAGAATTAAATAATAATAAAATGACTACATGCAATGATTTAAAATAAAACAATAACATTGAAAGAATACTTAAACACCAAAATATTACATATGTATAATAACAAATTTATTATTTAACACTATTATTATTAGTTATTTTTAGAATTGTAAAAACTGTCAAAATCGTCCAAGAGAGGTCGCTTAAAGAAATACTACATTCAGATAATATTAATACAAGACCAATACTAACGCAGAAGATACTTAAGATAGCAGTGCAGGATGTAAATTATTATTTAAGGCGAGCACAGGAAGTCTAGAGACAAAGGAACGTACAAAGAAATGAAGAAACTATTTAAATTTGTCAAGTAATTTACGTGCGCGTGAGACAGAAAATGCTTAAAAGTTACTACTACCATATGATAATCTTAATACAGGTAAATAAGTGTTAAATTGTAGCATTTATATATAAAAAGGGGAAAGATGAAGATAAAACTGGATTGATGAGTTTATATTTAGAAAAGTTTAATTTGAAATAAAATTGTTGAGAAAAAGAAAAGATTATTGAAAATGGAAAAAGAAAGAATAAATGATAAAATTATTTTACTAATGGGGCATTCATGAATTAATAGTTATCACCAGTTCCGAGTAACTTTGAATAAAAAATAGCTACATTGCATCGTACCTATCATATATAATCAATTTTTAACGAGCAGATTAAAAATGAACAGTCGTGGTTTAATAAAGTGAGAATATAAAATTTGGAAGCAAAAATATAATCTAGCTTGTAACATTTTGATAATCAGGAATGGGATGAAAGATAGTTTCTTGATTACTTTAGCAAAACTATTTGAACCATTTTGTCAATGGTTGTTCTTTTTATAAACACTGGTTCTTGGTCAAGACTATTAGTGCCCACACGGTTTAGTGCAATGGTAAAGTAGTAGACTCTGGAACTTAAGATCCATAGGTCATGCTCAATTCTGTTGCTTCCAATGTTGAATTTATAAACTCCTGAGTAATAAAATCATTTGAGTATTTTAATCCTGTTAATTGTCAGTCTAGGATCATTAATAAATAACACTATTGCATATGGTATGATTTAGTCTATCTTGCAATAAGTAACTCAGTGGTCACCAAAATCTATCATCTTGGAAGATGCATCAGCTAACTTTCCATAATTTTCAGTTTTTCCTCTCATGAAAATTATACTAAAGTAACATTATCTTGCCTTCCACTATAAGAGTTTGTTTGTTGAGTTTCTGGATCTAAAAAATTTGCTAGCAATTCCCAAAGGATTTACAGCTATTTTGCATTTTAATTTTTTTAAAAATTAAATATATTGTTCCAAAGTACTAAAGTAGCTAGCAATATAGCATGCATAGGTGCATCTATATCCATGATTTCCATATCCATTGCTTAAGTTATCATGAATATAAAAAAAAAAATATTAATTACTACTATTCACAAATTTTATTACCAGAACCATGTATGAAAACAAATATCACAAAGGATTGTGAATATTTATACCATGAAATAAAAAGCTGATAAGCAATTTAATTAAATCATGCAGAACACATATGTTCACATAAAGGCATGTTAATAAAGCAACTATGGTTATCATTAGTAAAACTGTTATGATCAACTAATTCAGTATTATTTATTATAAAATATGTAGCATGATTATGCAAAAAAAAAACATAAAACATACAGAATAAAATAATCTATGTTGTTGAAATATAATATATTTTAGTAATCTTCATGTGTGATTTCCACTATAACAGATGCAGCAGTTCATTTAAGCAACTTTCATTTCATGTTAAAAAAATGAAATATGAAATAGTTATATTAATATTGATTTGTTTTTCATTTATTACAGATCAACAGCAAAGGGAAAAAAGATAATATTGTAATCTCAATTTTCATTCGAATGATCTGTAATATAAGACCAAAGTAGTGATGAAAGTTTTGCCATAGTTTATCTTATCAACAACATGCACTAATTGTCTCCATTTGGAATGAGACTTCGATAGATGATGAACTTTTGACTAATAAAAAATACCTGAAATAATAAATTTAAAGGTTAATTCAAACAAAAAATAATAATTGTCCTGGAACTACAGAAGTGAAAATTCTAAGCTATCAAAATAAAAAGTTACATGATACAGGAATACATAAACTTCAAAGGTCAGGTATACTCTCAGCAAAAAGATCCTTGCAATTAAAAAATGCAAAATTACTTTAACTAAATACTGAAAGTATATTAAATCAAAAATGGAACTTATTACAAACTAGTAGAACATCACTGATGTAATTCCATTACCAGAAACTCATTGGATCTCTAACAGTCTTAATATTATTCAAATTCCTAGCTTCATATTTATTATTGACTAGCATCTATTAAATATGATATAGCTATAACTTTAATTATATATTGAACTATTTATATTAAAAATTCAAACTATTTAAACTTTTCAAACTCATTCAACCATTAGAAATAGTGCATAGTTACATAACATTTAGAGTGATATTATTCTTTGTTCTTCTTTAGGTGCTGCCAGCCTGACCAGTTATAGTATTGGCATTGGAATCAAACTAGGAACTTGCAGCTTTGTGAATATGATGTAGTTCAGGCCAGCAACATCTGAAGAAGAGAAAATAATACCATTCAAAATGTTGTGCTATATACTAACATGTGGGCTATTACTAATAGTTGAATATATTTGAAAAGTTTAAATAAAGTTTGAATTTTTCTAAAAGCATTTAATTAACAATTAATACTAGATGACAACAATAATTCATATACAATTAAAATAACATCATTACAAACTTTCAGATAAATAAGATAAATATACTTTTTGTTTCTAAGCATTTAACAAAGTAAATAGTCTTTGACTGAAACTGTTCAAATGATACAGTAATCATTATTAAAATAACATGTGGCCAAGATTTACAAATTTCTTAATACAAATACATTCTATCCTCTTATTCCAAATCTTCTTACAATTTCTATTCTGATAGAGGATTTTGATTCCCAAAGTAACCTTTGAGGATATTTAATTAAAAATAAAATAGTTTCTCAAATTTTGAAATAAATGGTCTTGAAATAATATTTACATAATTTTCAATGTCAAACAAAAATGAACATTCTATAATAATGTGACTAATTAAAGTTGGATCCTTTCCTAACAACCAACATAAGCTCATTCACATTCCCAAAGTTGAAAATAATCTGGTCTTAAGATGAAATTGGTATCAATACAGAGAATATCTTGGAAAAATAGATTATAATTCTATCTACCATCTTTTATTATAAAGATATAATATTCTCACAACATCTACTAGAGTCCAAAGCTATGTTTATGTTTTATGATTTTAATGATACAAAAACTATAAAAAAAGAAGAGAGCTATAGAAAAGATACAAGATCCAATAGAGTGGTTTAATATATTTTATGAAAGCTTAGTACTACTATCTTTGCTGATTTCCAGAACAAAACAAAAAAAATAACAAAAAACAAAGCAGAAATATAAGCTTCACTTTCACAATAATCTTTTAGATCAGACTTTATGACATCAATAGGCATTGGTCAAATTTCAATTTACTCTTGTCCATTTTAAACCAGAAAAGATCTTAGATCACATAATATCAATATTTTCTAAAAGACTTAAATACAAAGCATGAATTAAAACAGCATGCTTTGAATCTGAAAAAACTAATCATCACATTCATTTAGAATTCTAAATATTTGGCATAACACCAAAACCATAAGCAACCCTACAAATCTAATGACCCTAAACAGTGAACCAGGAAGTTATCACCAATTTCACAATAAACTTATAAAATTTGTAGAAAAGGGAACCTACTTAATATATATTGTAATGGAACAGGTTTCTACCTGATATGATAATAGGTTAGCTAAGTCATCACAATGAATAAGAGTCTATCTTGGATCCTTGCGCCTATATACCCACATACATCTTGACTTCATTCCTGGGAGATGAGAGATTAATAATCACATAAATATTAAACTATATACCTATACTCAACTCATCCTTACCATCTTTCATTTCCAATGTTCCCAGGTTTCAAACTCATGGAGAATCTGCATAGTCATCTAGTTCAAGGTATATTAATATCACTTAAAATGTGGGTATGCATGAACATATGTAGGTGTATAAGAATAGGTGTGGACACATGAAAATAGGTGTAAATCCATAAAAATATATGAAAATATGTGAGAAAATATGACTAAATGAAAATTGAATATAGAAAAATACACCGAGAGTTTTTAATTTAAACACTTTTATACATTTAACAAATATATTTACAATAAGTAATATTTTAATAACAAAATTTATAAGAACATACAAAATATTTAATTTGACATCTATAATTATTCTTTTATTATAGTTTATTTCAATTATTATTCCAAACTCTTACCCCCTACAAAGAACAACCATTTGATGTCCATATTAACATAAATGAAATTTATTTTATACTTATGATTGTTTAAATCATTCCTGCTTGCTACATCATTATATTGGAATTAAAAATTGTTTTATTTTCATTAACTTGATAGGTCAAATTCATATCAATCATATTGATGATATGGGATCTTCTGTTATATAATCTAATTATGATAAAAAACAGGAAAGACCATTTATAATAGAAATAATTAGTCAAGTATATTCACAACATATAATTAACATATTAGTATGAACAAACAATGTAAATGTATAAACATTGGGACTAAATATGTGTTTTTTTTTTTTTTTTAAAAAACAACCCACCAAAAAAAAAGGAGTAAAAAAAAAAAAATACTCCTATTAAAAAATAAAAAATGAAGGGGTTGGCATAAAAGAAAAAGAAAATAAAATTTTTAAAAAAAAAAAAAAACCAGAAAAGGACCCACAAGAAAGAGGGGGGAAGAAGAAAAAAAGTGTGGGGGGGGGGTGAGGAGAAGAAAAGAAAAAGAAAGAAGAAGAGAAAAAGAGGGGAGACCTTCATCCTGCAGTGGATTGATAATGGTTGATAATGATGATGTATTATATAAAATCTTCAATTTATTATATGGAAGACTTGGATTCCCTATTACTATAACATAAAAACATTAAAAAAAATTCATTTAAAAATGCTCTGTAAAATTATAAAAATATAATGATGAAAAACATAAAATCAAGCTATGTAAAATCACTTTTTCAATGGCCTGGACATGTGACATGAATGAGCAGTAATAGACTTTAAAAAAAAAAAAGATTTTATAATGAAGTTTAACATGATTTTCATGGGAGAAGCAGATTACATTTGCATTATAAAGATGCTTCAAAAATAAGATAGGGTTCATGATAGAATACAATAGAGAACTACTTTTAGACAAAACATTCAAAGTTTTTTCAGAAAGAAACATTTTCTATAGAAATAAATTAAAAAACAGCACTACAAAATATCAAATAAATAAAATGATGGAGCAACATGTTCTATATGTATATATTCGTATAATTATTAAAACTCGTCTCTAGTGTAGTTTTGGTTTATGTTGTTCTATCTTTTGTTCTTAAAATTGGAATGGCCTATTCAACTGCAAATAGTTGTTGATGATGATGATCAAAAACAAATCACCACATCATCATCAAAAAAAAATCCCTTATTTGTTATATGCTTGACATTAAGTCAGAATATCAACATATTCTAATTCATTAATATAAACATTTTCTGGATGAAATTTATCATCTAACAGAATAGACCTGAACTTTTATTTTTCATTTTTAACTTATAAAACCTTATAAATATAACAAAAACTTGAAGCATATATAAATGGAAACAGCTTAAACATAATATTCTATATATTTTAGTGTTTTAAGTTAAGAATGAAAAATAAATTCAAACTCAAATGGCACAATATAACGGGAGATTATAAAAGATGCACTATTTATAATGAAATCATCCTGAAGAGATGTTCTGCATAGTTTCGTGCAATGTTAGAATGTCAAACACTGATGAATTTAAGATTCTCAGATTGATCTAGTTTTGGCATTTCTGGTGCTAGAACTTTTTCTGAACTCCTGAGCAATGAAATTATTAGATTATTTATTTTTTACCCTGAAGCAAATATAAAGATATCCTTATCATAAAATATTATTATTCTGGATAACACTAAATAAAAGGATCTAAAATACAGTAAAAAGTGGTCCATTTTCTTATTATAATAAGTTATTGAACACAGCAACTGGGGGGGGGGGGCAGTTCAATTATTATTAAAAATAAACTTAACAAATTTCAAATCACATTATATTTATTCAATATAATAAAATATTATTTATCATTATATTATAAAATGTATATGCATAAACTAGGTGATCAGACTAGTTTGATCAAAAATCGGGGCATAATAACCAATCATTTTTACAGCATTGCGTTCTTTTTTATATATAACTTTTTTTATATAAAACTCCATTCCTGTATGTATTCATCGTTGTAAATATACTTCCTCTTTGGCATGTTGTCTATTGTTTAAGGTTATTAATATTCATATTAACTTTATCAATATAGAAAATTAATATCAACAAAGAACTAATAAAACTACACTGTCAATCAAAGCAGGTGCAAGTGCAGTTCAAATTTTAGCCTACAAAAATCCAATTGTGCATGCTGCCAAAGCAAAATTGGATATGAGAATGCATCTAGCTTGAGAACCCGACCATATAACATAATAGTAATCTTTATTCTGATGTTCTAAATTGGTCCGAAGTTTTTATAATATTACTGTAGAGACTGAAATGGACAGAGAGGGTTAAGAAATTATCATTTTTGCAATGAATTATTTATGTAAAACAAATAATAATTATTATGAGTATTTGAAAATGGGACATACAACAATCTTGAAAAAACATTTCAGGGACACTGGGACATCTAATCAAAAGTAGGAACAAATTCTGAAAAATCGGGATGTCTGGTCACCCTAGCATAAACACAAGTAAATATTTCCAACTTTATTTCACATCTTTGAGGGAAGGAGATATAAATCTTTACTTTGAAAGTTTGAAATTGAATTAAATGTTTAGAATTATTTTGTAGCAATAATATTCTCAACCATTTAAATACCAATTTGAAGACATTAGAACTGACTAATTTGTAATCAAAAACAGCAATACTATTATTTGTAATCATCAATACTATTAGTGAACTAGAATGTTTTTAAAGAGAGGTTGGATGTATTTGAAATCAGTTAATATGAAGTTTGCAACATTTTAAGTTGAAAAAAAAAAGACATTTCTATGTGAAATTTAAAAAAAAAAAGAATGCAGAACTAATAAATAAATTTTTATTGATTGATTGATTGATTATATAAAAATAATTATACAAACTTTGAATATAAATTAATATTAATTGACATCACAAATAATTATATTTGCAGCAATATTTAGAGCTTATAAATAATCGTGGCTTTATAAAACGGGAATAGAAAAAACAATGTTGAAATTTTTTTTTTTTTAAGTGTCATAGCATCGGCCGGGACGCGAACCCGCAACCCGGGCAATCGCCGGCAGTGCTTATAAATGTATGTGTGCATAAATAAATCTACATTAATTTTATATGTATGTAAATTTTTCTGCATAGACTGTTTGAGATAATTAAGACAAGAAGGAACTCATTGATTAATGCAATTTATTCTAACATTTTATATCTAGACTTATACTGTAATTCTTATGAGATCAGGTATTTTAAAGCTATAACAATAAAAAAAATTATAATTTTAAAATATTTACATATCGATTTATTCTAAAATAAACAATTTACAATATAAAAAATTTTAAAGAACATTTAAAAATTACAATTCTAGAAATGTTTATTTCTCTTTAATAAATATTATTCCAAGACATGTACAATTTTATTTACTGCTTTTAAATTACTATATAAGCATGTAAACATTTCAATTAGTAAAGAAAATAGAATTTACTTTTTTAAAAATATCAAAAATAGTTGGAAAATAGTCACTTTATTTGTATGCACATATATATACATACCTATATTTATATAAAGTTATAGTAAAGTATTATTATCCAAATATATCAATGGAGTTTTATGGAGTACACTTAAAATATCTCTCCACACACGCAAACAAGCACTTATATATTTTTAAAATCATTGTTTTAGAAACTGTAAATAAAGTTTTTCAAATTGGTGTCACAGAATTTTAAATACTAAACTGTAATATGAAATACTTTTACATCCCCTACAAAAAACTGAAGTAACAAAAATATTTAATTAAAAAAACAGGTTTGTACTAAAATGATGATATACACACCATATAACTGGCTTCAGTGTTTCTATTATAGAATTAATTAAGATTTTAACAAATATTATTTTACAATTAAATATACATCTGAATATTTCAGGAATAATAAATATACACTTTTCATACAATTATGTAATTCTACCAAACTTGTACTATTTAAGTTAATATGAAAATGGAAAATAATACTAATAAGAAAGTCTTAAAAGTACTGAGCCAGCTTTGGCAGATTGCTGCCAGAATCATAATGCTGAATAGAACTATGCCATTAAAAGTATGCATATATAGTGATGAATATGTAAATTGGGCACAGTATGTAAATTAGATGTTTCATTTTTGAACATGTTAGTGTGTGTTCTTGGGTTATTATATATAAATTTACACCTTGTACACCTAAAGCATAGAGGATGAATATACTGATCTTAGTCTTCTGCAAAAACTCCTTTTTAAAATGAGTCAAATAGGCAATTTATTTATATTGAAGAGTTTGTATATTATTGAACAAATGTTATTAAGATCTTGATAAGAAAAAAAATGGTGATCCTGTGTTTTTGAATCTTTGTGGCAAAGGGTGCATAGATGATGTACATTTTGGTACTTTCTTTTATATTTTAAGAAGTGTTGTATGGGTAGTGAGTCAAGGTTAATTATTTAAATAAAATTAAAATATTTTAGTTCAAATAACCAGAATATGAATTTACAGCAAAGTTGTTTGTTGGTGATGTTGAGTAAAGTTTTGTCATCATCTTTTATAGGATGTAAAGTGAATAATTTACCAATACTTAAATTTATTTTGTTGTGGTTTGGAAACCAACTTTTATGTGGAGTGAGTTAAAGGAGGTGTTTTTATTTGTGGGAATGATTTTACAGGCTGTTTATAGGTATAGGGCATTTTTTGCACATGCAGAGATTATATTAACTGGGTTTTTTTTCTCTGAATGTGTGAATTGAGAGAAGCCCTAGACCATATTGTGAGAATAAATTTTTGAGACGTCTTATAAATATCAAAATTACCTCTTTTCCCCATAACAGTTTCCTTGAAAGCGAGACTATTTGATTAGAAAAGGCTTTAGTCTAAAGTATTGTTGGTATGTATTTTTGTGATTTTTGTCATGATCAGCATGTTAAAAAGTGATATCTTAGTGTAAAGTGATAAGCAGAATTTTATTAGTGAATTGATTGTAAATTTCTATTGTGACCATTGGTGAATGATGCAAGTACAAATGGAATCCAACAAATGGGTTAGGTTTCCCTTTAAAATATAAATGTACCAGACTCATGATTTTTCCATGTTAACTTACATTTATAAATATAATATGAAAGTACCTTGAAAAGTTTGAGAATGTGTTTTTTGTATTTCAAAAAGATTGAGAGATCATCCATGTAAGCAATACCTAAGATGTTGATGTTTAGTCAAAGTACATACATTTTCAGGTATTTCATTTTCTATAATGTTAATTAGGAGTTTATTGTAAGGCAATAAAAAGAGATCCTTATGGGATGGATTGATTAAGTATAATACGGAATGAGGTTTTATCATTTAGAATAATGTATATTTCACAGTTTAGTAATAGGTTAGCAAATAGATATAAATAAATCTTTGATACTTTATTTTGTTCTAAAATTTTAAGAAGATTATTTATTGGTATCATGTCAAAGGTTGCCTCTATGTCCAGTTAAAGAACAATCGAACTGTATTTTTTTGTTGTTTCTTATAGTAGTTTTTGAATAGAAATGCAATCTACTTAGTTGATGATTCTTTTTTTGCAAATGGCATTTTTGATAAATTTCAGTACAATGCAGGGCTCTATTTTTCTTTGATTACTGATTCTATTATTTTGATGCTGAGGGGAGACATTGACATTGGATGTAAGTTTGTTATTGTGGAAACCATTTCTTTTTTTCTTTTCATAAATGGTACAAAAACCATTTTAGGGGGGGTCTTGCTATTCTATATATGGCTTTAAATAAAAAATTTGTGATGCTAGATATGTATTGAGCTGTAAATGTATTAAGATGTACATAAATAAATTTAGGGATCCCATCCATTCCAGGCTGGCATAAATCTGGCATTCACTCTATTTTTTGTATAAAGCCACTAGAAGTAAATTAAATTTATTATTCTGTTATGCTATATGAAAGTTGTGATAGATTGAGGGGAAGATTTTTTTGAAGCTTGACTTTAAAATGTGTGAATATTTGCTCCAGCATGAAATCTCTACAAATCATATCTGATTGTATTTTAATGACAAATGATACTCAAACTGAAGAGGTGTGTGTGTGTGTGTGTGTGTGACCTAATGGACATCTGATATAATTTCTGGATGTGTGACTTGTTTAAGTATACTTTTGTCTTTTTTTGTTACTATGTAATCTTTAAATTGCTATGAAATAGATTGGTATGTTTTCTTTAATGCTAGAAATCTGGAATGTAAAAATAATTTTTTTATAAGTGTCATCCATAAAATTTAGAAATTTTGTTGGGAATGGTGTGATCCTGATTAGAAGGTTGATATTGAATGATAATATATTAACAAATGCAAGCCGTGATTGGACAGGATCCATCTGTATATCTTTCATTTTGTGCAAATAAATATATATATTCTAAGAAGAGTAATTCAGGAATGCATGATTGAAGACGAATTTTGATGCTTCTTTCAGTAATGATTATTGATCTGTAACATAAATTAAGATCCAGAGATACCATGACAGCTGCATGATGAGATAGAGGGGAGTTGTTTTTTTTAAAAAATATTCAGCTTGTTGTATAATGATGGTGAATAAAATGAGGTCTATTAGTAATGAATATTTACTATTATTAAAAGATATCCATCTTTCTGGCAGAGATTCCTTTCCACTCATCATGAGGAATAAAAGAAGATGAAGCTATTTACATGTTGAAATCCCCTATGAGTAATACTGGATATGGAATGTTCGCAAATTTGGAGTTCAGAATTAAAATTAATTTATTTATGATGGTGGAGTCTAAAGGGATGTATAACAATTGCTAAGTTTAATATTATCGCTTTGTGGTGAAGGCTGATAATTAGAATATGAGCATCAATATATAATACTTTAAATGAGGTGAAGGGGCATTTTTTATCAATGATGATACCTGATGTGGTTGATGGTTTCTAAAAAGACTGTGAATCCTTTATTATTTAATTTGTATGATGGTTTAATTCATGATACATTGTAAGTTTTGGTTTCTATAATACTAAGTATGAATTGTTTGGCCGATATCATATCATTTAATTAGAAGTTTAATTTTTTCAGAAGAGTTTAACATTCTGACAATAAAGGCTCCTGTATTAAGTTACATTTAATGTGTGTTTAGTGTGTTTATTTTATACATATGGTAGACTTGCCAAACATTATTAATTTTATTATCTATGATTTAAAAAAAAATAGCGTATTTTATTAGATTTTATAATATTATATAATATGATCAAAGATAAATAGAAAATATAATAGATTATTGACCCACATAGTATAAATAATTTTGCTATGTAAGAATGTGTACTGGATTATTGTTCAAGTATGGGTGATATCCTATTATTTGTATCACCTAATCTCACTTTATTGCTTTTATTTTTTGTATGTTAAGTTATATATATTGATACCACTTCCATAGGATATTCTTCATCTGATGACAATGATGAGGTTTCAGAGTTTTTAAGATTGTTCAATGTGGAGAGGGTGGCATTTCTTTATCACTATCATCCATTCCTGGAATCCTTCACATTTTTATTTTTTCCTAGAGGGTGACCTGGTTTTCTCTTTAATTGAGGAGTGTTTTTACCTTCACTGGATAGATAATCAGAGTATCCATTATGTCTGGTGATGTTTTGTTTAGGAGGTTTGTTGTAGTTTCTATATCAACAGGAGAATTTTGCTTTAAATTGTCAGTAGATTGCTCCTTGTTTTTATTGGTATTAAAATTGACTGATGATGGAGCTACTTTTCCACTATTGTTTATGCTGATTTTTTTTATTCTCTTCAGCTCTTGACATCTGTTCTAAAAAAATTTTTTATTTTCAAATTCTACTTGTGACTATTGCTTATTTCCTATGGACATTGATGGGTGGGAATTGCTCTCATGTTGGTTTGGGGGCAGTACAGCCTCGAGCAGTTGCTTGATAAGGTGACCACATTCTTTGCAGTGAGAATGCTGGGGTATTAATCTGTTTATTATTGAAAATAACATTACTTCTTGATCTACTATTTGTGTAGTTGATATTTTTGGGATTTACATTTTCTCATAATTTTATCTTATTGGATCATCTCTCCAAATGTCTTGTTGGCTTAATGAAATCTGCAATGGAATAATCTATGTATGTATTTTTAAGTAGGTCTGTGATATGGTTTTCTCTACTTGGGTTAACTAAAATTAACACATACTGACCGAAGCTTTTTATTTTATTTTTTATTTTTAAGTTTTTTCTTGTCTCTTTGGTTTCAAATTCCATTACTAAATATCTTGGATTTGGATGTATGATCATATTCCATTTGTTTTTTTCATTAAGCTTGTCAAATAAAAGTTCTTTAGGAAATCTATAGAGAGAACACAAATGTTTATCTGTGATTGCCATTATTAATGAGTGGTCTGCAAAAATTGCTTGAAGTACTTCAAAAGACCCTTTAGTATGGTAATGTTAAAAGCTTCTACAATTTTGCAAAAGTGTCATTAGACCAGATTTCTTGTGGCTCCATAGTATTGAAGTCCATGGTCTTTGATAAAAACTCTAATTATCATAAGATCTCCAATTGTTGAATGGTGATAGAAGTTGGTACTATCTTGTTCTATTAACTGTTTGCGATTCATTTTTATTTCTCAACTCTGTTGAAGAGGAAAGTTTTGCTATTTGCGCATAGAAACTTTTAGCAATATTCCCACATGTGGTCTGTGGTCGCAGACATCTAATTTCTAATGCCCATTTTTGTAAAAATCCTGATTTTTTTTAAACTCAAACTAAAGGAATTTTCTACATATAACTTATGGAAAATTTATTTTTTCAAAAATATTAATAATCAAAAATTAAACAAAATAGTTTAAAAAAATAGCTGTTTGTTTTAGTACAGTATTTTATAAAAAGAGATTTCTTGCTTTTTATTACCTCTGGAGATTTTTTTTATTATAACTATTTGTTTAGTCTTTATTTTATGGATATTTTCCCAGGTTAATTCTTTTTATAATGACACAATGAGGTTGATTTTTAACACAATACATTTTTGTTCCAAATTAGAGATGATTCTTTGGGCTCTTGAATTTTATTTACCCAAGACGCTTTCTCTATTATTGAAATGTAGACTCCATTTAACTAACCTCATCAGGGAGACCCTGGAAGTATATGATAGCACTGATGTGCTTCAGTTTTAAATCATGTTCTTCCAGCTACCTTTAACATTATTTTGCCAGTTTTGCATACATTTGGTGGTAGAAAGTGGGAATAAAAATAATATTGATTTATTAAATCAAAAAATATTTTCAAGATGTTAGTATTTTACACAGAATATTTTTACAAGAGCTAACAGCTAACCTACAATATTGCTGGCTGGTAATTTCTAGTTCTCTCCACACAAGAGCACTTGCAAACAGCTTTGAGTATAGACATTCTTTTGTTAGATTTTGAAATAAAAATATATTTTCTGGAGTTTGTTTACATATATATCATTATGCTTCATAAAATATCAGGGTTTTTTTAAAGAAAAATATGATATTAAATTCAAATTTTATTCAAAAATATTTAATTTTTAAAACACAACTAATCAAGAAAACTCAATAATGTATGGCACACATTCATACTGAACATAACAGATTTGTTTTTGTCATTTTTTAAATATTATAAATAATATTTTTAATTTTAATAGAATTTCATTAGCTTAAAGTAGTCTGAACAATAATTTATTTGGGCTTTACAATCTAAATTAAAAGAAGTTATATTTATATATTGGACTATTTTCATTATCTAAAATTAAGTGTTGAATGTCTTTAGAAAAATTTAACTTTATTTAAATATTCCAATTACATTCAACTGTTAGTAATTGCACACAGATTAGTCTATGAACAACATTTCATTAGGTGTTATTCTCTCTTCTTCGGATGTTGCTGGCTGGACCAGTAACAATACTAGCACTGAAATCAAACCTGGACCCTTACATTCTTGAATATTGAATTTTTAAGGTAATGTACTAATCAATTGACCCATTCATCCAGAGCATTACCTTAAAAATTCAATATTCAAGAATCAAAAGGTCCAGGTTCGATGTCACTGGTTAGGGTAACACTTGAAGAGAGAATAATACTTTTTGAAATATTGTGCATATACTAACCTGTATGCTATTACAATAGTTGAATGTAATTGGAAGATTTAAAATAAAGTTAAATTTTTTTAATGACATTAAATACTTAATATTACATGATAGAAATAGTCCAATATCTAAATACATCTAAAATACCATCATCACAAACCTTCAGAACACTAAATTTAAACAATTCTGATTTTTTGGTATAATATTTTTATTAGCAAAGAGGTAACCATCCATTAAAAAAAATTATTGTTCTTTACAAATGTTATTGCATATTTTAGTTTAAATTTTTTTTCTATATTTACAAAATTGAAACAATATTTTTAAGAATACTTTTCATTTGTAAACATATATTTCTAATGAATAGGCATGCTTAATTTCTTTGAGATCACTTGACAGAATAGTCAACAGATAATTTTTAAATGTTTTGGTCATTTATATTTGCTAAGAGATTTTCTTCACATATCTACCACTAAGAAGAAATATAACTTAACAAATTATAGAAACTCTTTCAAAACAGCTAACTTAAAAAAATTCTCTCTCTTTATAACAACAAATGTTTCAATCTGCAAGATTTTTATGTACAACTTAATTTTAAAAATAAGTCAATAAGATAATGAAAATTATATTGCAGAAATATTATTCATTATTGGATAATCTCTAGCCTAATGAATAACTAACAAAAATGTATTAATAAATCAGTAAGATATGTTTATTGTTAAAAACAACAAATACAACATCATTCTCTTTAATTACTTGCATGTAACAAATCAAAGAATGAAAAAAAAAATAACTTTTTTCATATCGTGATGAAAAATAATTTCTTTCACTTTTTTTTTTTTGTAATTAAAAAAAAAAAATTATTATTTTAATTACTTTCAAAAAATAATTACTTATGAGATATTTCATTTTTCAAAAAAAAAAAAACTTTACGTTCTTCTTTTTTTTTTTTACTCATGTGTCAAAGCATCAGCCGGGAAGCGAACTCGCAAACCCGGTACAACTGCTTGCAAGGCAGCTGTGCTGACCACTCGACCATCTATGCTTGACAAATTTTATTTTCTTTAATTAAAATGTGTGCTCTTATATATATATTTAGCTTCTATTACCAACAGACAAAATAATTTCAATTTTTGTTAATATCTATAACTGATATTATGAGGAGAACCACAGTATTACAATATATACATATATCCAGAATAAATCGTAGGAGCCTATTCAAACAAAAATGATATATAGCTACAAAATAGCAGTCTTCAAATCAGCAGAAACTTCATTATAAAGCTAAAGATTTTAGATAAGCTGCAGAACTGTGGCATCCAGATAGCATCTTTGACATTTCTAAATCGTCAATGCTACAAAAAAAAACAAATAGTGTATATTTTTAATTACAATTTTTGAATGTAAACTATGTATAGGATTAAAAATTATTTTGACTTAGTAATAATAATTGCATTTAACACTTAAATCTTCTTAAGACATATCAGCTCTATTTCTTTAATATCTAATTATGAATAAGATCATAATCTTTTCTATGTAAGTAAAACAAATAGCCTAAATAAAATAATTTTATATATATATAATAATGGAATAAACATAGAAGTGGGAATAGAATCATTCACTGTTGATGATAAGATACAAATTAGATGAGTACTTACAAGTCATTTAGCCAAAGTTTGATGCAGTATTCTACATATATCTCTATGGCATATGTTTACTTAGCACTATGTATCTTAATTATACAATATTATGAGAGCAGGAAGCTATCAATGAAAGATATATCATTCATTGCTATTTAATAAATTAAGAATAATATTAGCAGAATAGATCCTTTATGATTTATTCCTTTCCATATCTGACTGGAACATTCAGACACCAAAATAGATTATATAGTTTTATATATTGACAATAAAACAAAAATTTAAAATAAAATCAATTAATAATATATACATACTTACTAGAAATACAATTAAAATACTTCACAATGTGGTTACTGTGTCTAATTAATATATTAAATAAAAAAATTATAAGTTTAGATGATTAACTGATCATTAAGAAGTTTTTTTTTCTTTTCTTATTTTTGAAGAATGAGAAACAAAATTGTTTTAAAACTTCTATAAAATGACTTGGAATTTAAACTCATGAAATTCTTTGCCTGCATATACAGACTGAGAGAAATAGACATTTAAAAATAAATATCAATAAAATATTTTTTTTTAAAAATAAGTTATTAAATTAGTCTGTAAGAATATATATCAATTAAGGAATGTATTTGGCATATAAAAATTTATAACAAAAAAAATATTAAAATTGTTACATAATTAAAAGAGATTAAATATTATTGGTTAAATACTTGAAGAAAAAAAAAACAGATTTAAAGGAACTGGATGTTATAAATATTATTACTTTACTTGTCTCAAATCAAACAGCTATTAACAAAGTTCATACAATGTTGTAAATTTTCTTTAGCTTTCAATCACTATTATCCTTAGGTTGCTGGCATGATTTTTGGTAATTTTCTAGGCAAATAAGAGCTTTAAATGGAATATCAAAATATCATTCTCAATGAATGTTGTTAATCCTTGGCTGAAGCATGATGACAATATCCTAAAAATGCATGAGAAACTTGGTCCAAACTCCAATCCCTTAACCAACAATGGCATTGGTATAGCAGTCCATTCAAAATGTCAGGCATTCTCAATTTAATATCCTCTAATAGCATCTGATGGACATTTTATTAAATCTGTAACTTTGAGACTTTATGAATTTTTAGCTGCTACTAAACTGAATTGATTATTTTTTTTTTTTTTCTGCCTTTTGTATAAATTTGTGTTTCTGAAAATATATTTGTTTTCTATAAATATTTTTTCACAATTGGTTTTATATTATTCAAAGACCTTAATTGATTCATTTATTTATTACTAGTCACACTTTTATTTTTATACAAAAGCTAGTTATATATATATATTTTAAATTAACTAAAGTGAAAGAGTTTATCAAAAAATACATTTTAAAAAATAGCTAAATAACAATTTGCTTCTCTTTTTTTTTTTCAAGTTAATTTCTTTTACACACATTTTAAATCAGTAACTTTAAATCTAAGCAAATAAAATTTCATGATTTATTTTGAATTTTGTTTTCAAAAGAATTACTTTAACTATTTTTTGAAACTATACACACACACACACACACAATACAAAAAACTATGATAATGTACACTAATTATAAAAAGCTTCTAACTATGTGTAAACAGTAGAATGACAAACTTTCCCAGAGTTTCTTATATCAATGAATTCATTTTACTATTGTAAGGTAAATCTGACAAGAGGGTAGTAAATTGATATAAACAACTCTTGAAAAAGTTTATCATTCTAGTGGATATATATACAGTTTAGCTACAAACTATGCTATATCCAAATACACAACTTCAATATCCAAAAAAAAAAAAAATGTAAACAAACAAACAAAAATACAAATAAGCAAATAAAAACCATTAAAATTTGCAAATTTTACGATATTCAGAAAGCCATTTTTCCTTCTCTGAGTGCCTTACATAATCACGTTTTTTTTTTCAAAAAAATTAAATTTGTAAATAAATGTTACATGCCAGTAACCATTTTTCCATCTCAGAGCACTGTACACAATTGTCCACTACAGTTTGAGATCTAATTTCTTGATAACAAGACTAGTATTATGGTTCTATAAGGAAAAAAAAGTTATTGAAAAAAAAAGAATATCACCCAGAGCATTTTTTTTCATATGTCAAATGTGTTTATCAGGAAGCAAACCTGGGGCCAGCTGCTTGGAAGGCAGCTATGCTAACCACTAAGCCATCAATGTTTGACCTCCAGAGCATATTTATAATAAAAATCAGACATTTCACTATTTACTTCACTTTAAAAAAAAATAGAATAGTTAAATTTTTGTGGTTATTGTTATTTTTATTGCTACCATGCAAACATGAGTGAACTCACATTTAGTAAAATATATGTAAATGTGTCCCCTCAATCTATTATTAATAACTATATTATTACATTTTTAAAAATTTTTGTTTATTCTATAATCTTAATTTATATGTGCATATTATACTTATGAGAAAGCATTTGTGCTATATATAGGTATGTGTTGAAAAGTACTGCACACTTGTAGTTCAATAAACAATATATGTTCTATTTTAATCATTGTTTATCAACAAAACATAAGCTATTATATGCTATTTACATTTGTAAGTGAGATGGGTTTGGAATAAAATATAGTGTAATTTGTGACTATACTGGATATGTAGTTGACATTTTAACATGAATACAATATACTTTTTTGGGAGTTCCAAAGATAGTGTTGTAATTACAATAAAATATTAACTAAATATATAATTATTTTTATGGAATTACTGCTATGTGTTCAGTTTGACTTCAAAATATGCAGTAAAAAAAATAGTAATCTTTTTCAAAAGGGCTTTTTTAGTGTAGCCAGTACTGTAGACATAATTTAAATAATATACATGAAATCTTCTACTAAAAAGTCATATACAATCATTCTTTATTAATAAATATATATATATATATCAGTGGTGGCTGTTTCATAAATGCTGTAATGCTGCAGTACCCAGACAGACAAAAAAATATTAAAATTATTAAATTTCCATTGGAAAATATCAATAACAATAATTATTCAATATTTTGCATAATTATTATATAAATATAACTAATTAAACCATTTTTAAAAAGAATTATTTTAAATATTTGAGATTCTATTCAAAGGCGTTACTAATTATAGCAGTGTCAGAAAGATCAAATTTGGTTAATATTAGCAAATTCCACTGAAATTCATTTGTTCTTATCTATATATATATATATAACTAGTGTCATTCTGAGGTGTTCACTGCTGCAGCATTAAGTAATTATTTGATTGATATATATATTCTGGTTTTTCTTCAGAACGAATAAATTTTTGCTTTCATATAGAAGCAAAATATTCTGTTTTTGTCTTGTAAATTAACATATAAATATTTATTACAGAAAATTATAAGAAAATAATAAAAGAAATATTTTAAACAGTGGTAATGTTGAATATATATATAACTTTTCCCAATTGACATTATATGAAAAAATTGAAATAAAAAGTAAAGATTGATCTAGTCCAGATAATATTATTTGTCAAACAGTAATTAGTAAAAACAAAAAATATATATTTTATTTCTTTTAGCAATGATTGGTATATTCATTAGGAATCTCTCACTTTACATATGCTTTAAAGCAATAAACTCTTTTTTTGAAGAATACTCCCTTTTCCAAACACAAGATAAAAGTCTTAAAGATAGAATGAATCACTCCATCTTTTTAACCTAAACGTATACGTATAGGCAAATTTTAAGCATTTGGAAAAGAGAGCGTGAAGATATTAAATCACTTTTAATTCCATTTGCTATGTTTTTATTATTGATATCTGCAAATCACGCTCTCATTACCAAATATTTAAGGTTTGTCTATATATGACGTTTAGGTTAAAAAGATCTTTAAGAATTTATTTTGTGTTTGGAAAGGAGAATATTCCTCAAAAGGGGGGGGGGGTTATTGCTTTAAATAGCTTGTGTAGTGAGTGATCCGTAATAAATATTACAGATTAAAAATATAGGCTAAGTAAGTAAATTATTCATTATACAATGTAAAAAATAAAATGGTTGTGTGGCTGTGAAATTAGAAATGCTCTGTTTTGTTTTTTTTTTGATTACTTTTTGGTTATGATACAGTAATAAAACAGCCCTGCTTAAAAAATTTTTAGGCCGTCACTGATAAATATTATATACAGTATATGGATTTGAATAAAATCATTAACTTTTATCTTTATTGAAAGATGTTGGTGATTATTTTAAACTTAAAACTATTTTTAAAACTACATTACAATTTTTTATTACTTATTGAATTTATGAATATTTTCTTTTCTTTATTAATACAGTACATTATAAAAACTCCATATTCCAAAAAATAATAAAATAAAGCATTAATTAAAGACAACATAAAGCATTAGTGATAGCATTTAATCAGAATGTCTTATTTACATCCCATTAATAGATTTTATTGTGATATTTTTTATTATAAGATTTTAAATAATTAACAATAAACTGTGAAATTTTAAAAGCTGAAGAAATTAATATAATTATAACACAATACTTTACAAAATATATATATTAAGCATCATGACATGAATACTAATTTCTTTTTTTTAAAAAAAAAAAAAATTAATATCTATCAGCAATAGTTCTTAAAATTTTAAATGGACTGATCATTTCTTCCAATCCCATTGCATCATACATTTCAAACGATCTTTCTAATATGTTCACTATCTCTTTTATTCTATTTCTACAACCTATATCAAACATTTATATATATTTTTATATGTTAAATTATGTTCATCTTATTTCCAAATAAAATCCAGACAATAGCTATTGTGGTTTGCTAGAACAGTGAGTTATCTTACAGCTAGCAATTTCTTACCTAAAAAAACATTTGCTGGCAACTTTTCTATAATTATTATATAAATTTATCCATTAATTTCAATTATTTGCATTTATTGTATATGTTTCACATATATATATATTAAACGGTTATATTTGTTGTTTTTTGGTACTTGTGAGTTTTCAAGTAAATGGCAGCCTGTCTTTTTGATAAATGTACATTTTCACGAGTCTATAATCTACAAAAGATGTTAGTTGTTAAATTAAAACAAAATTAATAAATTAATTGTTAAATTAAAAAGAAAAAATTCCAAAAAATTTCATCAAGAAGCTTTATTTCAGTTTTTTTTATATACTTATATTACAACGTGAGAAACAGTTCAACGTTTCTTTTTCTTTTTTTTCATATGTCATAGCATCGGCACCTCTCGGCTAACAACGTCAGCAGTTTTTTTTTTTTTTTTTGTAAATTGCCATAATGATAAAAATTTGGCATCTTCTTGTCGCAGAACATGATGCAATAATGGACAATTTCCAAAGATATGGGATCCTACCCTCCTGAAAAATGTGTATTGATGGTCACGATATAATTGCATGCCACCCACATGAATAAGTATAAATATTGTATTTATTTATTTTTGTTAATAAGTTAATTCAAAAAAGAAAATAAACTGTAAATATTGTAATTAATTTTTCCATAATGATTTCTTTTTTTAAAATAACAATAAAAAATAAAATGTAAATATTAAATATTAAATACAATATTTCCTAGCAGGCATTTTTTTTGTAAACATTTTTGGAAGTCAAACTTATAGATTTATCAAAAATATGAGCCGACATCTACTTGAAAACTTGCAAATACCTGTTGTTTTTAATGAAAATTAATATATGTGTGAAATATTTCACAAATATTATTAAATAGTTAAATATGTAAAGTATATATAATGAAATTATTTTATGTTTATGTAAATAACGTAATTCAATTGATTTTTGCTAAGTAGTCAAAACTGTTATGGTTATTCAAATAATACATTGTGAAAAGGGCATTAGAAAAAGTCTTTTTTTTTTAAAAGAATTAAAACAACTAACATTTATGCAAGTATAATTAATTCTTTAAATCTATTTTTAAAAATAAAAAAAAACAAACGTGAAGTGTCAAAATCTTTACCCTAAATCATGTTTCAAAATCATTTTCATAAAAACAAAAATGGATGTTTTATCATATATCAACTTACTTTATTGTTAATAGTGAAGAGAGAAAATTTTTATTTATTTTATTTTGTATACTATTTAAATTTACAAAATAGTTCCTGCAATAAATGTATAATCTCCTTTTTGTGGAAAATTTGGCATTCATCAGACAAACATAGCAGTAAAGTAAGAATTAAAATGTCTATATAATAGCTTTATCATCATTATGTCAATCCATTTTTACTCTTACAAATGCCAATTTCAAGAAAAAAATAGTTATCCTAATCATCTACACATTCTCAACTGTATTAAATATAGTTCAGGTTAAAACAGTATTTTTAGTCTAGCATAGGGGTCAACAACCCAAGATATTTTTAACCCTAAGCTTGCAGCTCTATTTATTATGATAAACATTTATTCTAATTTATAAATATTTTCCTTATCAGCTCCTATTTTACTGCTGCCACATAACAAACCCACTATCTAGCCTGCTGGCTGAATTTAAATATAAGCAAGGTTTTTAGATATTCTCATAAATTCATAATAAAATCTCAATGAATTTTTATTTCATTATTATTTAATTTTATTATTTATTTAATAAAAAAAAAAATACAGATGAAAACTGCTATCATATAATCAATTGCATTCTGAACATCCCTTGAAAACAGTGTGAATGCACTTTAAAATCTAAATGGTGCAATCAACTAGAAGTTAAGCATTCTATTGGCACTATTATAGTTTTTAATTTCTATATTGCTAAGCATAGTAGCATACAATAATACATTTTGCCATGCATTCTGTTATTTGCCATTGTTCAATATTTTAGTTATTATGGTTTATTCTGTATACTGTAAATAATAAAATGAGTAATTCAATAGAAGTTAATTAATACTTAACAATTAACTTTTCAAATTGCAAGATGGCATCAAAGAAAAAAAATAATGACAAACATAAACAATTTAAAATTGAACGGAAATTATAATATGTCTTCCAACATGTTTGATTTGTAATAAATTGTCTAATATTAAAAAATTCAATATTAAACACAATTTATTTACAAAGTATGACACATTCACTGAAAAATATCTGAGAACTTATAGAAAAAAGTGGTGGTGCAATTACAATAAGGAATGCAGCAATCAACATCTTTGTTTATCAATTGGATGCAATCTTCCAGTAATGTAAGAACTGCTAGTTGTTATGAACAGAGAAAATATTAAAAGCTGCTTTCTAACTATGGCAGAAGATCTCTTTAGTGATTTTAAAAATAAATAACACAACAAATTTTCAGACAATCCACTATTTGACAAAAGTATTTGTGATAGAATTATTAAAATGACTATATCAACAATTTGATGACTTAAAAATAGCATCTGCCTTTTCCTTTACTTAGGATAATGTAAAGAACATAGTTATCTTCTGTACCTCATGAAGAGTAATTAGACTGACTACCTCTTAAAGAATAGATACAAAAAAAAAAGATCTATATGGTGCAATTTTGGAATACCTAACCAAGAAAGATTTTAATTTTGACAAATGGAGTGTCAAGTATGATAGATAAAAATAAAGATTTTATTTCTCTCTTTAACCAACATATGGAGTATCATATTTTTTCCTTCATTGTAACATATGTCAAAAGATCTGTGTGTTCAAACATTTCTACCATAAATTGCAACGGTCATAGATTTAGTAGTTAAAATAGTACCAAATAATGGCAAAAAAAACTTTATCACAGATAGTTTTGTTCCTTTTTGAAATATGTAAACAATCAAAACTCTAATCTGTTTTTGTATAAGGTCTGTTAGTTGTTTGGAAGGACAGTTTTGAAAAGATTTCCTTCATGTATTGAAGATTTTAAGACACTCTTATTTCAAAGAGGCTTGAGTATACAGAATTAAATGATCATGAATAATTACAAAAGTTTGATTTCATTATTGATATAACATCTCATTTAAATCATTTAGATTTAAAGTTACAGAGAAGAGATCATACTGGAAATACTTTCTTGGAAACAGAACATACTTTTAAAAAATGTTCATTAAACATACTAAAAATGGAAATGTAAAATATTTTAAAACTTTAAAAAAGTTAACAAAAGTAAACTTTGTAACATTGATATAACATTCTTTGTAACAATCTACAAAAAAAAAAAAGAATCACATGATTTTAAAGCTGAAAAATCTACTTTTTATGTTTTTAACAAGATCTCTGGGAGCAAATATTTCTGACACTTCCAAAAACTGACCAAGATCAGTTTAGATTGCAACTAGCAGATCTGAAAACCAATGATTTCAAGTCTTCTAAATATTTAGTTTTAAAAGCTAATTTGGAAAATCTGGAAGGAGAAATGACAAATGTGTTGTAAGTCATAAATAGATAAAAATATCCAACTGTTGTGCAAGAAAAATCAAATTATTTTTAAAATATAGAACAGTCTTCTGTATTATTGCAATCAATTTTTAAAACAGCTGCTTTTGGAATCTTGATAGTTTTGGGATCAATTTATTTTTTCAAGCAAAGTTTCTCTCTAATATGAATCTTATTTTAAAAAAACAAATTAAGAAGCTAATTTAATGATATGAGGATTGGAAAGTTGTTTAAAACTGAAAATTTCAAATTATTTGTGAAATTAGACTATCTTTTTGCCATGTTGGAATCTCAAAAATTTTATTCATGTCCAAGTAATTTTTTTGTTTGTTGCATTGTTTCGAAAAAATATCAATTTTCATTATATATGCACTTATTCTGATGTGTTTTATTACTAAAATAAATATTGAAATATAATAATCATTCAGAAATCCATATTTTTCATCAATCTATTTTTCATCTCCTTCCTTGCAGCTATTTTAATTATAATGGCTGACTCCTAAGCTAGCACAATCTGAAAAATAGTCATTCCAAATATTCTATCATTCAGTCAATTATCACAAGAGCACATTCAAATTATACATAACTACTGTTTTCATTGAATAAAAAATTCATTTTAGAAAAGCAGATAAAATTTATGCACAAAAAAAAAATAGAAATGTATACATTGTTATGCAGTATATTTATTTTTCATATTGTAAATTTGAAACAATAAAATTCTATTATTTTGTTTTAAATGGCATCAAATATTTTTTTAAATATACATTCAATTATTTGGATTATGGTTCAGTTTTGTCAACACTTGCTAAATTCAAAATATTTCTAAGTTAAAAATATAAATTTAATATTTTGAATAATGCATTAAGTGCTTATTTAAAAAGACTTAATTATTCTAGAATTCTTACCTTTTGCTCCATAAAAATTTTTCTGAAATTAATCAATTATTAAAATAAAATATTCAATCATTTGGTGTTAATATGTATTATATTCACTATATTTCAAATTTTGAATATTTTGACAAGTAGACTGAAATAAAATCATTAATAATGCATACTGTTCTACAAGTAAAATTAATAATATAGTAAAAATAAAAATATTAAATTAAATAATATTAAAGAACATCTATAGAAATTTGAGACCTAGCTTACTGATCAATGCACAATAGAATCAAATTATTTTCTCTTTTGAAAAAAAAAATATAGATTTAATTTTGAATATTCATCAACATAAAGTTACTATTAAAAAATTACAAGATTTTTTTCAGTTATAAATTAGATAAAAAATATGCTAATAGAATGTAAATACAATGATGGCTGATTGTTAAAATTGGGGAACTACTGAACATTCAGTTGCAATAACTTTGATTAGAGCATACTGTTGAAATAGATCAGTATCTTTTATCATGATCACATTCACTGGGTGTTGGACCTAACACCAAATGAATGCTTGCAGTGATATATCAAGAATAAAATATTTTTATTCTGCTCTAGTCACTGGTTGCAGAAAAAAATGAATGAATGAGAGAAAGTGATATATAATATCTAATAGATGACCATCATATTAAACAATTGTAAAACTGAGTTTTCATTAATGTATATATAGCGAGTTTGAAATACTACTGAAATAATGAATATAATATTTATAGACCAAATTAGATTCATTATCACCTTACTCTGTTAACTTTAGAGCTAAAATGTCTAGCAATAATAACTAATTTCTATAAAATATATGCGCCATTAGAGTGACATTCTCTAGAGTGTTTTTTTGTTTGTTTTTTTTTGGTAAAAGAAACTGTAATCAACCAATAAACAATTGCTTTATCCCAACTTGTACCAAATTTACTTAAAAACCTGTTATTCATATTTGAACTGTTGTAAAAATAAATAAATACTGAATTCAGTAAATAAGGAAGACAAATTCCTATAAGAAAAGTGCTATTAAGATAAAATCCATATATATATATATACACATATCCTATATAATTAGCTTTTTTATTTATTCTATTATAATACTTTAACCTCAGATTGCATTTTATCGCAGACATTTAAAAATTTTAAAAGTCCATGTATTTTTGAAAAATCATTAAAAAAAGGTTAAAATTTTATTTAAAATGATAGAATAACTAAGTTAAAAATCCTCCCCACCTATCCCTCTCCCTCTCTTTAAAAAAAAAAAAAAGTAAAAAATCATTTTTATCGTAGAAGTGTGTGTTATTTTTCGATAAAACAAAAAACTGCTAGTAATTTTTTTTTTTGTTTGAATAAAATCTAAAAAAAAGGTTAAAAAAAAACTCAATATCAATACATTTTTCAATTCCTATTGATCTAAGATGGAATAAATGTCTAAATTTAAGCTAATATTTTGAATTCATAGTTTCTCTTTTCCACATTATTGTAAAAAAAAAACATTCATTTCACACGTTTTTTTTTTTACAAGTCAGTTTTGAGATCAGTTATCAATCTAATGTCTTCTCTAACAATATTCTATCTCAATTCAGCTTCTTACTTTTAATTCCTGTTAGCAATGCCTATTTGCACTCTCAGTGATTCATATATCTCTAATAAACATCTAATAACAATCCCAATATACTTTTATATGTAATTTGTGAATTGCACTGCTCTACTATTAAGTGTTTAAGTCTCACATCCATAAGTAAACCCCGAGAAAATACATTTATTAAAAAAAAATTTCTATCATCAAATAAATATTTTTAATATTACATATTATAGGGTTAAAAAAATTTTTTTTTGTTAGTTAAAATGTCAATTCATAGATTATAGGATCAAATATTTTCATTTCTCTTTATTCCAATTAGAGAAAGATTGTAATGTCATTCTTTGATATAAACAAAAATATGAGTTTTGACTATAATAATTATTTTATTATAGACATAAAGCATATGTGAAATCAGAAATTAATCATTTTTCCTTTTATTATAAAAATATTATATAAATTAATGGGCACAATATTAAATAATTACACATGATTTTATTTATTTAAAATTTGTACCAACCTTGATTATTATTGCTAATTATGATATAATTTGACAGATCAATAAACTAAAGTTAAAATCTTGCTTCCTAGTTTCTATCATCAAAAAAGGAACAACAATAGAAAATGTTTATTTTAAGTTACAATGATTATTAGCAAAGATTTTTGTGAGCTTTTATAAATATATGAAGAATTTTTTCACCAAGTTCTACAATTATTTGATTATGAAGCTATGACCAGTAAGAACAGACATAAGAAGCTTTTCTGTAAAATCTTGTTTTCAAGATTTATTATTAAAAAATGATTCTGATATTACAAAATATATAAATAACAATTAATATAATACTTTGTAAATAAATAATTTTTAATATAGTTATTTTAAGTTGAAATCTATTACTGATAAGAAAAATTTTGTTTCATTCAACAGCTAGTTTTTGAATTTTTTGTTAAATTTATTAATATTTTTGTTTATTTGATGCAAGCACAGAATAATATTACTATTGGTAATACTAATTTTATTTACTGTTTAATATACTATCTATCAACCCCAATTAGTTTATGGAGAAATGATTTCCTCCAGCACAAACATTATAAATTAAATTAAAGTAGTCTAGTTTTAACAGATTTAGCTTTAAATAATAAATTCAGATGTATATATACACACATATAGCAACAGACGGGAAAAATAAATGGTTTACATCAGTTTAACAAAAAACTAAATATTTATTCAAAGAAATAAATAATGCATCAGAAAACTGAATATTTCAGATAATCTTTTCATCAATTACTCATATGACAAAAATATACAATATTAACTTATAAAGTGCAAAATATAAAAAGCGCTAACACGCACAAGCACACAAAGCTGAAGATAAATAAATATATATATTATTTTAATATATATGCTCATTTCAATATTAACTTATACAAATAAATATAAAAACATTATTTAATGAATTTACTTTTAAATATCTTACTTTCTAATATACATTGTCTATTTTTAAATTATGCAAGTTAAAATAAGTAAGCAATTGGTTCACTCATTTATAAAATATTTAATGATTAATAAGTCATTCACAAGTGTGAAATGGATTGTTAGAACTTTTTATATTTATTTTTTGAAAATATAAGATTTTATTTCACAGATTTATTTCTAGAGAAACTTACTTGAAAACACCTTTGCAATTGACATGATAATGTGAAGCTCTATTTTAATAATAATAGAATAATTTTAAAATAATGAAGAATACCAAGGATGGCCAATGATTTACAGCCCGTGCAATTTTTTAACACATGAGTTTTAAATGTGTCATATAATTTTTGTGCAATAAATTAATATAGATAAATAAAATTTAGTATTTTTCCCAAAATTTAAACATTGCCTACTTTGCCCGATATTTAATATTTGTAATAAAAGAAGCAGAACATTTTTCAAATTTGAACCAGTCTTGTAAATTTTTTTTTAACAATTTCATAGTAGATGAAAATAGTTATAGTAAAAAAACAAAGCTTACAAATGAAAACAAAGCACAACTTGTGAATGTAAGAATGTCAATTATAAAATGAATATTAAAAATTTACAATGCTACAGATTTGCTTTAATGGAGAAGTTTATTGATGAAAGCAGCAATGATTTTCAAATTTCAATCAGTACGTCGTCGTGATCAAATTTTGTATTCCATTCACTTCAGGGATGAAAACAGTTTTCATAACAAAACTATAAGATTTATAAATCACAACTAACAAATAATGGAAGTTAAAAACTATTACAGACACATTAGACACTTCAAGATCAAATATGGGTTTACGGAATGAGTATGAAACAAAAATCTTTTTATTTGACTGACCAATTTTGAATTTTTGTTACATATACATATAGTAGTAATAAAAATTTAATGATTGCCACATTATTTGACAAAATCTAGGCTTATTTTTTATTTTTGTAATCAAGGGTATGATATATAACATTTAGTGCCACAATGTGCTATGTTTGGTGCATGCATCATAAATTACCCATTCCAAAATCATACAATTTTCATATTTTAGGCAACTTCATAAATATTTTTTTAAAAAAGATTATTATTGTATTGTTGTGTATAGTGGTTTTTTTTTTAAACTTTGATAATAAATGTTTATTTCTTATCTCTAATTTGACTGACTTATAATAATAAAACTGAAAGACAATAAAGTAAACTGTCTGATTTAAAATTAATGTGAATTATGAAAAATTAATTTAATTAAAACTATAAATGTTTCTTAACATTTTAACTGTTCTTATATAACAGACTAACTAGTGCTGCAAGATTTAATAGCACTTAAACAATTTCTATAGACATTCAATACTTACATTTATAAATAAATAAATAAAAATGAAGATATTAATTAAGATGAACCTTACTTTAGAAATTCAGTTTGCAAAAGAGAATAATTTCTGTTTGTTTTGATTTATTAAAAAAAAAGTACAATATCTGTGTTTTAACTTTTATAAAGATACTTTTTCCAAATACGGTTACTTTTTCACTAGTTTAGTTAATAATTGGTGATTTTTGAGTCTGTAAAACAATTTGATATGGACATATCATCTGATTTATACTTAATGTACACCCCTGCTTGAGAGTTTTAATTCTCCATTGTGTATTAAAATTTAAATTTTAAATATTTTCATAAGGAATATTTTAAATTTCTCAGAAGCAACCATGTGATATCTAAAAAATTTTAAAAAAGTCAATATTTCAATTATTCTTAAACTCTATAATTGTAAATAAGACATTGATATAAAAACTTCACTAATGATAAATTTTAAATCTTCTATGGAATCTCCTTTACGATATAAGATAATATTTAAATATTTAATTTAAACAAAAAATAATTAAATGAAAAGTAAAGAAGCATGAACGAATTTTTTTTAGAAATAAAAAAATCAATAACTTAATAATTTGAAAACGTCATTATTTACATATTTGAAAATTGAAGAATAAAAATAGATTACTGAATAATCAAAGCAAACATAACTGTGTGCATTTTATATAAAAAGAAAATATTACAATTCTTATATACATATTGCATTTTATAAAGCTGTTTTACTAATTATGATAACTATCACTGAAATGCAATAAATTAAAGCTACTACTAATATATGCACAGAAAAGGCAATTAATGTATTCAAAACAATAACTAATAGAAATACAAAATTGTACATTTAAGTGTGCGTGTTTCAAAATGCACTCTATATAGTACTTACATTATTTGTTCATCACTGAGTCTATGCTATTAATGAACCAGGCCTCTTTAATTTTACATTTCTTATTATGTATTCCCTGCAAAATCATCTATACTTCTTTCCAATTAAAAACATCATATTTTGTGCAAATTTGAATCGGATTAAAAAGATATTTTGATAATTTAATAGATTTCGGTTACAATAAATGTGTATTGTTTACCCAAGCAAAGCAGTTTTATTATAAGTTAAAATGGAATTTGATCCCCATTGTTTACTAATTCAATCTTCACGCAATTTTTCTAAAAGTAATCAAATGTGAAGAATTAGAACAACATATATATATATGTGTGTGTAAATAAAGATATATATACACATTACATGGTGCACCCATTACATTTATCATTTATTTAATTTTCCACCTGCATATGGATGCTTTAAATATATAAGCCAATTAAATAAACTCTTGATCTAATATTTTTCAAGGGAGCAGGCAAAATGAACCAAGGATAAAATAAAAATAACAAACAGAAGCTTATTAAAAAACATATAACTGAAACAATGATTATTCATAGAATATTGCACATACACATAAAGTACAATTTAATTGTCAATTTTAAAAACAAGTCAAATATTATAATTTTAACCATTCCACTCTTATTTGCAAAATATGCACGCACACACACGTATATAGTATACTATTAATAAATGATATTATTTTAATTACATTTTTAACAAATCAGAATAAATATCAATTATAGTAATTAGATAAGATTACTTTTTTTAATAAATATTTTTATCTAATTATTAATTTGCTATAAATAAATTGTTTTGGTTTTGGCCAAAAAATGAAATTGATATTTATTAGCCTTGTTAAGATTTTAGGACTCTTTTAATCACTAAAACTGACATCAAACAATTAAAAAAAAAACTTTTTTTTTTGTAAAAAAAAAAAAAAGTAGCAAAAATGAGTAAAGATTGAGAGTGAAGTTAGTTTTTCAGATTTTTTTTTTTTTTTTAAATAAGCTATTTCCAAATTACAAAAACCATGAATATTTGTTTTTTAATAAAGTAATAAAAATGTTTCAATTTTTTTTAAAAAAGCATATACCACATAATTAATGTTAAAAATAATACAACAATTTACTATATATAAAATAAATATTTAAATAAAAAAGAATCGAATATTATTTTGGAGATTTTTAATCTGTAAAATGTCAGCTTTCTTTAATTAATTAAATCTTAATTGATTAGTGACATTATGAAATTTATTATGTGATCTTCCAGGAATAATGGATTTTCAAACTAGACATATAAAAATTGATTAATTTGTTGTGTGTTTTAATAAAAGAAATCCATTATTGAATCTTTTTTCCCTATCATTGACTTGTGTATGCAAAGTTTTATAGTGATTAAAATTAAAATTTTTGTTAGGTATTTAATTTTTATGGTCACAAACATAAAAAGCTAAGTTTAGACCTTAATTTTTTTAAATTCTAAATATAAAGTACATACTCACTAAATTCTCTTCTACAATGAGTAACTGGAGTCTCCAATATATGAATTCTACATTCTTTGTTGCAGCAAATTGTAATATTAAAAATGATCATTCAAATTTTGTCTTTTGAGTTACTTATTAACCTATTCAAGTCAGGTAGCACAGAATAAAAAAATTTCAAAGTTTCTTTGGCAATCTTCATTACTGACATTATAAATATCATAAGAAATTGAAAACCAGTTTTTATAAACAGTATGTATTTTACATTTGTAATTATACACATTTGCCATCTTATTAATATCATTAATTTTATATCAAGGACTTTGCTTATATTTTCAAATTTATTCTTATGAAACTTAAATAAATTATAGAAATGATATGAAAAAACATTTCAAAGTAATTAATAGATAAGTAAATGTTATTTCAGAAAATGAAATCTCTTTTTGCTAAAGAAAATATTGTCTAAACATTTTACTGAATAATTAAAACAGGCAAAACTCTCCATACAGTAGTGTCACCCAGTGCAAGCCAAAGTAATCATTGGATGCCAGAAGCTTGTACATAAAATCCCTACCTAGTGCCTAATCATTCAATATCCCCAGACTAGTTTTCTCGCTTGTGGCTTTCATCAGTGAGGAGCCTTAGATCTGAGAGCACTGCGCCTAGGTGTAGTGCTTTCAGATCTAAGGCTCTTCACTGACAAACGCCATGAGCTAGATGCAGTGTTCTCAGATCCAAGGCTCCTCACTGACAAAAACCACAAGCTAAGTGCAGTGCTCTCAGATCCAAGGCTCCTCACTGATGAAAACCACAAGCTAGAGACTAGTATAGGGATTTGGATGAGTATGCACTAGATAGGGATTTTATGCACAAGCCTTCTGGCATCAATATTACTCTGGCTTGCACTGAGTAGCACTACAGTATGGAGAGTTTTGCCTGTTTTAATAACAGTTATGAGCAAGCATAAGAAATGGTGATCATGCTATGTTTACTGAATAATCATTATTCCCCATTTCTATAATTCATTTTACACAATTAAGATTTTACATATTTGTTACAACTTTCTCCTTGCAGCATAAAAATATATCTCAATAAATTGCCTATAAGTCTTGAATTTATTATATGCATTTTTTTTTTACTCTCTTGTTTTCTTATTTTTAATAATGTTTATTATAAATTATTGTGAAAATATGCAAAAAAATATTGCCTTCTTTAAACAACTATGACAATATATAAAACTTAATGTACAAATAAATTTTCTAATTCTAATATTAATGTTTCTCTTTTAAAATGTCATTAATCAGAGTAAGATCTCATTGCATTGCTGCCATTTTTATCTTCTTTTTTTTTTTGTATCTTTCACCTGACCTTTTCATCCTGGAACTAGCATCATAATTCCCCAATTCATTATTTTACAGCATTTATTGTTGAAAAATCACATTCCTGATTTATTATTTCATAGGTAATGGGACTTTTTAAAATTGAAAATAATATATAATATTATTTTGTTTTTTGTCATTTTGTTGCGGACTAAAAAAAATTTTAAACACCATTGTCAAGAGTAATGCTTCATCAAGGACCATTTTTAAATTTTAATTTATTGTAATCGCATTTGTATATACTCATGTACATCATTTCTATTATTATCATAGTTAATTATAGTTTATTCCTATTATAATAAAAAATTTGAAATGAAGTAATCTTTATTCTCCACATTTTCTTTAGTCTAAGTAAACTACTTTGTTATTACAAATAATACTTTATCAAGAATAATTACTAGCTGTCCACTTTTAAGTTTTAGTTCATTTTTGCATATATTCATGTTCATCACATTTATCCATCAACTTGCTGTTTTGCTTTTGTTATAGTATCCTATTTAGTTTATGAAAGAAAAAATGAAATGAATTCGAAATTGTAGATAACATTGACAATTGCTAATAAAAATAAAAGCCTCTATGTAGTAATTGTATTACACATGTGAATAACATTCATACAACAAAATGAATAACAATAATAAGAATATTTTAATTCTGGAAAGATTATAATTTGATTTAAAGTATAGCTTACACAAAGCAAACCAATCAAAAACTTTTTTTCACTCATGATTTTAAAGGTCTTTTCATTTACATTTAGAAATTTCTAAAACTAAATTAAAATTCTTATGTAACATAAATATAGAACTAGTTTTTTAAATAACGTAATTATTATAATATTAATACTATAATATATATTGTAACTTTATTGTTGGGTTCAATGTATTTTAAGCCTTATTTAAATAGTCAATTATCTAAAATTTTAAATTTTAATTAATAATAATTATTCAATGTTAAATCTATATATAATATCAGTGGTGTGGTCTCATGATTGCTAGATTATAGAATAAAAATAGATAAATTTCATCAATAGATATTCTGAAAATGATAAAGAATTGGGCTGTTCAAGATGTGTTAGCCCTCTGCTAGTTGTGTGTGAGACTTTATATGCAGTCTGTCAGATGAATTTAATTTCAATAGTGACAAAGCAAACTATAAAAATATGTAACATTTTATTGATAGACAATTGTCATTAAAAGACTTAAAGTTATAGTTATTTTAAATTAAACCTTATAATCAGTTATCAAACATATTTTACTACAATCTAAAATAGTGTTGAACAGCTTAATTAGTTATCATTTGTTTATAGATGGAGACAATTTAATTGATCTGTTAATTTTTACAATCAGTCCCTTGTATTACATTCAAATATCAGCCTTTCAAGCTAATTGTGCATACGCTTTTGCGAGTGTTAATAATAATAAATGAAAGGCTGGTATTTGAATGTAATACAGTTGTAAACATACGCTATATAACATAAATGCTTATTTACATCAGTCCCTTGGTAAAAGTTTATAAATAGGCCAGCACAGATTTTTATTGGAACAGTAAAAATTATTAGAAAGTGAAAAAAGAATTGGATTTGAATTGAATTGGATTAAGTTAAAGCTTAATAGAGTTATATTTCTCTCTAGCTACTTTCCAGCGTATTGTTATTGGCAACCTGTAATTAATAGACTTGATCCACATGCATGAGACAGACCATGATCGGCAACTGATACTTATAAAATGGTTCACTATAAAACTGTTAAACATATTGAAGAAAAGGTATTCAAGTTTAAACCAACTCAGAAGTTCATAAGCTTGAAATTTTGCTATTTATTTTATAAATGTTTTAATTATAGTATTTATAAAATGCATTATAGATACAGTTATAATAAATTTGGAATAACAAGAGGAAAGGAAAGGAAAAAAGTATTTTGTACTTTCAACTGGAAAATAAATTTAAAAAAAGCCACTTATGATATGTTTTCATTAAGGTAAAATATTATTTAAAATTAATTATAAATCCCACAATTTTTGTTACATTATAAAAGCTGCAAAATATGCTGAGAAAGTAATTTTAAAAAAAATTAAAAATTATTTTGTTGCAGTTAAGTTAAAGAACAGCAATAATCTATACCCACCTAATTTAACAATTATAAATAAATATAATGAATTGCTAAAGTTTTCAAAATATTTTATTAAAACTCTTAACATTAAGTATTCTTTATATAGCCTTAAACTTACACTGGGGAACTTTCCCTGAACAAGTGGAATTAACACTTTCAATAAATTGAGTTTTAGTATTTCATCAATATCGAATTAAATGTTAACTTAATTTCTGGTATATTAATTACTGTGTTAACCACATGGTAATTATCAAATTTATAATATACTATTTATTAAATAGTTCCATCATGCAATAAAACATAAGAAATTTATATACACAATAATAAGAAGCAATATTCACTTTCAACTTCTTAATTTCCTGCATATCAAAGTGTTTAAAGTTAACGGAAGAAACTGCAACCATTTAAGGATCCAACAATGTACCAGGATTACTAGTTAAGTTAATGAATTAAAGTATACTTATACTATAGGGCAGTATTTCCCAAACTTTCAACACCAGTGCATCTCTTTATTAATTTTCGTAATGCTAAGTACTCCTTGTCAAAAACAGTGCATATACTTAAATTATAATAAAAAAAATTTTTTTTCTTTTTAGTGTATAAAAAAATAATAATAAATGAAAAAAAAAAAATTATTCATAATAAAATATAAATAAGTTATACTAAATAAAATTTATTAAGATCACTGAGAATGATGAAATTGTTCATGTTGAGACAACAGATTATAATTTGTTTCCCTGTTTGTTAATTTTAATTTAAGATGAGGTTCTACATCCAAAAGCCTGGTTTTTTTTTCAACTTAGGTCTACAAATGTTGAAAAAGCAACTTCACCATAGATATGAAGTTGAAAAAGGTAAAATGTACTTCAAGACTTATTGCGTTAAACCCAGATACACGTTACATTTGCAACCAGAATGATGTTAAAGTACACTCCTTGTGTTTATTTTTCAAGAATCCATCTGAAGCTAATTCCAAAAATTGCTCTTCTTCTGCATGCGATAAACTTTCTGGCATGGATGCTGTATTAATGTTAAATGGAAATCATCCATTCAATATTTTTATTTAAATCAGGAAAATAGTTTTTCAAACCCACTTGTAAACTCTTTAAGTGCTGCGTTATACATTTCATAATATAAGTATCTATTTTAATATTTGAATTTGTTATAAATACAAAAAGAAAAGGAAATGGGTCCACTTCTCTATTGCCAACTCTCTTTTGCCATAAATTTAGTTTTGCCATGGTAGCATTCACTTTATCTTGAATGTGAAACAATGAAATTTATTTTCCTTACAATAAGTTGAGACAATTTAAAACACAATATATCTCTTAAGTATGCTAATTTACAAAGCCATTGCCAGTCATATAAACAGTTTCTCAGCTCAAGTCTATCATTAAGAAAAATCTGAACTTAATGTCTAAGTTCAAATAATCGATTTAAAATATTACCTTGAGATAGTCAACAAATATCGGTATGAAAAAAAAGCTGAGTATGACTACTTCCCATTTCTTCACACATTTATGAAAAAAGTCATGTGTTCAGAGGATGGCCTATAATGTAGTTAATAATTTTCACGCTTTCATCCAGAACTTTCTGTAGATCAGTGGGCATCTTCTGTGTTGCCAAAGCCTCTCTGTGTATGAACAATGTGTGGATATGACATTTGGGGCAACATTCTGAATTCTTGCAACAAGTCTTTTATTACTTCCGACCATACTTTTTGCTCTATCTGTGCTTATTCTGACACATCTATTCCAATCAATTTTGTTATCTTTCATAAATTTATTAATAATATAAAAAATATCTTCTCCTGTTCTATGACCTAATAAAGGATGGCAAAATAAAAAGTCATCATGAATTTCTAAATCCTTTTTGTATCTAACAAACACCATAAGATTTGCAAAATTTGCAAAATCGGTGGATTCATCAACTTGTAATGCATAATAACGACTTTGAGAAATATCAGACAATAACATCTGTTTTACATTATTAGCCATATCAATGATTCATCGATGAACTGAATTATTTGAGAGGGAAACTCAGTCAAAAATTTATTTAGCTCTATCTCCTATCATTATTTCTGCCATTATCTTAGCTGCAGGTTTGATTAAAGTTTCACCAATCATCTCTCTGCATTCAATCTCACAATTAAAAATGATACACAATATGAAGCTGTTAGAATTTTTTGATTGTCACTTCCTGTCAAATCCCACATTACTTTTTGAGACAGATTTAAATCCTTAAGTTTTCAAAAAAATCGATGGGTTTATCTTTGTACTGATTGTGATTTGTCTCAAAATGACCCTTTAAGTTGGATGGTTTCATGCTTTCATTTGTTAGGTTTTCAAAACAACGCAAAGTGGAATAGGTTCTTTTTCATCTCCAGTCCATAAAAATCCAAATTTAAGATATTCTTTATTGTACTTGCGAGTTTTTCTTGCTTTTTTCTTAACAGTCATTAAATTCCATTACTTTCTGTTTGTTGATTGTTACTATTATTAGGTTTAGAAGTTCCAAATTTCGACCAGTAATCCATAATCTTAAATGTTAGGGATAAAAATTATATTTTGTAAAAATAATCAAAATCAATAGACTTACTAAAAAACATAACAAACCTTTCCAGTAGCAAAATCACATGAAAGCTAAAAATATACGTGCACATGCTGTAACAGTTCAATGTGTATGTGAATGACTATTGTATATAACACATTATCTGAGACAGACTGGAGGAATAAGCAGAATCAAAGGGCTTGTCAATGCCATGACTACGCATGCAAAACTACACATACACAATACTATTAAGTAAAAAAGTTTTTTTATTATTTTTATAGGCTTGTAATAAAAAAACAGCAAACTGCTTGTTGCACCAGATGCAGTCAAAGTTCAGTGCTGTGTGTACCCCCACTAAGCTCTTCGCATACCCCACTTTGGGAAACACTGCTGTAAGGGATCAGTAAATACATGTTGAAAAGAGTTCTCACAAATTTCTGTAAAGAAAATAAAAGCCATAATAATACCTGTAGAGAATAAATGTTCACATTATTGTTTAGTAAAAGTTTAAAAGTAAATGCTAATATCTTCAGGTAATGTACTTATTAGATGTAAAAGAAGAAAATAAATATTTGCCATGCTGATAAAGGAAAAAAATGAGATGATAAAAAATAAATAGGATAATTTTAAAATGGTAAAGAATATTGTAAATTAAATAATGCTGCAGATTTCAAATGTTTGTAATCAAAATTATGTTCTCTCTTTGTTTCACAAAAAGAAATGTGAAAATTTTTTTTTGTAATGATAGTTTTTTATTATTAGTTTAACATGTATTATATTGTAACATTACGTATGTTTATGTTACAGATGTAAAAACCGGTCTACATAGAAAATGAAACCAGCAATATGAATATAAGCTTGTTCAAAATATTTTTAAAAAAATATAAAGGTAAACTTATTTAGTATAAATTATATGATCACAGGTAAAGGGTCAAAATTTCCGATAATAAATCATTAAACTTTGTTCAATTATTATGATTTTATTTTAATTTTTTTGTTCTAGTTGATAAAATCTGCAATTGCTAAATGATAATAAAAGGCTAACATTCAACTCTAGTTAATTTAAGTGCATTTGATATTGTATATGTAATACCTAACTAATTTACAACTAATGACTATTATAGTTGTGGATCATTCTCAAATTGATCATGATAATTGTAATTTTCATGTATTAAATAGCAACATATTCCATTTTGCTTAATGTTTACATTTATATGGCAAATCATGTTAGTAGGAGATTTAATTGTTATCATGTTGAATGATTATAATGATACACATATAATATATGGAATATGTGGTATATTCATGTTACATCATGTCAATCGTAAATGATACCCATAGAATTTCAAACAGATTAAAGCCATATTCTCATAGTGTATTCTGTATAGTTATCTTCCCCTTCCTTTTTAGTGTCCCTAAAGAAGCTCCTAAAGTGACACTGGGATTTTGGAACATTTGTAGTCATGGAATGACCATGATCTAGGTTGTTTGTTCATTGTTGTTTTTTTTTTGCTTTAGTTCAACCTCATTATATCTCAGGATATATCGTAAGTTTCACTATGTTCCATATCCTTAAGTTCTAACAATTTAATATTGATAGCAATGGAATCATTCCAGAAAGGTGGTATTTAGAAATGTAAACTGCACTTAAAATGATGATAAGAAATAATATTTGTCAAAAGTTATTTTATATTAGTAATCTAGCACTCATCTATACCATTAATCCATGTTTTTTTATTATTTATACCCAAGTGTTTACAATACTGATGTTTTCATTAGTGTTTGGAGAATCCTATAATATGAAATTAATGATTGAAATATTGGACAATAATAGTATTGACTGTCTAATATCCTAAATAGATGAATAAAATAGAAAGTCAATAGTTTCATTAACATATTGTTGCATAAATTATTATACTTTAAGAATATCCATTATGTTATCTTGTCTAATATAATATTGGTAATTTGTTAACCATCGGATAGGAAATTTTGGAATTATATTACCTGTGTGTATTTTAAATGAATAAGTTTTGTAAAATCATGCTTAATAAATAAAGAAAATATAAAACATATAGAAAGTTAAAATAAATTCAATTTAAGGAATAGATGTAAATAATAGTTCATTAAAAGATGGTAATGTATTAAAATTGTAAACAGATCCGAAGAGATCTTCCCTTAATAATATAATTATCTAACTAAATCTTGTTCTGTGTACTTTTTGTTCATAATTGACCAAGAATATATATGATTCCTTTTTGTTATTATTTTATAAATTTGTAAATAGTGTAAATAAATTTTGTTTTGAAAATGTATCCAGTTGTCCATGGCCTTATTGCTAAACACTATCCATATTATTATTGCTATTGCTATCAACACATTATTATTATTGTTATAAATATCATCAATTAATATGATTAATTTATTATGCATTAGCATGTCAAAAATAAAATCTTATCCCTTATTCATATACTATTTTCAAATAATGTTTTAAGGGTTAAATATTTAGTTTTTGGAATAACCTTTTTTATAAATTATCAGATGCCATTATTCACTGATCTTGATCATATTGTCTGTGGTCATTAAATAAAAGTTAGTTTACACATTATTATTATATTTACTTTATTATTAAGAATTTATTAATACATCATAAAATTTAAAGTTTATTTTTATTGTTGCCATTGGAATAGTTAAATATTCTTTTCTAATTTCATCTTTGCATTAGGAGCTATCTTTGTTTGCTTTATTTGGATAGTAGCAAAATCCTTCTTACTGATCCAAATATCTTTTTAAAATAGTAATATTTCAAAATATTTGAACCCTGAAAAAATTGTGCTATGATTAATAGTTACAACTTTGACTTTATTATTAGTTTTTCATTTCTCAAGTTATTTGTTATGCTTCGCTTCATTCTTATTGTTTAGTTGATTCAGTAAAATTTCAAAATATTAATTTTCTCTCTCTAGTTTTTAAAACTTACAAGCCATTTTTTAATTTAGTAGTTAAATATTTTTTTCATTAGTCAAGCTTAGAACCCCTTGCCTTTATTTAATTATTGTCTTGCTTTTGTTTGAAATAATATCAGTTTAATAGTTCAGTCTCCCATTCTTCATCAATAACATTATCATAGCTCAATCCATAATTTACTTTCTTTTATTTTCATTCTCATTTCATCTTAAGTCACTACCATAATTAATTCATTCTCTAGTGATCCCTATTCTATCACAACCTTAACTATTCATCACTCTAATGCATTTTCCTTTCTCTTCTCCTCACTCTTAAGTTCATTCTCTTTCATTAGTTAATGATTATTTGTTCTTCATCACCCATTTAATCTTCTACATTTTTATTCATTTATCACCCAACTCATAATTCTAATTCCATGCTCATTTCATAGATAGATGCCCTCCTGATTATTAACTATCTGGTAGAATTACAAACTAAATCTATCTTTTGATATTTTATTTTAGATCTTGGAAGTTAGTTCAATCAATGTACTTTATTTAATATTAGATATGAGATGTAAGGTTATTGTAGTGTAAGGTAGGTAGTGTACTTTGAGACCATCCCTAGATTTGTTCATGTCATGCTTATGCTAAGCTAGCCAGTTTTTATATAGCCTATTGTATTTTGACTCCATCATATTTCCATTCATTATTATGTTTTACTGTAGGGAGGTGTTTACAATACATATGTGCAGAATGTTTTACATTATAAAACCCGAATTATATTTTATATGTATTTCAGTAAATAATTATGAAATTATTCTAATCTACAATTTTTAATGGACTCCCAATAATACTATTTTCCAATATCTATTGTTTATTTTTCCTGGATCCTCAAAAAATGATTGGTAACAATTTCATTGTAGATAAATTAGTATCTCCTACAGAAATTATTCACACATATCTGTAACTGTGAATGGTATTATATTATCAGTCCATAATATTTTTAAATTGTCTATTTAATAGCTAAAATATGATATAAAAATATATCTTTCTAATATTATTGCAAACAATTATCAATGTTATTATAATATCAATAATAAGCTAATTTGATTTTATACTTAAAGCATGTTTTAGTTTCCATTTAAGCAATTTCAAAATCTCAAGTATTTAAAATATAGCTTGCATGAATATGATGGTCATGTAATGCTTTGATGAAAAATTTCGATACCTTCAAATTTAAAATATGTATTATGTAATCTTGCATGTTTGACAAATATTAATGATTTAAAAACAGATTTTTCGGTAATAGTATTTGTCTACTATATAAGATCACATAATTTAATTTTCAAATATGCAGAAATTTAATAAAATAAAAAAGACTAATAAAGAGATATTTAATTTAATTCTATTAGAATTCAATCTTTACACATAATGAACATTATATAAATTAATACCAATTGAACTACTGAACAAAAGCCTTTGAAAAATTATATGATTCTTCGTACTGACATTATAATATAGAGCTTACTACAAATTACAAACATATTGTATTGTTTAATTATCATATACTATAGATTATACATATATATATAATATTTAAATTTTCTCTGCATTGTTTATTTAATCGCTGTATGTACAGGTGCAATGTTAATAATCCATTATGTGCATATCATTCTTTATATATGTAAGTACAATGTCATTAATCTAGTATATACTCTCTGTGGTTATGTCAGATATAAATAAATGACTCGACAATAATGACAAAAATGAGCTGAAGATGTTTTAAAATTTACTGTTAAACAAAAATTAAATAATAATTTATTAAAGAAATAATGCAGACTGTTGCTTCTCCGTCATTTTTTTAACATTTCAATTAAAACTGATCCATGTGATTTGATCTCTCTTGGTTAAATTTGTTTGGTATCAAGTATTAAAAACATGTATATGAAAAAAAAAGTTTATTACAATACACATTACTAAAAAATAATTTCATGAAAATATTTATTTAAAAAGACCAGAGAATACAATCATAAAGAAACTTACAAATGATTAATAAAAAAATTATTATGACTAAAAAATAGTATGAAAATATTTCACTGATTTTTTTTTCATCAATTCAAGCTTTTAGTAAATAGATAATGAGAGATGTTTGCATTTGACAGTATCACCAGTATTAATATCTATAGTTTCAATTAAAAATTAAAATAAGCATTAAATATTGAATCTTAGTAATAGCAATTGCATTAAAATAATATCAATGCAAATATTATAATTTCACTGTTCATCACCATTTGTTCAATATTTTATGGATCATGATGATAACAAATCATATGATATAAAAATAAAATATACAAAAACAATACTTGCAGATATCAAAAAAATATTATATATGTTGTAATATCATCTGTTATGATATTTAAGCAAATTTCCTATAGGAAATCTCATGATGTAAAGAGCTTTGAGGCCACAATTTTAGTTAAACTGACTTTTATGAGGGATAACTGAAATAATTGCGCCACAATTAATTATAAGTTTTAAAATATAATATTATATTTTCCTGAAGCAAATGATGTCATCAGAACATAGGTTCATTTTTGACCTGATTGGACAAAATTCATTAGAAAATATGATATGGTCTCATTATCAGTATTGTATAGATGGTAAGCTCTGTAAAACTATCAATGTTATTGAATACAGAAAAATAATAATTTAAAAATTTAATTGTAATATTTAATGGTGAAGAGTCTAAGACCCTACATAATGTAGATTCTAAAATATTTTATTGAGAAGAGTTGAAGACCAGAAAGAAAAAAACATTCATATATATGCAACAAATAAATGTTTATATAGATCAGGCCTCACACAAACAAAATTATTCATAGCAACATGAATACCTGAATATTTTCTAATAATGATTTTATATTGTGTCCTTAATTGATTTTTATATTAAATTAATTGAAATCCTACATTGGAATTCAGAACTGAGGAAAGTAAGTAAACTTACTAGATATCAATAATAGGAGCTGATGCTCTAACAATTTAATCGTTTGTAATGATACCCAAAAGGGTTAGAAATAGTGCCACCATATGGGTAAGAGATATCTTTGTGCAACATAAATTTCAGCAACCCCTTCCTAGCCCATGAAATAAAATTTGTAAATTAAAAGACATTTTTACCCAATGCTTTCCTAAAAAAAAAAACTTGAAAATATGATTTTAGTCATTTAACGTGTTTGGTAAATACCTTACAACTTTTAGTCATTTATTTCTATAAAATAAAACCAGAGATTAAAACACACATATTAAAATAAACAAATTAATGTTTAAAAAAATTTTTTTTGAAACAATAATTAAATAATACCTTAAAACAAAAATATTTATTTAGTAACTTAACTGGAAATTTGTTACATTTGAAATTTTTAATTTTTTTATAATTTTTTTCTTTCAAAAGTTTTTATATTATTATTTAGATAATCGTACCAAATTTCTAGTAGAGATAAGAAATATCTGCAAATAAGATATTTTTTTTAAAATATCTAAGTATTTTTTTATCATATTTAAAAGAACCATAGCTCCTCCACATGACCTGAAAACATTGCATGGCCCCTTTTCTCAGACATGCTCTGATATTATATAAGTAATTCTACTTCTAGTTTACCTATCTGTTTATAAAAATATAATCTACAGCCAGGGTATGATTATCGCAATGTTCAATGGTGTCTTCTACTGGTTGTCTCCAAAGTCTAGACAATTTTTCAGCATAGAAAGGAGAAAAGAGTACAATAGTTATAACAAGGCTGATGTAACTCTTAGACTTCTTTACCAATATTTAGATCAACTTTAACTGGTATGTCAGTAATTTGTTAAAAATAGTATGTCTGTTGGAAAACCCATTCAGAATCTCTCATATGAATTTATGTTTTCTATTAACAAAGTTATACTCATTCAATAATAAAATATTTATATTATTTAATTTTTTTATGCATTATTCAATTATTAATAAGTACACTTTGTTACATATATTCCGATATTTTACATTTTCATACTTACATAATATTCGATAAATTTTTAAAAGCCATTAACATGCATTTGGACTTTATTTTATTGATATATTATATTGGGCACCTAAAATATAAATTGGGCAACTAAAATATAAAATCAAACACTTTGTTTTGTTTTAGGCCCTTTCCCAATAAAATGACATTAAGAAGAGCTTTCAAATGATATTATATGGTTGTTATATCAATGGCATAAAAATATTAATATAATCAAATTTGTTAAGAATATTTTAACACATATTTTTTTAAAATTATTGGGTTGTTTTTTTTTTTTTTACTAATTCTGTCTTCCTTGAATTTGAGCTGATATATAGCTAAAGCAAGTGGCAAGCCTGCAATCAAAAAATAATTCAGTTATATTTGGGTAATTACAGGTTTTTAGACAGATAGCAAACCCCATGAGTCCAAATCCAAGAAAAAGCACATTAGTAAAATATGTAATAAAAAAAATGACATTGCTTATTAAAACGAAAAAAAAAAAAAAACGGTTTCAAAAATTAAGAAAAATTTTGAGACACTACCAGAAAATCCCAGTATCCGACACTCTAGGTATGGATACTTGAACAAACAATATATATATACCAAACAATATATATCATTGTTTCTGAAATATAACTGATAATGGAAATGATGTACTATATGTATATTGCAGAATTATTGTAATTATTATAAGACAATAATTTTTTTAAAAAGTTTATTTTTAAATAAATTATTAGTAGTAATGTATTATTTTTTAATATAAATTAGGACATTTAAATAAAAGTGATTCGAAAATCTAAACATTTTCATTCATACATAAATTTTATTAATTATCATAACAAAATGGCACCCATATATTCGGTTTAGCATAATGGTAAAATATATAATATTTACTATATTTCAAACAATAGTCATAGAAAAAGTAAAAAAGTAATCCTCTTGTATTTAAATAATAAATATTTGCAATCAGAGCGTGTTTCTAACAATGGAATGATTTGAAAATCTAAATATTTTCATTTACACATAACTTTTAAGAATTATCATGCAATTTGGCTCCCATTGATGAAGCTCCTTTGTGCCCTGCTCATCTGCATGTAGCAGTGCTGCTAGAATGCTAAAATATATTTCTTGAAATCTTTTGCGATTTTGAATATCTTAGGATTGGAAATATTTTGTGATTGATAGTCTATTTTATTAAAAACAAAATTTTTGTGAATAAAAAGCCAATAGGTATATCTGAAAATCTTCATAGTAGGAGAGAGAAAAAAAAGAGGGATTTTTAGATAGATGTCACGTTTCATGAGAGATTCAATCTCCATTATAAAAGTTGCAAATGATTACTGAATTCTGGTCTTTGAATGCAAATAATAAATGCTTAAGATCAATCTAATAACGTAAATAATTAGTTTGGCATATCTCTGATCTACAATTCAACTCCAGAATTCAAAATAAAGCCAGAACAAAAGTCTGTCAGTCAACCATCAAAGTCGATTAGCAAATAGATATTTAACTACTTAATATGGCTTTTCTTTTGGAATAAATCAGCATATCAAGAGAGCAATAACTGAAATATCTCCACATTCATGGCCTTGTAAGATAGAAAATAATGACAAAAAAATATTTATTTATCCTTAAATCACATAAAAAAAATCAAAAGGCATATATCTTAAATGAATAAAATAACTCGATATATATATATCACGTCCTTTTTTTCCCTTTCTAGGGTATTTTGAGCTCAGACTTTTACACGACCCTCAATTCTCCACACTATCTCACACACTGATACACTTGGCCACATATATATGTCCAAAAAATAAATAATCACCAATATATATGTGGTCAAGTGTATCAGTGGTATGAGATAATGTGGAGAGTTGAGGGTCGTGTGAAAGTCTGAGATCAAAATACTCTATATATTACATTATTTGTACAGGTATACATATAACTTGTAAGTTAGATATTTTCCTTTCTAGCCATTAAATAAAATGAAAAGATTTAAATTAGAAAATAATCAATTATTTTACCAGAGCATTTTAAAAAAAAATCAAAAAACAGCCAATAATAAAATTGTAAAGAATAAAATCAGCTATTATCACCTGGGTTAAAAATAAATTTTTTATATATAAAGCAGGTCAGTTTTTGAGGTTTAGTTACTAAGGAAACTAGTGATTAAAGAATTTAGAGAGCAAAATAATAGTTCAGACTACAAATATATATATGAAGAGAAAAAATATTTTCAAGGAATATTTCAACCATTCTTTTTAATTAAAATATGGAAAATTTAAAAATTAAATCGATATCGAAGCATATTGTATAGTAAATATAGGTAAAATAGTTCAATCAGGCAAAAACTCTCATAGATGAATAGTAAAGAAGAAGACAGTACTCATCAGTCTGTCAACTGCCGAATAATGACGATTTGAGCAGCTTTCCATTCTTGTTTTATTTCTCTCTGAAGTCGGATGATTTGCTGATTTGGCTATGGATAAGCTGAGAAAAAATTCTAAGCCTTTTAAAAAAATTTCACTACTTGGATTCAAACTCCACGCCATAGGCATGTCAGACAGACATATGTAATGTTGACGTTTTAATTGCCTGAACAATCAACAAATAAATAGATTTTTGGTTTGTGACAGAATTCTGCATAATTTCGGGCAGTAACAGAGTGGTAAAGCTCACCTCCATGGATTGCAGCCCAATTCTGCCACTTCTAGGGTCTCCCTTTCATATGAACTCCTGAACAACAAACTAATTTTATTAGAACTTAATGTTCAAACTTATATAACTGCTTTATTATATTTAGTAATTGCATAAACTTCTACGATATGCAATATAGACATTGTCCTATTTCTGCGCCAATTAAAAAACATTAAAACTATTTATTGCTGAGTTTCAAACAATATTATTCCCCGACGTCTCAAATACATTAATAATAATCCACTATTATGACTTTTAGATGGCCTTCCTTCTCTTATAAACTAAATAAAGCTGTGCCAAAAGCTTTGACTTGATCGAAAATCTACCTTTTAGTTTAGCTATAAATAAATTTAAGCATTGAATCATTTTATTTTGGTCCGAGTCGTTTTAAAAATGAATAGATTTGTATTAGAATTTTGATTAAATAATAATGTATTTATTACTTCATATAAAAGCATTTGTTATTGAATGCAATTAGTATTTGTTTTACTACTTAAGTAGATATAACTTCTCTTTAACTTTGTTCTTAAAGCAACTGCTTCACTTTTTTCTTCTCTTTTTTTAAATTAGCATCAATTCATCTGACATTATGATATTTTCTGAAGTATAGTTAACTAAAAAAATATTTTCATTATTGACTTTGCATTTTTTTATTTTATTGTTATATGAAACAAATTATCATTAGCATACAACAATTTGGATTGTTCAAATCTTTTCTAAAATATTCCAAGATATTATAACTGCACTTTATATGTTCTTTTAATTTTTTCCCTGTTTGTTTTAAATTTATTAATCAAATTTTTGAAAATAAAATCTAAAAATTTCTTTCCTTGTTAAAAATTTACATATGATTACTTAATACTTCAAGTGAGAATTTGAAAGGTTTCAAAGAAATTATTTTCAAACATTTATCTTCTTATGAAAGTGATACCTAACACTTGGAAAACAATTTTCGTAAATTGTAGAATACTTAACAATTTATTTACCACATTTTAAAATGGATTTTATGTTTCATTCTATATTATTTTATTTTTCAAAATTTAATTTCTTGTGAAGTAGTTTAATAACTTTTGGTATATTATATACATTACTATGGGTGTATATAATGTAAGATATTTTGTAATGTTTAATCTAAATTTTATACATCATTGCTATAACATTCTGTATCATTGTAATCATTAACCGATATTCTTAATTTTGCATGTAAAATACTATTATTAAAGAATATGGTCAAAAACAGTTGTTGAAAATCATTTAAAAGCTTCTGAATTTTTATATGACTACTGTTTAGTTTTTATTAACTGCAACCATTCTGCTTCTAAACTAATGTTAAATGATTCCAATTTTTCATTAAGAAAACAATAAGTCTTCTCTACTAACCCAAACCATAGATTACCTGTAAGAACAAGATTTAATTAGCTTATTTTATAATATAACTTCTATATAAAAAGTTAAAAAAAACCCACAAATATGGTAATAGTCTGATGACATTTTTTTTTTATTCTCAAAATTGTTTGATTGATTTTTTTTTTTTTGTTAATTCATGCACATTATTCATTAAGAAATACAGAAACCATATCTAGGTTATGGATTCTATATAGAGATGCAATGTTACCACAGTCACTACATTATTAAATTTTGACTGCTTTCTTTCTATATTTTTATAATTTCTATATATATATTTGTTAGTTCTCCATAGTATTCTCATATTCTAATCTTATCCACATCCATAATTTAAATTTTATTTTATTTCATTGAAATTATTTTGCAGGTTTTGAAACCATACAATAAATATTTTCAGTTTTATGAATCTTGAAAAATTCTAGGTATATAATACTAAATAAAAAGGTCTAAAAATTATGCTAATGTTAGATTAGTTATGGATAACATGTCAAATCTTAAATAGTTCAAAATTGAATAAACAGCCTAAATGAGTATATAAATTAAAATGTTGGATTGATTTATTAATATTGGGGGTGGGGGGGATTGAATAACCAAAAAATTTTATAGACAAATTATTAAATAGTATAAAATTTCATTTGAAAAAAAAGTATTTTTCTTATAAATATATTTTGTTGTAGTTATTGTTTTTATTCCATTATCCAAAAATTATTTTGTTATGAATAATTTATGTCTATATAAAAATATTTACGAAAATGAGTCTAGATATACTATTTAATCAATATTAGTACTGTTTAATCTTTATTCGAATTTTTAAACAAATAATTTATTATTTCTATCATCAATGATTACTTCACTTCAGTAATTCTGCTTTTTTTTTTAATTCAAATTCTTTTATTTTAGCATATATTAATTCAAAAATTTTTTTTTTTTGTATTCCCTCTATTTATCAATATTTGTTTTCTGACCACTCTTTTCTAACTTATCTATTTATACATATATCTTATTTTTAAAAAATTAAATTTTTCTATCTTTTTATCATTTCATTCATTATCTCATTAGTATAAGCCACACCTTTTTAAGCTCTTTCATTTCTTTAATAACTTTCCAAATATACTACATCTTTTAATTTTTCTTTTGGTAGCTCTATCTTTTATATGAATTTACTTCATTAATTTGCTTAATACTATTTACACATGATCTTATACAACAAGCTTGAATTTTTTTTTCATATCTTCTTAAATTGTTCAAATTCTCATTTCTTCATTATTTTTCTCAGTTGTCGTTTTTTAAAAAAAGTAATCTCAATTCTACCACTATTAAATTATGCCCTTAATTTTTCAATATTGTTTCAAAAATTACTTTTTCAAAATTTATTTTGAATCAAAACTTAATCTCAAATCCAATTTTATTTCCTAGATCGTTCCATGCATAAATTTATCTTTTATAATTTTTAAATCATGTGTTCATGACAAACATTATTTTCTCTACAAAAATTTATTAACTTTTCTTTTTTTTTTTTCATTTATAATTTCATCTGTCTTAACAAAACATTCTACTGCCCCTCTTTCCATTATCATTACTTATTACTTTCATATTTTTTTTTAATGTCAATTTCCCTCCACTACCACCACCACCACATTGTCATAATTATTGTTTGGAAGTTAAGGTATACCAAAAAAAACACCAGATCTCTTAGACATGATTTTGTTTAGTTTTATTACTCTATTTTATTTCTCTAATCTCATTAATCTTTTATGATTTTTTATAAAAGTGCAACATGAATAAGTTTCATGTACTTAAACATATATTTATCAGAGATGCAATTAATTAATAATTACTATTTTGCTAAAATTAAAAATGCCCTAATTAATTTTTATTTAAGAAAAATTAATTTCTTTAATTATATAAAATTTTAAAAATTGTTCAGTAAAAGTCAATGTTATTCAAATATAATTTAGGTCTGATGTTTCCTTATATGCAGCACTTAAAAAAAATTATAATATGGTAAAAAAAAAAATTGTGTTGCTTATATGTATGCAAATACAATTTTATGATTTAGCTGATAATTATTTCATCTAAGACTCATATTATATAAAATAATTAAAACCTAAACCATATTACAGATAATCTGCAGTCTCATTTCTATGTCATTGTCTCTAGCAACAGAATCTAAATCACCCATATTATGACAGTTGAATTCCAATAAAATATCAGTCCTATAATAATAAGCAACTACCCATACAGAAAAATAAAAAAACTGTATTCACATCTTATATCCATAAAAAAAATTATTTTAAATATATATGAATGAGTATGTATATATTATTTTCAAATAAGTGGCTCAACAATAAGAAGTGAAACTCTGAAAGACAAGAGCAATAAAGTACTGTTAACATTAAAAATATATATGTAGAATAGATGTTACTCTGTCGTTCAGATCTGGATTTGTCAATTAAAAATAAGTACTCAAGCATTTTTAGACAGAGTATAAAAATCAAAAAATACCATGAAACAAGCCATTATCATGCATGTATATGAAATGTAATAACACTTTTTTGTCTGTGTCGTAAATTATATTTCACAATACTAGAAACCAATCATATATGATTATTTCAACATTAGCCATTTTTATGTGATGTTGTGTTGTTGTTTATTTAATTTTAAAAATGATATTCAATTTTCTAATATGAGGTGTTTTTTTGTTTTTTTTAAAAAAAAACTTATTTCAACTATTCAGTCTATTATTTTTGTGCACAATGATTTAATGTCTAATGCAACAATATCCTTTGGTAATAAAATTTTAGTTCATATAACATTAAAAAAGACTTAATCATATGGTCAGCAAAGTATAGTTTTGTGTGAACTAGATCTTTATTGTGCACATGAAGGTAATCATATTATACGATTTCGTTTAATAAAAAATTTTATTGTTATATGTTGGAGTATTTTCATCATTTAAATTCATGTTTTATTTATAATTTTCCAAATTCATTTCACTATTAATAATAATTACACAGGTTAATATAAACTACAATGTTTCAAAGGGTATTAGTCTCCTCTGTTCTTCAGTTATTGTTAGCCTGATCAATGATAAAACTAGTTTAGGAATTGAATAAAAGATCATTAGATTCATTAATTCTAAATTTAAAGTTATGTCTAACCAATTGATTAAAGAATTGTCTTTAAATCAATATTCATAAATCTAAAGGTGCTTAGTTCAATTCCCATGCTAGTACTATCATTGGGCAAGCTAGCAACAAACGAAGAGAAAATAATGCTAACATGTGGATTATTACTAATAGTCAAATATATTTGGAAAAGTATAAATAAAATCTGATTGTTTCTAACAATATTTAACAATTAAACTAGGTGGTGGAAATAGTTCAACATGTAAGTGTAAGTTTGTTAATCAGTCTAATATAAGTAAAAAATCAAAATAAAAAATTTGCTTGCTAATGAAAAAAAAATGAACATACAAGTATCATAAAAATTGAACTAGCATGTAACCATGTCCTAACAGATTACACAGTTCTATAATTTTAAAACAAGAAAAAATTAAGTAATAAATATGTCTGATAGCTACAATAAAACTATCATCTAATAAATGAGACCTGTATTTTAACTGTTTTATCACATTCTTAAATATATATAATGTTATTGTAAAAAGATATATTAGTCTATTTAAATAGAAAGTAGGTTGAAGTAAAGAAGGGTTCCCCTCTTTTCTTCCATAGCGTAATCTTGTGGTTATACACCTGTAGATGTCCCTACTATCGCATTTTACACGCATATTCTCGAGATTATATCCTCAGTAAATATTACTAGTCATTTATTATGTAATAATAATATTACAAATCAATGTCTGTATTTCTTCAAAATAATATATTTTAACTTGTAAATAAATATTAGAAAATATAGTAATTAAAATTTGTTAAAAAGAACAAAAAATATAAACATCACTTAGGAACGCTTTCAACTATCCTTGTAGTCTTTGTCAACTAATACTTTGAAAGGTCAACTATCTCATAATTCCGTGATCTTAATGTTTGCTGCCTGCTTATTGATTAAGTCTTGCTTGTATTTATATATTAACATAGGGTTCCTTGATTTTTCTTTTATTATTATTTCTTTCAGTTTGCAATATTTTATTTTTACGTTATTATAATTGAAATCAAAACCATATATACATGATTTATTATGGTCATAAAAAACAGAAGCTGATAAATTATCATTATCTTTAGAATTTTGTTTCATATTTTGAACTCTTTTTTGTCAAGCATTGGTGGTCACGTGGTCAGCACAGCTGCCTTACAAGCAGTGCCCAGGTTAGCGGATTCGCTTCCCAGCCGATGCTATGACACATAAAAAAAACAAGTGCTCTTTTGTTCTTTTATTTGAATTTACATATAAAATAGATCTCACAAAATATTTTTATGTAATGTTACAAGATTTTACACAAATTATTTCAAGAGAATCTATGCTCTTACTATAAATATATTCATAATTAATAATAAAATATACATCTACATTGATAAAATAATTTATATCTAACTTGAAAGAAACTTCACATCAAGATCTTAATTCAACTCTGATAGACAATATGGTACATGATAGTACTTTTTGTTTACTGGATGGTGTAATACATGTGTACATATAAATAAAAGTTGTGCTGAACTTTTAAAAAATGATGATGCTTATTGGTCAGTGTTTGCTTTTTTTTTGTTTTAACTGAATAATTATTTGGGCTGGCTATGAATTGGTCATCTGAAAATTTAATTATAATTCTGACTAAAACTTTTTTTTTAAAAAAGGGGTACTTACGTATTAGTCCAGTGGTGAAATTTTAGTCTTTATTATTTATGACTATTTATGATTGTTAAATATTTGATAGTATATTTTATTTAATTAAGTAACTTCATTTAACTTTCAAAGATTTAAAGATTCCTTTTAACAAAATTGTAAATAACTACTCCACTTTCTATATTAATGTCTATTTATTTATTTGGTAAAAGATGGCTATCTTTAAAGCATGAGTAGATCAGTGATAAAATACTCTAGAGATCTTCAACAATTTATTTTTGAGTTAAATTTACTTAATTAATTAAAATAATCAAAAAAGCAAGTCATATATAACATGACATTACTTTTATACGCTTGTATTTACAAAAATATAACACAGAGAGCATACCAATAGCTCAAACAAGCTCTTAATTGATAAATGCGGTATGAGAAAATATTTAAAATCTCTATCCAGAACACTCCTATCACCAGACCAACTGGTCTTGAGCTCTCCTCAGTGAAGAGCTAGAATATCCAGATACTAAATTTAAAACATCAACTCAAAAAGCCAGCACTTATTTCATATGTAATATTTAAGTAGAAACTCTGAAATTTTCGAACATGAAAATATCTTTAAGACTTTGGCCATGCTGATGCTATTAAAATATGGTAAATCTGAATTTGGTTCAATCCCATATAGCTATTTAAGTTACATAGCTGGATTTAAAGACATTTTCATGTCCGAAAATGTCAGAGTTTCTACTTAAATATTACGTATGAAATAAGTGCTGGTTTTTTGAGTTGATGGCTTAGATCTAGTGTCTGGATATTCTAGCTCTTCACTGAGGTGAGCCATAAGCTCAAAACCAGTTGGTCTGGAGATAGGCGTGTTCTGGATAGAGATTTTAAATATTTTTTCATACCGCACTTATCAATTAAGAGCTTGTTTGAACTATTAATTAATTAAATAAAATATGCTATCAAATATTTAGCAATCATAGATAATCATAATGATTTTAATGAAGACTAAAATTTCATAACTAATACCAAAAAATATAATGTTTTAAATGAACTGGATTTGAATTACTGATCATGGAAATGATAGGTGAAAGTACTATTACTACTCACAAAGCCTTCTAAACATAAACATAAATTTATTTTATTTATGATTAGCATAGTGACTAATCCTGAGGAAAAAAAAGTGGGTTTTTTTTCCTGTAATTCAAACAATAATTATTTTTAATCTACTTATAAGATTACTTTGTTTTGTTACATAAAACTAATCAGTAAAGAGTCCCAAGATAGCTTTTTTATTCTATTAAACTTAATAACTCGTTTGAAATCACAAGAATATGAAATAAAACAGATTTGACTTAAGCAAAAATAAGTATTATTAACTTAAAAGGTTGATTAATTTACCATGCCAAAACGTTAAGATAGTTGACTACTATTCTCATGCCTTTTTTTTCTTTTTGATTTCAATGACAGGAAAAGAACTACCTTGGTGTCTATTTTGATCTCTCTCTCCATAACTTCTTTTGTACTATCCCCAGATATAGCTTTATACCTAGGAAAAATAAATTTCTGATGAAATTTTTTTTTTAATGAATTTATATCAAATTTATACTCAACATGATATGAATGTTCTAGTTCAATCTCCCTTTCCTTTGGCAAACCAATCCTTATCTCAGTTCTTTTCAATACAGCTATATATTCACTCTTGAACAATTAAACAGTACAAAAAAAAAAAATTAAAATGATTCCTTATTTTTTTTGAGATTGTGATGTTTTCCCAGAAGCTGAAATTGAGAAAATATCTTTAAAACTCATTCTTTCCAATCAGTATTAAGCTCGGGGTTGCTGAGTGGGTAAGAGGAGCCCAAACTAAATTTCAATGTCCCAGTCCCATAAAACAAAAAGTGTAAATTAAAACATTATGAATTCTATATAATTTTGTTTAATAAAAGACAAAGAAACAACAGGACAATTAAAAATTATAATTATTTACTTTTTTATTTACATATTAACTCTCCTAATTTTGGTGCCCACAAAATAACTTCTAAAAAATTTCCATATAATAAATAAGGATTAGCTTTAACTAGTTCAACTCTAACTAGCATGTTAATTAGTTTGCTAAAAAAAATTCTTGTGTGTTATTTTTAGTTTCAATTGAAATCTCTGATTCATACCTTGTTTGTTTTCAATTAACAAAGTTAGCTTCTCAAATATTCATTCAATAATAGAATATTTATATTACTTCATGATTCAATTTTATATATGCTCATTATTTCAATATAATAACTTTGTCATATTGTACATACTATACAATATATCATTATATATAAGCTATATAATCCAATATCTAAAGGTTAAGGATTTACATTACATTTACTTAGGAAAACTTTCAAGACAGCAACAAGAATTGATCCTAGAAACCCATATTTCAGAATGATATTTTATCACTATGTAATACCAAATACACTATACTAGTGCTCATAAAATATGATTATACAACTGTTGTGCAACATACTGCAGAATTATCATAATTATTATTAAAACACTAAACATCACATGATCACCACCTCATGCTAGCACATAACTGTTAGTAAACAGGCAAAAACTCTATATAGTAGTGCCACATTGTGCTAACCAGAGTAATCAATGGATGTCAGAAGGCTTGTGCATAAAATCCCTATTTAGCGCCTACTCATCCAATATCCCCAGACTAGTTTCTGGCTTGTGGCCATCATCAGTGAGGAGCCGTGGATCTGAGAGCACTGCACCTAGATGATGATGGCCACAAGCCAGAAACTAGTATGGAGATATTGGATGAGTAGGCACTAGATAGGGATTTTATGCACAAGCCTTCTGGCATCCATTGATTACTCTGGTTAGCACAAGGTGGCACTACTATATGTAGAGTTTTTGCCTGTTTAATTATTATTAAGTAATATTTTTAAATAAGTTTATATTTAAATAAATTATTAATAGTAAAGTGTCATTTTTTAATATAAATTAGGATATTAAAATAAAAATATTTTGGAAATATAAACATTTTCATTGACATATAAAATTTTCTTAATTACCATGGCTACACGATGCCAATCTCTTTTATTTAGCACAACGATAGAGTATATATATGTAGTATATTTCGACCAATTATCACAAGATAAAGTAAAAAAGTAATCCTCTTATATTTAAATAAATATATTTATAATCAGAATAAGTTTCAGACAATGGAGTGATTCAGAAATCTAAACATTTACATTCACAAATAAATTGTATTAATTATCACGGTCACGTGGTGTCACCGTTGATGAAGATTTCTGTGTCCTGCACAAAACTGACAATCACATGCAAAAGCCCTGGTTAAGCTCTATCTGTATTTCAGTTTATACCTTTACAAGTAAATCGCTGCCTATCAGTATGTCATAGTAGTTCCAATTCATTTTTAAATAAATTGCTTTTAAAACATTTGCAAAAACAAAAATAAATAACGTATTTTATTTGATGAAAATTCAGCTTAATTACTTTCCTTGGGAAGATTGAAATAATAGCATATTAGCCAATCATTGTTTTCAGGGTAGATTGCTGTACAAAATCATGCCAAAAATCATATACCTATGTGTGATATAAATATACATGCACACATTTTTATTTATTGAAATTATTTTGATCCATTTATATAGTTTTCATTTTAATTAAAATAAAGATAAATTTAGTTCAATCAATAAATATCAAAATCATTAAGTTCAACAAAATAATTAATGTCACGATAAATTTAGGAAGGGGGGGGGGGTAGAATGAACTAATAATCTGCAAGCGTATAATTTACGTGTAACTAACAATATAAATGTATATATTACATATAGATATATATTAACTTTAAAATAGATTTTATTGAATAAAAGCAAAACTTAGTAACAGTTACATATAACAAAAATATTAGAACAGTTAACAAATTATAAAATAAACTTAAATAAGTAATATGAAGTTATTTATATATTATTGAAATAGGCTGACAATATTAAATAAAAAACATTTTTTTTAAAAATGTAGATGTAAAATATTCTAAATATATAAAATGATAATTATATGACATTTCTTGATATTTAAAATATAAACATCATTACCAAAACTCAAACTAAGAGCTTTGGTATGAATCAAAATCAACTGATTAATAATATTACAAAAAATAATATATATATTAAAGTAATAATTAAATAAACGAAATCATAGTGTGAATCATTGATAGGTATTATCACATGGGTATGTTTGTTAATAAGTTTTTTGAAAAACAAGTTTATTTGTTCTGAAAAGTCTCAGAACATTTGTCATTTTTTAGTCTAGCAACATAAAAATAAATTATTGTCATCAAGATCCACTCAAGTTTTTCCATCTATTCTTTCAAACTGAATTATTTTAATATTTAATGTTTAACATTTATTATATAGAAATGATCATTACAGTTTCAGTATGATTTTCATATCCCCCCAAAATTTAAAGTGCTGATCTTTTATAATTTCTATTCCATCTTTAGAGCTATTATTCTAAATTTTATCTGTAATATACAAAATCTATTATATATTAAAACAATATAGTTTCTGACTTTATTAAACTGAATTTAAGTAATACAAATATGTCCAAATCATAAGAAAAATTTTAGGGATATAGATTTAATGAGCCGAAAAAAAAGAGAACTGTGAAATAAGATTTAAAATGTACAAATATTGAAAAACATAATTTAAAAAAAATGAGCACAAAAAAACCTGGAGTGTGAATAATGAAGATATTGTAAAGGTAAAAAAAAAAAAAAAAAGTAATTTTAAAATAACAATAACAAAATAAAAAAGATGAAAGTTAGCTGATTTCAAGAATGGAAATGGTTCTAAATAATGATAGAAATAAAACTAAAAATTTAGTTTCTACTATATTCAATTTATTATTGCATTATACTTCAACAGTTTAACATCACCAAGTTAATGATATATGAAATTAAAATTTAAACTATAATATTTTACAACAGCAACCTTAAAAACTTTACTGTTTAATTACAGAATATGTGTTTCTAGATGATTTATTAAAGAAAGTTGGTAATCACACTATAGCAGAATTATGCTTTTAGATAAAAGATAAAACCGTATATTTTTGTTATTATATTATATCATCATAAGATAATCACATTAATTTCATCAGGTCTGTTATTATTCTATATGCTAAATATAGTAGCTTTAGTTTTTTCTTGTTTTAATCATAAGTTATTAACAATACAGTGGATAGCTTTCAATAGTGACAAGAATAAAAATATCAAAAAGGTTGGAGTTGATTTCCAATAGAGTATTAAAAAAAATCTCAGTATGATCAATAGAATAGAAATGTTCTCAATAGGCATTTTGATGACCAAAATTAATTATCTATATGATATTATTAACAATAATCTTTGTTTTAAAATCATACATTAATCTAGGAACATACTGCAATATATATATAATCTTTTTTGTTTTTTCATATTTATAATGCAGTTTTATATCATCAGTATATCAAATGATAAAACTTGAATTTACTTCATTTAAAAGTTGTAAATCATGTTGCAAGTTTGCATCTTCTGTTGAATGTAATGGCTGATAAACATTATGTGAAAAACCTGCTGCAAAAATATATACTCCATTAAATCAGTATAGGTAACAATGTTTTAGAATTTTGTAACAACTGCTTTATCTTCTTTGACCACTCATATTGAAATTAAATATGGAATCCCATTATAATTAGATTATAGATTAGTTAGCTATTGAAACATTGTTATAATTTTGCATGTTTTTGGATCAATGATGGTTATATTCTAGTTTTCATTAAGTGTTAAAAATCTTATTTTATAAATAGAGTTATCCCTTCTGAATGTTTTATTGTCACTAAAAAAATTATTAAGAATATATAGGATTGCCATAAAGTCCTTCCGGTTAACCAATTTTTTTTAACTATGTTCCAGCATTTATGTACTTAAATTGTTGTTTATGCATAAAATTTACATGGATTAAGAAAAAGTCAAATGAAAATCTAATTGAAGTTTTTATGATATACATTCATAAAGCAAAGAATGATTTAACACTAAATCCTTTGACTTTCTCCATCCCCCCCCCACCCTTAATAACTGTTACAATTTTAACATAGCAAGCATAGCAATTTCATTTTTAAAATTGATACATATGTTAAAAAGCATAGTAATATAATTTCTAGATAATTTTTAATAATTTTATATACAATTAATATTACATATTCATAAGTAAACATGTGTGCTATACATATATATTCATTAGCATAGAAATATTATTTAGAGATAAAACTTCGTCTGTCAAAGAGCTTTAATAATGTTCCAGGTTTGCAGTGATATATATTTTTAAACTTCCATTAAACATTACTGAGGCCAATTCAGTATTATATTAACATTACTTGTACATTATATTATATACATATGGTAGTAACATACAACACAGATGATATCCTGGGCACATCATATACAATGACAAATATGAAACAAAACCATAAAAATATTTAATTCAAAGTTAGCATGTCCGACTAATTACTCATTTATTAAAATTAAATGAAAAGCTAATGTGCACATAAAAAATAGATACCCTGTTTTATTATATCTTAAATAAATCGTATTATGAAAATTTGATATATACTTTAAGGCAATTCATTACTAATGTTTTGTTGTTGTTTTTTCTAATTCTTTATTAATGAATTCAATGATAATTCTTTTGCTTTTCCTCACCTTCCATTTCAGTTCAATAAGAACAAAACTTGCTGTTCAATACCATGATTTATAACTACCTTCCTTTAGATCACTGATCTCAGTTGTTATATCTATATAGCCGAGGCTCTTAGTAGCCAAATTACTGCTAGAACAGTTTACATGGACTTTATACTTCATTAATTTTAAGTGAAATATTGATATGACTTTTTTAAAACAGAAGCATTATAGATTAACAATTAATTAGTTTTGAAAAATCATAAATAATGGAGACTAAATCCACATAGAGTGAAAATAATGTTTAATAGAAGCTGCAGCAGGATTAAATTATTTATTTATAATATTTAAACACAAATATAACGTATATACTTAAGCTAGATATAATTAATATGGATTTGAACACACACTTGCAAGCCCCATTCAATCAATCACTCTATTCTGTATAACAGATACACATGATCACATACTTTTGAAAAAAATAAATCTCCAATACACGTATTTCGTGTTGAATCAGCATTCATCAGTTGGTTCAGATCATCATCTTCTACACATAAAAAATCAGTATTGGGTTTATATTAAGATAACAATCTACAAACTTTAATGCACAGGCTTCAATCCTCTCCACGGTTCAATTCTTCAGCCATTCATATTATTGAAAATCTGGTAATGGAATGCTCAAAGCCCTTGTTGATATCAATATTATTGGAAAATCCATGTTGATCTTAAATCACTCTGATCTCTCATATGTAGGAACTTAATATGCCCATTTAAATACACAGAAGAGGGATGGCAGAATGCAAGCTGAATATGTAATATTTAATTCCAAGTATAGTGTATATACTTAAGCTACATGTAATTACAGAGCAGTTTACACAATCCTTTAATTACATTTAGCTTAAGTATATACCCTATATTTGTATTTAAGTATTACATATTCAGCCTGTATTCTACTCATCCCTCTTCTGTGTATTAAAATGAACATATTAAGGTCCTACACATGAGGGGCAAAGAGGACTTAAGGTTAACATGGGTATGATGATAATATTAGCATCAACGAAAGCTTTGAACATTCCATAATCAGATTTTCAATGATATAGATAGTTAACGAGTTGGAGAGAGAGAGGGGACTGAAGAGAGTTCAATAAAGTTTGTAAATTTGCTATCTTAATATAAACTGAGCACCGATTATATATTTGTGTGGGAGATGAAGATCTGGATCAATTAATGAGTGCCAGCATAAAATAGGTATGTTGGAGATCATTTATCTTTTTCACATGTATGTGGTTGTATGTATCCGGTTGTATAAGATAGAGGGATGACTGAAGAGAGTTTGAAAGTTTGTGTTCAAATCCCCTTTAATTATTTTTATATAATAAAATACATGAAATTCTTTTTTTTTTCCTTAAGCATTTTTTTAATGTGTGTAAACAAATACATATACAATTAAAAATATAAAACTTTTTTTTTATTAAACAAATTCATTTCTAAAAAGAACTAATAAAATAATTGAAATTTGAACAATCAATTAGTAGTAAGATTGTTTTTCTTACTACATCTTTCACCTTAACACAACCATCCATTGGCCCATAATTCACATCACTTTCTTACATTATGGATACATTTGAAACATTCACTACATATTTTCAATTTAACCCCACATACACATTTTTTACAAATTACTAAAATTTATCTTCACATACACACACATATGTGTGTGTGTGTGTATTATATTAAATGTATTTCAAACTTCTATTCTATTATATATCACTGAAATATATGATCAAACACATGTGAAAAAAAAAAAAAAGATCCACAAAATGCATATTTCATACTAAACCAGATCACAATCTCTTACACATATCTTTATCATTTGTTCAATATATACATAACAAATTATTATAATTTAATTGACAAGTTCCAATTTGTTTACATTCACAAAATTGATACAAACCATTTATCGATGTATATTAATGACTCTTATATATCATTTATCAAGCTAGACATTATCCCTAAATCAAAGATATACTTCTAAGTTTTACTTAATGAATAATAAGTCTGTAGTGTTATAAAGGTATCAACATCTGGTTTCCTAGTACATGTTGACCGTTCTGATAGCTTTCAATACACCACTCACATGCAAGATAGGAATTGGATTCTATCTGCTTTTAACACCTTCTGGAGAACTGTACAACCATTGCATTATAATATATAATTGCAAGTTTTTGTTTTTACGAAGCATCTTTCACCCTAGCTCAATCCTATCACAACCATCTATATAAATATTTTTTTCATTGTTTTCAGTAAAGAAAGTGAGAAGTATTGAAATTCTACAATAAAAACAAAAATATATTTTTATTTGAACTGATATGATGGCAACTTCATTTATTTTATAAATTTCATACTGATACATATCTGAATTATCATTTTTAATATTAAAATAAAATTTAAAAAAAGAAATAATTTTAATTGTGATTCAAATTCTTTTCTCTATCAACTCACTTTACTAAAAAAATCAACCATCTTTTACTTTTGTATTTTCTATAAAAAAAAGAACAGTTCTGCAACGTGATTTCCTGATAAAAATAAAAACAGTAATTTGATCTCACTAGTCTTATATTAAAAAAAAAAACCTTTGTTAAAATATAAATAACTTTGTTCAAAATTTATATACACTGTATAGTGTAATTATTATTTCTATTTGCAGCATATTCTTTGACAACACAGTAACTTAAATTAAAATCTTTAAATGTTCTTTATCTCATATCATTGCTCTCACACATTTTTTCCATAGTCTATGAATATATAAAACCCTATGACTTTCTTCAGCTAGAAGTAGTAATAATATTAATAAATTTCTTTATCCAAAATACTCAAATCAAATAAATATAAATTAGTTTGTTTACAAAAATTAAATGTCATAATCATAACGTTAATTTAAAATGTTTAAAGGAAAAATAAAGAATGTGTGGTGATATGGAGATTATTTATTTAATACATTTATTAAAAAAAAAAACGAATATTGTAGTTAATAAGTTGAAATAATATATTTCTATAACTGTATGTTATAAATGTGTATAACAAAAACAATTAAAAATACAAAGTGCACGAAATATTAAGAAAGTTGGTAAAATATTTTTTCCAACATTATCTAAATTAGTTACGATGTTTATAAAAAAAAATCTTGAAAGTAATTTTTTTAAAGAGAAAATGGTAAAAATATAATTCATTACGATTTCAGTATATTAATCTTAATATAAAAAAATAAAAAGATACCCCCCCCCCTCCGTCTCTAACCAATTATCATAGTGTATGGTTTTAAAAAAAAAAGATTATTTAAAAAAATGCAATAAACCGTACTTACTCTAAATAATTGAGAAAATATAATTCCGTAGAAGTTCCCGCAGAAGACAGATTCCATTATGCAATTATTAGAAAAATTGCATGCAATAAACAGTGAGAATAAAAAGACAATGAAAAAAAAATCTATTGAAGACTAAAATTTGTAAATCAGATTGATTCAAATAAATTAAAATTAAAGCTTATGTTGTATTAGTGATAGTGACATTATGTATATATTTAGAAACAGATTGACAATATAATATAAAATTTAAGTGCATGTGTTATATTACAGACGTGTGATTACATGTATGTATAGTTTTGAAAATATAAAATATAAATCCAGCTTCATTTGTAAATAGCCACTTATTATGTAATTCCATACTACTGAAATCTTTTTTTACTTTTAAATGATAATAATAAAATTGTTCTATTAAAAAGAAAAAATATATAATTATGTGTGCTTATGTTTTATATACAGAAGTATATATACACATATAACTATAATATCAATAAAATATGGTAGTTAATTTGATTATATTTATACTATTATAATGCTAACATTATATCAAAGAGATCACTAATAAATAATGATCATTATATTTTAGAATACATAGCAGTCGGGTCTACAAAAGGAATAGAATGCATACTAACACTGACAAAAAAGAAGAAAGAAAAAAATAGTGCATATGCAGAATGATATGAATTCTTGTGTTAAATAATATTATGACATGAATATAATAGATTCTATGAAAATGGACTGATCTCAGTCATAATTGATAACACAAGAGAAAAAAAGACCATGAGATTGTCATTAATGAGGGTGGATAATGTAATAGATTTTACCAAACTGGACTGATCTGTCATAATTCAGTAATACAAGAGAAAAATAAGGTCATGAGACTGTCATTAATGAGGGTGAATATGGTGCAGTATATTTTTAAAAAGAATCCAATACAAACAAAATGATCATTTTTCAATAATGGATAATGTATTCATTAAATATGAGAAATCAAACTTTTTGATAAGTACATCATTAGAAGTGACAAATAGTTCCAAAGATATATTACATAGAATCACACCACAACAATCAAACAAATTGTTCCTTTGCATTATTTGCTACAAATAACATAACACTGCATAAATTTACTGACATTAAATTCTGATTATAACATTAAGCTGCCGTTTTTTTCTATCAGAAATACACAAATAATTCAATTGTTTTGGTAGAAAGAATTTTGTTTCCTGGAACATCAGTGTGGTGTACCAGTAGCCTGTTGAAACTGACACAAATCTCAGATATTAAATCAGTAAAGAAAAGCATAACATAATAGTAATAAAAACTTTTAAAGACCAATTTCTAAACAACTACTCAAAAGAAATTTCATGTCATAAAGAGTGTATACAAAACATTGCAAATGCAGTTTGATATTTCACTTCCCTAAAGCTTACACACCCCAAAAAAAACCCTATAAACTGGCAAACTAAAATATTATGTAATGTTGTTTCTGGTGGTATAAAAGTATCAGCAGCACTAATGCTATAGATTATCTTGATATTAGTGCTACTAATATTGTAGTAATTCTACAAAAGTTTTGCTGATAAAAGTACACTAATTGTAAACTGTACAGACTATTGCCGAAATATTTGAAAATATGAAATGACATATTTATCTCATTTTCATAAAGCTTTAACCGTATTTTATCTTTAAAATGTGTGAGTGCCTTAATAAAAATGAAATACAAATGAGTGTAATCCAATTCAAGAATTATTAAAATTATCACAAAAGAAGCAAAAATACCCAAAAATAAAAAAACATGTTGATGACTTAATGAGAATATAAAGAGCAAATTTAAATCAATCCAATATTAAAATATTGTATTCAAATAATATTATTTCAATCCCACATAAATTTTGAATTTGATAATTACATGCATATGTAACTAAAGAGAGATTCACGAAGCTATAGCTTAATCCTTATTTTGATTTTGAATATATTTATAAAGATTTAAAAGTAAGATGTAATTTATCTCTACTCTTACTTAATATTACAATAACAATTTAAACACTATATATAGTTATAGACTAATTAGTTTATTAAAAAAAAAAAAAACTCCTATTGACGATACATAAAGATGATCTTTATTCGCATGAGAAAATTAGATTTTCAACTTTTATTTCATCTCCAAGGATAGGTTAACATTTGAAATAGATGAATAATGACTGATAACAGGTCTAATTTTTTACAGTGGATGATAGTTTGCAATGCTATATATATATATATATTTAAAAGCAAAGAAAGGATTGTGCTACAAATCTGTAATCTGAGTGCTAATCACACTATATATATATAAACACAGATAATGTAATATCTATAAATTTCATAAAACCATTAAATTTGGATAATCAGGATACTTGAATGATATAATATTACTAATTTCAAATACGAGTGGAGGTCACAAGTTTTCTCAGGTCCATTGCAAATTTATGATCTAGCATCAAATCTAAAGTCATCTCGACTAGTTATCAAATTATTGGTCAATAAATGAATATTTAACAAATTATTAATATTCCTTATTTAGCATATGATAAGTTAGTTAGTCTTGGTTTTTTCCTTTGGATTTATCTAAGGAGAAATGCTGAAATTCTTTATCATACAATGAATTATTTAAACAAACTTCCTAACATTTAAAATATAAATAATATATTCTTTTATATAAACAGTTAATAATCATAAGGGAATCACCCCAAACATGTGCTATATGAATTTCATTCGCTAAACCCAAGATTGAAAAGAATGAATTCACCTTATCTTTTTTACCTAAATTCATATATATAGGCCAATCTAAAACATTTTAATGAGAGCACGAAGGTCTTAATCAATCATTATATATTAACCAGTGCATGTGTTGGGATGATTCCTTATTACTATTACAAATAATACACAGTGCTAGATAAATAAATAATTAATTATAAACAGTTAATCTACATTAATCATGTTTTTAGCTTACTATAAATTTCCAAATAATATAAATTAATTACTTTATATGTAATGAGACTTCTTAACTATTATAAATCTTTGAAACCATTAATTGAAACTTTAACAATAAGAATGAATAAAAATTCCTTTTACCTTTATTTCAGATTGTGCTTTTGAAACAATGCCACAACTTTATTATATGTAAAGTTATATTTGTAGTTTTAAGAATTGTTTATGAACATTCAAAAACTGTTCTTTAAGCTAATTCTTTATTATTTTTTCATGTATAGTTTACTGAGATTCTTTGATGTATAAATATCCATATTAATGAGAGTATTTTATGTTATAAATAATTTTATTCCAATGATATTCTAAATGTTAACTTTGTTTTAACTAATAATTTAAAACTTAATAAAACTGAACTTTAAATGGAATGTTAAGCAATTTAAACTTACATTTGCATTATAGTTCTTTTCTTGATATACTGACTTTAAAAAAAAAGGAGTGAGGAGAGGGTGCCCCAAATAACTAGAGAAATTTTTTTCTTAAAATGTGTTAAAAACTATGAAGTGTAAATCAATGAAACCGAATGGAATATGTGGTCCTTCCACCAGCACCATATGTGAAATGTTTCATCAAATTGGATAGCACATTCACCTAAGTTTATAATGTAAAATGTCAGAATGAATTCCAATAATAAATGAATTTCATACTATTAATGAAATAATCATTAAAAAAAAAAATTCTATCCTACTGAATTAAATAAAAAATTAGAAAGCGAAGATTCTAGTAGTTTCTCCAGCCAAGAAATTTTATAGTTTATAAACAGAAACATTTTATTACTTCATTTTACTATGATAAACAAGAATATTTCTACAATTCTCTATTAAGCTACCTACTGAAGATCAAGTAATCAGTAATTATCAGATGGTAGCACAATATATTAATTTCCACCCCTAAGGTTCTGGTTTTTGCAATTTGGATTTAAACCAAATGTCAGACTGGTTGGGTTCAAAACCTTGGGCTTTTTTTTAAATTTCAGGTTATTAACTGGCTAGTCAAAAAAAAAAAAAAGATTGCTGCCAGATATATAATTGCATTGGTTTTTGCTTTCATTCTCAAAATTCCATTGATAAAAGCAAAAGTCAAAACTATGTTGCAGAGAAGGGTTAACAAATTGCATTACCATCTGAAAACCAATGACTGTTCAAGCTTACAATAAGTAATTTTAATTTTAAAGTAGAAAAAATAAGAAATGCTCTTGTTAACAAAATAACATTAAAAGAATTTAATCTAGAATATATAATAGAAAGATATGATAAAAAAAATATAAAAAATTACATTGCCTGGTGTTTTATATTATTTTAATAATTAAAATCACCATCAGTAGACAAATATTTTTTAATCTATTTATTGAAGTAGTATATCTATGCTACTTCAATAGAAGAAAAAGAAGAACAAAGTTAACATTATAATATAATCTCCAGGCAAATCTTCTTGAATGTATGGTTCATATATTCTAATCAAGATAGATTATGAGTGAGTAATTAAATAATATTAAATGAATTTAATCTATGATATAGAATCGAAAGATATTCTGCCTGTGAGATGTTTTGTATTGATTGCATATATATTTTTATTATAATCTAAACCTCATCTAGTAGAAAGATTATTATTTCTCATCTGTTTACACATTGATGTTATCATACTTAGTAGGCTTAGAAACTTAATAACAATAGCAAACTCTCTATACAGTAGTACCATAACAATGCAAGCCTTAGTAATCAATGGATACATGAAGGTTTGTGCATAAAATTCTTATCTAGCACTTATTCATCCAATATCCCCAAAATAGTTTCCAATTTGTGATTCTCATTAATGAGCAACTTTGGATCTGAGAGCATTGTACTTAGATCTTAAAACCCAATGTCATGCTCCAGCAGCCATTTTTTATCTATTTAGTTAATAAAGCTAGGAGCGCAGGGCTCTTCACTGATGAAAGCCACAAGATAAAAACTAGGTTTGTGATATTGAATAATGTCACTATATATGGCAGGGGTCCCCAACCCTATGCCCGCGGTCACCATGGCGCCCGCAGACCATTTTACATGTGCCCGCCGCTATCCGAACACGATAAAAAATTATTTATCTGATACAAATAAATTTAATTTTTAAAAATTCTTATAAATTATTGTATTATATTGTAATCAAATTGTAGGGCATACAATATATTATATGTTAAAATTTTATTTTTGAAATAAATATTTTTTTGTACATTATGTGTATTATTAACAATAATCAACTATAAATTTACATTGAAAAAATAAATAGTGCCCACCACCTGGTTGAAAAATAAATGGTGCCCGCCACCCGGCCAGTATTATAGAATGTGCTCTTAAATGCAAAAAGGTTGGGGAACCCTGATATAGGGATTTTATGCACAAACTTTCCTGCATCCATTGATTACTCAGGCTTGCACTGAGTGGAACTACAACATGGAGAGTTTGCTACTATTATTTACAGCTTGTGTAAGCATAGGAAATGGTGATCATGTGATGCTTATAAACATTGTTTGATTGTGCAAAAAATGTTTTCAGTAATACCAAACAAAATTTTTCATGTGCCTTTATGTTAGATAGGTAAATGAATCACATCTTATTTCCATAACATGTTTTTGGTAGAGAAATAAATCTATATAATTCATTGAAATGATTGCATAGTTATGCAGATTTGTCATTTTTTGAATTGCTGCATACAACAGAAATGCATGTGAATTTGTGCTTCACTTTCACATGTGGGTTCACTTTTTTATCTAGAAGTTTGCTATGCTTGAAATAATGACTTTTCTAGCATGGAATTGCTAAACATTTTATTTCCATCACTGCTGGAGAAGAACCCGAGTATTTTTAAATTGGATTTTTTTTATGTGTGTGGGTGTGGATTGTATTCAAAATATTGAAAACATTCTGTAGATCATTGTTTGGATGAAATGTTGCAGCCATTAGTGTATTGTGAATTTTGGAAAGTTGGAAGAATAAAATTTGTATTTATGGACTTTTTCAATTAAATTAGCCTGTGTTGCATTTTAATTGCTATTTCTAGAATACTTGTGAATTGTTATTAAGTCCACTGTCATGGAATTAAAAAAAAGACAGGTTAAAGCTGATGTATATTCTGTTTGGCACTAATTTTTACCTTTAATCCTTCAGATTATGGGATAAGATTAAATGGTAGCACTTCCTGTTTTACTATTGTATGTGATGAAAATATATTTTGAAGGATCTCTAGCAATTTTCAAATATATGTACATAAAATGTAAACACTTTTCATAGTGTGGATTCTATAAATCAGCACTCACAGATTCTTCTATTCTCACAATTCTTAGATATGTATTTAAAAAATGGCATAAAAAGTTTATTTATCCAATAGCATTTAAGCCCATTTTATCAGTACTTATTATCCATTGTTCAATTGCAATTAAAACTTCCAATTCTTTCCTCAAAACCCTAAAAAATCACACAGACACCAGATAAGTGCCAAAGGTTTTTTTAAACACTAAACTTATGTTCTGTTATAAAATGTTTAATAATAATAATAATAAAGTCTATTCCTAATTAAATAATACTTTTATATCTATATCAATAAAAGATTGAATTTCTTTTTAATGATATAAATGCATGTTTAGTAAAATATAAACAAAGTTATTGAAAATAATGGTATTAGATCTGTGAATTCCAATTCAAACAATTATGTGTTCTTAATTATGTTATAAATAAATAAGAATTTAAAAGAAGGTAGTATGAGTATTTATTGTGTAAATTGTTAAATATATTACAAATCAATATATGGCAGAGGTAAATGATAGTGGCAATAAAAATAAATCCAACGCAAGCATGTTGGTAAAAAATTTGATATTACCCTAATTTATTTAAGTACTGTAATTGATAATGGTATTAAATTTCAGCCATTAAACACTAAATAGGTTATTTAAAATATTAAGCTAATGTTATATATCTAAAAACTTTATGGTATAGTAATTAGCACCTACATCTATCATGCCCGCAATTAATTTTAGGTCTGGGCCAAATATTTTTCTTCAAGTAATCATTCCAGTTAGTTGTACAAGTATCACAATATTATTGGCTAGAGGGTTAAGATTGAGATAAATTTTAGATAACATTTGAGTACTTAAATAATGAATATAAAAACAAATAATACAACTAAACCATCATGTAATCTTCATAACAAGATGAGAGGAATATCATATTTAATGAACACTTAATATAAAATTACTTTTATGCTATTGAGGCGTGGAATTATCATAAGGAGTATGTTATGAATGGAATACTATTTAATATTATAGTCATTAAAAAAAAAATTTTCTGCTCATGATTGCATTAATATTTTGATATAAAAAAAAAACATAGCATTTTTTGCTTACTTTATACACATTTAAAGAGAAAAGTTTGATAACTCATAAGAAGATTTAATAATCTGAACTTCAAAGAAAATGCAGTGATCACTTTAGAACTTTTTCTGGCATATTAAAATTAACATTATATAATTGAATGTGAGGAACACAACACTGGCTATGCTTATACTATTTTGGGAGCTGCTAATGAGATCCTTCTAATTTCTACATATGTAAATTTTTACAATTAGAATATACATATACTAATTAAGTTTTATACATTGGTTTGTTAATTAAGTAACTATTGATTCAGGAGGTTCGTGAATTACAAATAAGTTGTTTGAATGAAAAAATATTTTAAGATTGTCACTGCCCTTTATAAAAAAAAAAACAACTTGCATTTACATTCCAGTTTAATCATGGTTAAGATACATGACAACAAGTAAGTATAGAGCAAAATAGAAAGAAAACCCAAAATTTAACAAAACACATTTAACAAATGAAATAATAGAGATATGAATTGGCTAATATTACAATTAATTATTTAAAATATATGGAAGATTCAATCACTTTGGACAAAAACTTTAATTAAACACAGGTTTGTAAATAACATATGACAAATCACAATCATTTATACATAAATCTATAGATATTCCAACCAAAAGATGAATACTCTTGCAGCTTTATTGTGCTGTTTAATTTATGCAAAAATTGAACAGTAATTAACTAAATTGCTTATAATTTCTTTGATTATATTTACATAAGTCAGAGACTTAAATTTAATTTTTGAAGGATGTAATCATAGCAACCATATACAAACCTGAATTTATGGTTGAAATTCCAACAGCATTTGAGAATATCAAATCCAGGTAGCCTTTAAAATTGAGTCTGGAAAGATAAATTTGTTTGGATTCATGGATGAAACCTATTTCTTGTATTATATTTCTGTGATTGGAAAATCTCCTTGAATGAACATTCAGAAGAAAGCCCGAATCATTTGGAAGTTATTTGAATATTTGTTGTGAGTAAAAATTAACAAAAGATTCTACTAGAGCTAGGAACTGGATAGTGAAAAAACAAAAAATGGAATTTTAAATTAAAGATTATGACACACAAGAGGCAAAGTTGGATAACAATTAGAAAGACAAGAATAAGCTTTCATTCAACATTTGATAGAACGAATTGTTAGATGATGATGACAATTCATAGAACAATTTCTTCAATTTTTACGTCAATTTCAAAAACATTTTTTAATATTTTATTCCCCTTAGAAAATGATTTGATTATAAGAATAAATATTTCCACAAAACTTTTTTTAATGTTTTGTGTCTTATTTGATATGAATAATTTTTTAAAGAATTATTAAATAATCATCAAAATACTATATTTATTCTTTACAAAAATTTTAACGCATATTATTTGAAAATTTGTTTTGTTTATTTAAAGTGTGCGGTCAAATATATTAATTTAATTTCTTAAGGCAGAAAACATTTCAAAAGATATGAAAGTATAATTAATATATATAATTTACATGCACATGGTATGAATAAATGTATACATCTCTATACTCGCACAAACAAACATACACATATATATATATTCAATATGTATAAATATTTAGGATACAAAAATATAAATAAATTATATTATTTTGGGGAGGCAGTAAAGCAATTTACCTTTTTAATAAACTACCTCAAAGAAATTAGTAAATAAGTTATTCAGAGACAACCAATTTTAAAAACTGTATAGTATTTATTTTCTTTCTCCAATAATTGAAATTATTTAATTAAAAGGCAGAATTCTCATTTGGAAAAGTAAACAGTTTTTAAAATGAGAAAATTGTATGACAAAATATGATGGCAGGCAATCATTGGATAATGAAAAAAAAATATCCCATCCTCCCCCATCCTCCTCCTACCCCCACAAATAAAACATTCACATCAATACACTACCTCATCCTCTTCTTTCTCAGTAAGCATTGTGATTTTCAGAGGACTCATCAAGCAACCTGTTGGAAAGGCCTCAGTGATGGTAATTTATCCAAAACAAATTCCTGACGGTAAAAGATTCACCTGAAATATTAACTTAAAAGAAATTCCAGTGAGGTGACAATGCTTTTTATCCGGTGATGCGCCACCAATGTTGCTCAGAGTTTACAGCAAACGTTACTCGTGAAAGCTAAACCTGTATTTCATAAAGCAATCAATAATGTACTCTAAGAATAACCCTCTTTCAGAATTCAGTATAAATTGTCATGATTTAATAAATATTGAATTTAGGTGCTCCATTTATAGCTTTAAATAACAATAATAAATCTGTCAGTCACAACTTTAAGTTTAAGTAATAAAAAAATAGAGATAGATAGTAATACAACATCATCAAAAAATGTTAAAAAGAAAAATAACTTGGGGAAATCAAACATAAGTAGTGATATATAATTGCAATTGATAGAAATTAAAAATATTGTTTAAATGTTATATAATTAATTATGTAAAATATTTTATGGCGGGAGGGGACGGAATTAAATAAATAAAAAAATGTTAATATTCAAATAATTTTATTTAATAAATATAAGTATCTAATCATCATCATTAAAAAAAATGAAATGTGAGAATCACGCATACACATTTTCATCCCATCTCTTGAAATGCAAATGGCACTTTTAATTCTCTGCAAAAGTTTTTATAAGTTTTTCTTCATACATGTACACCCACGACCAAAACTCTTAAACCTTTAAGATTTTGCACATCAGGTTATATACTTCCTAATGGATCAGTGCTTTTCTTGTTATATGTCCAGTTATTCTCAAAAACAGCAACAATCTAGTTTGTATTCAAAAGTATTTATTTCTTTATAATCTTTACTCAATTATTCCTAACATTCTTCTTCTTATAGACTTATACATTAATTAAATATTTTGTTTCATTTCTAAAGGCAGACATCTGCATTAAAATAATCGATTCTCTCTATTTTGTTCCTTTAAATATAATGTTAAGTTACCAAACATATCCCCTAACATTTTATTTCTTTTAGAAATGACTAAAAAATAAATAATCAAATAGAGCATAGTTCACTATAATGGAAAGATTAACAATATTACAAATCAACTACAGCTTAGCACTGCTTTCGACTGGTAGGTCACATTCATAGCAGAAGTGACAAAGTCATGATCCATGAGCTACAGGGTCTATCAATCTACCATTGCACTAAACAATGAATGACATTTGTACTTTGACTTCATTAAATTTAGCTAATATCATAATAGTATAGGTTTCTTTAGACAAAACAAATCTGTTAAACATTAGTTTTTCTGAATTGTACTTCAAGCCTAGTTTTCAAACTAACTGAATTCTTCTTGATTTCAAATCATAAATTGATGCAGCATTATCATCTTCAGAGCTAAGCAATTTAGACAAACAATTGGCATTTCCTCCCAATTTACTAAAAATATATGATAAATTGTATTATTTTGGTGCAATGAACATAAAATTTTGATATGTTTAGATTTTATTTGAATATGAAAGACTTTTAATTCTATTTTTACTTTTTCAATAATTTCTGATTTTACAATTCTTAATAAATTTTATTTTCTTCATAATTTTACAATTCTTAATATCTTGAAATTATCTGGATTTTAATGCATTAATCATAGACAATTGTACAGGGTGGCCCAAAAGTAGGTTTACAGTTATTAAACTACCTTTTATATGGTTGAAGTTACTTATATAAACAGCTTTTTCCTTGCTGATTGTAATTTATTTTATTATGTAATGCTAACTTTTTACTTGATAATATTTTTTTATTTCAGGATTAATGGCGAACAATTTAAATCAAGAGCAAAGGAAATGAATATTAAAGCAGTATTGGAAGTCTGAAAATGCCAAGATGGTACGTACAGCATGGCAAGAAACTTTTAACACTTCCCCACCTTCACGACAAACAATTTATCGTCTAAGGAATAAATTTGATGAAACAGGTTCAGTGAGATAATGCACCAAAATCTGGACATCCTAAAACTTCTGACACCAAAGAAAATGAAATGTTAGTGGCTATGACATTTGTGAACAGTCCAAGGAAATCCACACAACGTGCTTCTGCAGAACTATCCATACCAAGAACATCATTGCAACGCTTAATGCATAAACTGAAATTAAAACCTTACTGACCAAGACTAGTACATGGACTTTTAGAGGACGACGCAGATCGTTGGCTGCAGTTCTGCGAAATAATGCGTAATCAATTTACTGGAGAAGAACGTGACTCTTTGGATAAAATTACTTGGTCAGATGAGGCTTGCTTTAAATTATCTGGTCATATGAACAGGCATAACTGGGTGTACTGGGTTGATGAAGACTATAGAGACTGAACTAAACCAGCCTGGCATTACAGTTTGGGATGCATTATCAAGCGAAGGTGTTGTTGGGCCCATTTTTTTTTATTAGAACTGTAAATGGAGAGAACTACCTGGACATGCTTCGTGAAGTAGTAATGCCACAACTCAAAACTAAACCTAACTTTGACGAACTTTTCTTTCAGCAGGATGGAGCACCACCACATTATGCATCTACAATAAGAGACTATCTTAACCAAGTTTTTCCCAGCGTTGGTTCGAAAAAGGGGCAGCATCGAATGGCACCAAGTTCACCTGATCTGACACCTATGGATTTCTTTTTTTGGGGTGTTGTTAAGAACAATGTTTATGAGAAGAAACCCAAAACAATAAATGATTTAAAAGATTACATTCATCTCGCATTCACAGAAATTGATGAAGAGCGGAATTTGTGCCGCACTGTGTATCAGTGTCCTGGGGAGATTTGAAGAATGTTGCAATGTTGAAGGAGGATATTTTGAACATCTGAGAGATTAAATTGTTTATGTTTATGTTAACAGGTATAACGAATTTCCCGCTGTTCTAGTGTCGAATTTTCAAATAAATAGTCTACGTGATAACTGTAAACCTACTTTTGGGCCACCCTGTATATATAAAAACAAAAATATTTTCATAATCAAATAAAACCTAAATGCAACAAAATTCCATAATCATTTCTAAATTGTCTCAAATACTATATGCAGATAATCTATGGTAAAAATCCACTTCCATATCTCCTTGGCTGAATCATCTTTCTTGTTTTCTATATAAGTTTATCAAGAATTGTTTACCAACTGAAAGGCTTGTAATTGCCTATGCTTGTCTGTTATTTTATGTGTGTGTTTCAACTACAATATAAGAGCTTTGTGTCAGTTTCTGTGAATAAAATGTTACTTTCCATAAACATCTTGTAAATAAAACTGATAATATATTCAATCTTTTTTCACTAGCTTTATCATGGGAGGGGGGGGTGATGTAAGATCTAAATATAATTTAGTTAATGTAGAAGTGAAGATTTTTTAAGAATAGAAAAAAACGAATATGAACAAAACTAATACAAATTAAAAAAATAAGTGACAAGAATTAAATTCTATTAAAAATATGATTTTTTTTTAAAAGTCTAATATTGAAATGACTATTAAGATTGTAGAGTAACTAAAAAAAGTGTAAATTATAAGCAATTAATTTATGAAATTATGGGGGGGGGGGGGCATTAAAAATGTAAATATAAATAAATTAAAGATGATCTATGATGAATAATAGATTAAACTAAAAAAGCTCTGATTTGAAAGATATTTTAAAGTTAAAAAATTACAATTAAAAGTAGATTAAATATGGCAAAATTAGATTACTTCATAAAAAAAAGTAGTGATATAATCAATTATTTAAAATTAAGAATAAAAGCATAAAATATAAATACATAATCTGCCTCTGAACATGAGATAATCAATAATTTGGGTAAAAAATTAAAAATTTGTAAATTAAAATTCAAAAATTTTACATACATCATGAATCATCCTCCAAGCAGACATTTCCTCATCTTGCCTATTATTCCTTGTCATGTGGTAGCTATCACATTGAAAGAATTATTTTATACTCATAATAGTGCTCTATAAATTACTAAATAAAATTTTGTTTAAAGTAGCTTCAAAGTACAAAGCTCATGACAATTGAAACTGTACCAAGCCTAAAAGAAGTTTGAAGTGCTTCCTTTATGTGATAAAATGAAAATAATTATTTTAGTAGTAAAAGAAGAGACAAATGCCAAAAGAAACACATTCACACATATATTCACTCATCTAGATTTGAGTATTATGTATGAGAATATTTTCTCTTTTTAAATGTATTCTTTTTATAACTTAATCTTTCAATTTTTGAGTTAATTATTTTTATGTTTTAATATTTATATGTTTTCATTTAAAACATATATCACAGATATGAAAGTGATTCTATCTATCATTTCAAACAATAACATGAAGGTTTCAGATTAAATTGTTCAACTGTATATTGAAAAAAAGAAAAAAAATGTGATTAGTATGATTAAAAAATAATACTAACAAGTCTTCATATTATGATGTCAATTAAAAAGAATATATATATTTTCAGCAATAAGAAAGGTGATTGTAAATGCTAAAGATGAAGAATAAAAAAGATAGGGAATTGAAACAATTCCAAACAAATCCCATCAACTCGAAGACTATTCAGTTTTATTGGGGAAAATGCTTATAGAGTATTAGTTTAATTAATGCTTATAATATAATTTAGATGAAGTAGCCATTAGATTTTCCTTCATTAATTCTTTATTTAAAGTAATGAAATGTGATAAGTTTAGTTTAATCTTCTCATGCAGTTAAAACATTATTAAAAATTTTAAATGTATTTTATCTCAGAAACAATACAGATTTAGAAAAAAATGACCATAATAGTTGCAACTGGAGTTGTATTTAGAAAGATGTTAATATTCCTATCATTGATTTTTAACAAGATTTGATAAAACAGATTAGGGTTTTCTTGTCTTGAAACTTGCATATTTTGGAAAGTATAGAAGGAAAGAGGGTGATAATATACAGATAAATAAGATTAATTGACTTACAAAAAAGATAAGGTAAATTAGAATATAGATTTACTTAATCTCTGGGTACTTATGTATTAGACCTTCTGCCCGTGTTTGCGATGGCAGAATGCCATATTAAAAAGTGAAATTTTTAACAGTGGATAGCTAAAGGGAACTTGAAAGTCAGTATTTAAATTCATTATATAATTATTTTGTATTCAATCAAACAATACAAAAAATATAAATTTGTACACAAAAATAATAAACACATTAAGCATATTAAATAAAACATGTAGTTGTGACTTTTTAATGAGACATTCTTCCATAGTTACCCCCCACCCCTTACTGGAGAAAGGTACAATATGTAACATAGGAAGCATATCTAATACATAAGTACCACCATAGTTTTATTTATTTATTTAGAATGTGATAACTAATAACTGAAACATACAGGTTTATTATATACCTGTGTTTATATATGTAATATATAGGGTATATGAGCACAGACTTTCACACGACCCACCACTCTCCACACTATCTTATAACGCTGATACACTTGAACACATATATGTTGAAAAGATAAATAATCACCAATATGCGTATTTCATGCTAAGCCAACAATCATCAGTTGGTCCAGATTACCATCTCTACACATATATGCTATAAGTGGTCAGATATATATTAAGATAGCCAATCCTCATATTTTAATGGACAGGCTTCAATCCACTCCACACTCCAACTCTTCAACCGTCCATCCAATTGAAAATCTGATGATGAAACGCTGAAAGACCACCCTGAGGATGAGATTCTTGTCACACATATGTCAACCTAAGGTCAATCTGACCCCTCATACACAGGACATAATCCATTTAATACAAGGGATGGGCAGACATCTCTACTGTTCCATCATCAGATTTTCAATTGGATGGACGGTTGAAGAGTTGGAGTGTGGAGTGGATTGAGGCCTGTCCATTAAAGTATGAGGATTGGCTATCTTAATATATATCTGACCACTTATAACATATATGTGTAGAGATGGTAATCTGAACCAACTGATGATTGCTGGTTTAACATGAAATACGTATATTGGTGATTATTTATCTTTTTCAACATATATGTGTTCAAGTGTATCAGTGTTATAAGATAGTGTGGAGAGTGGTGGGTCGTGTGAAAGTCTGTGCTCATATACCCTATATATTACATATATAAACACAGGTATATAATAAACCTGTATGTTTCAGTTATTACATAGTAGAGATGTCTGCCCATCCCTTGTATTAAATGGATTATGTCCTGTGTATGAGGGGTCAGATTGACCTTAAGTCGACATGGGTGTGACAATAATCTTGGCCTCAGGGTGCCCTTTGAGCATTCCAACAGATTTTCAATTGGATGGACGGTTGAAGAGTTGGAGTGTGGAGTGGATTGAAGCCTGTCCATTAAAGTATGAGGATTGGCTATCTTAATATATATCTGACCACTTATAGCATATATGTGTAGAGATGGTAATCTGGACCAACTGATGATTGCTGGTTTAGCATGAAATACGTTTATTGGTGATTATTTATCTTTTCAACATATATGTGTTCAAATGTGATAACTAAATGAGTTTTTTTTTTCTTTTTTTAAATACAACGGAGCCAACAATGAAGTGACAATTATTTTAACAAAATAATGACCAAAAATGAAAAAAAAAAAAATTTAGAGAAAAAATAAACGTGTAGAATTAAATTAATAAAAAAAAAAATTGAAAACATTAAATATGAAAAAAACAATTTTAGAACAGATTAAAGATTTAAATTGTTCAAGTGATGATAAGGCATTGAGATAGAAATTTGCAATCAAGGTGGTTCAAAACAAATGGGGGATGATTTTTATATATATATGAATCACTAAACTGAGATTTAATTAAAAGATATTGCTCTGTCAAAAATATATGTAGAGAAGCTATGAAAATAGAAAAAAAGGATACATTGGAAATGTTGGTGAAAAAATACAGAAAAGTTGGGTATAAAATAAATAAGAGTTGATAAAATTGAAACAATTAGAAGATGAATTAGATATGTTTTTAAATGTAAAAGCTTAATGAAAGAAAAAAAAAACTATTAATAGTGGCAATAAAATGATAAGGAAAACTCTAATCAATGATTATAATGATAAGAATAAGATTAGCACAATTTAAAAATAAAAGATGTAATGTTAGAAAAATTAAACTCAAAGCAATAATAGATGTGCCCTTTAAATGCTATGATGATTTTAAAATATATAGTTTGTATCTGAATTTTTATTACATCCTTAGAATAAATTATTTTAAAATATCTTTTAAGTCTTATTACAATTTCTTCTTTGATTAATTTAACACAATATTTACAAATAATTATATTGATTACAAATGTGATGAATAATTAACGTTTTTACTTATAAAATTTTAGAATACAAAAACTGAGATTTGGTCTAATACATGTGTGTGTGTATACAAAATGTGAATACAGTATTATAATTGTAAAAAAAAAAAATGTATATACAGTGAAGTCGTGAAGTATGCTGTATCAATATACATGAATTCAATTAGAAGCTATTCAAAAAGATATATAAACAAACAAGCCAATATATAAGTAAACAAAATATTTTATATGTGAGCAGTCATTTCTCCATGTAAATAAATTTTACAATAAGGCAGCAGTCATTTTTCCATCTTGAAGTACAGCAGATGGTCGTATTTATTAATAAAAAAATTTCAGTTTATGTTCAATCATATACACTTTATTCTTTTATTATATTTCCTGAATCTGATGTGCAGTATTTTGCTTAATAAAATGTTTACTAAATATAATGCTAAAAGTTCTATAAAATGTAAGATCACATTTAAAGTTAATACTGATTTGAAAACTTCAAAATAATTAGAGACCATTGCTTCTTAATAATGAGATTGCTATTGTTTCTATAAAAGAAAAAAAATATTTAAAAAAAAAATTGTCCAGGGCATATTTAATTGTAATGAAAATCAGATATTTCATTATTCCTTTTATTTAAAAAATACAAATATGTAATAAGTTTTATTCTTATTCTTATTTTATCAGTAAATATATGAGTGTACACACAAAAATATATGTAAATGTTTTCCCTCAATTTATTGTTAATAATATATATATATATATTATAATCTTAATTCATATTGTAACGGTCAGGTTTGTACATTTTCTCAACAGACCGAAAGTCCGAGCCAGAGAATCAAAAGTTGACCAAGTCAGGATAGTACTATCCTATGTCTGATCATACCTCAACTTTTACCCATGCTTCCAAGTCAACCCATCGCAAATGACATGCCTGAGGTTACACTCGATATCTCTTTAGTCACATTCCAGCAATAGCAAAGCAGTAAAACATGAGACCCCCCCCAACACATGATATTATATAACTTAACTAGTGTTTGATAAGGTAATGAGCAAGAATGGTGACTGAGATAAATTTATATTTCATAAATTTAATGAAACACTTAATAAATTATAAAGCAAATATTATTATGTACATTATAGTTTTCTCACATGCAGGTGAGTGAATGCTCAGGGTTACAAATGATATAATAAAGCAAATTGTATAAGGCTCACATGCAAGTGAGTGGCTTCTAGGGTTACAAATGTTTAATTAGTCTATGACTTTAATATGCTCATACCATCTTCTATGTCCTAACTCACGCTATGTTCTATACAGTGGAAATCAGTAATAGTTAGAGTTATCAATTTATTGGTAACTGGTGGAGATTATATTATTATTACTAAGTTTAAACTCAATTATAATGATATTTGCATGATATTATATATAATTGCTACACAGATAAACACATTAATTCAAGATTCCAAATCATCTCAAAGCCGAAGTTACTTTCTAGGGAAGCTGAACTGAGGTGTGGCAGTCGAACGTCAGATTCTAGTGCGTTATAAACTATAGTATCAGAATAAGGGTGCCTCGAATGTATTCTTAATTGAGGTTTATTACCTAGTAATCGGTTCCTCAGACCGGGCTACTTGCTATAATACAAAGATGCCTTTTTATTCAAATGAACAAAACAGTGGCTTACGAGCCCTTTGGAACGTTTGGTTCCTTCAAATACAAATAAATGTCACAGTTGCCTAAACTTTCGAAGTATGACTTGACGTGGAAATGATTCTGGTGTAGGTCATTATAGGTTTATAGCAAGGAGAGATGCATATTTATGCTAACTAGCAACACATTTGCAATGCTATTTTAATATTTTCATAAATTAATTATGCCAAAATCTTAAGCTTCTTTCAGTGCTACTACCATTGGTCAGTTCATAAATGAGATTATTAAGTCACATGATAAAGGTGATAATAAGAATCTGATTTAAGGATCTCTACATAGCTTCTTAATCTTTAATTAAATGGAATTATAGCAAATTTAAAGATTTACTAGAACTTGAAACATTAATTATATGTCGTATAATTTACATCTAATATCAAATGAACTGATTTTTAAATAATCTAAATCAAATATGGATTCTTAAATAGCTCACACAAAATATTGATTGTTAAATAACTTACTCAAATATTTATTTTAAATAACTCACAAAATATCCATTTCCAATAACTTACGCAAAATATATATTTTAAATAACTTACGCAAATATACATTTTAAATAACTTGCACAAAATATACATTTTAAATAACTTATTTTGTGCATTATAAGTAACTAATTCACTCTAGCGTAAATAATAGTTTGATTTCAGAAGGTAGTTTTGCCTATATTTCTTTATATTATAATAATCTGACATAACGAAAGGTGCTTACTCACCCTTCAATAATTATTAAAACCCAAAACTCCGTTCTGATGAACACAGCATAAATTAATAACATGAAATTAAAACTAAAGATAGATGGTATAAGAATAAATTGCAGAAAACGATCGATAAAGTGATAATTTAGAAATGAAAAATTTGTTTGAAATGGTTTTATATAACCTAAATATTTGTGCTTACTTAAAATATTTATGATCAAGCAAGAATTTTGAGAGTGCTCTAAGCTTTAAAATAAATTTAATATAAACAGTTTAGTTTAACATTTAAATGACATAATTAAATACAAGATTTGATTAGTTAGCTAGCTTTTAATTTAGAATGGGTTTAGTAATGGAATTAAGTATTCTGCAGAATGATTTACCAGTAAAGTCTTTCAAGGCATTCTTTACTGTGCATCTTCTCTCTATTAAATCAGGCTTTGGCTTTTCTAGGTTTAAGTCTGGATGCAGCTTTGTAAATTTACTTTGGTGGCGGCTTTCCTCCATCACTTCAGTCAGGAACTCTCTGGTATTTCAGCTGTAACTTGTCCATCACTGGACTGGGCTCATGTTTTCTCTCATTTGGTAGCAGTGGTCCAGGGAAAATAGATGGCTGTCTATTGTCCCCTAGCCAACGGTCCTCATTTGAACAGCTTTGGTAATGGCTTAGAATTCAGCTTGCTAAAGCAATGCAGGAACAGCTTTTTAATTATTTTTTTGGCACCGGTCTTTCAGAAAATATGTATCAGCAGCAACAACTACTTTTTGATGGCTACTACAGGCCTTTTTTATATACTATTTTTGACAATAGGTCCCTCCCCCTTTTACTTTTGCAATCGTCACTTGTTTACTGGTTCAAACTTTGCCTTTAACTAAATGTCCACTTAGATTTTAATATTTGCTATAGTTAAATCTGGACTTAAAAGCTAGCTTTATTCCCTTGAGTTTTCCAATTTGTGTCATAGCTACACCCAGAGTTAAAGATCTATTCCCTAGAGTTTTGCAATAGCACTTAGTATGAAATTTTATGCCTGACTGAATTTTGTAATTTGTCTTAGATATAATTTTAAATGGGTCAAGTTTCAGCCAAAAGATTATTTTTAGACGAAATGTTAAAACTCATAAACAAATTATTGCTTGTGTAATTTTAAACAAACAATAGAACTTGAAAATTATTTAAAATGAATATTGAAACTTAAATGAATCATTTTATAAATTTAAACATTATTTTATTATATACATAAATTCTAACTACACACTGTTATGTTTACATCAGTTTTAACAAACGTAAAAGAATACGCGTGTATATAAATATTTATGACTGTATTTTCATATTATAGTTAATAAAGTGATTATACACGCACATACTCGGCAATATTACAAGCACACTCAACGTTTTAAATTAAAGAAACACACGCAATCTGAGGGAAATGAAGTACACTATTATAGAATATAATAGGTGAAACAGGCAGGTTGCTAGATCTAACTGTTTCAATATATGCATATTGTATATATAAAATGTCTGTTATCTATATGTGTGCGTATTAAAAAGTACTGTATTCTTACAATTCAATAAACAATAAGAATTCTATTCTAATCAGTTTATCAACAAATCTCAAGATATATGTGATTTATGATAGGGACAGTTGGAACAAAACATAGTGGATATTGCAATTCCACTGTATAGAAATGTCTCAAATTATAGTAATAATATTTTTTTTTAAAAAATATTAATTTAACATTCAGCACTGGAGAGTGAGGCATTTATTGTTCATATACAATTTAAATAGCATGCACTTATCATATATATATATACACATGCGCATAAAATTCTAAGTAGAAATTTTTTTTTTCCTATTTTTCAAATTACATTTATCTCAAATTAAACTTCATAGTAACCCAAAAAATTTCACGAGTGAGCAGAAACAAAATATCAATAAAAATTCTTGTAATCAGACATTCATAAACCCAAATATTTATTTCAATACTTTAAATAACAATCATATCACCAAGAAAATAAAATGACCAACAACTATTTTTATTAGTGAATTATCAATGGGAAGAAACAGTATTAAACTGTACATAAACTAATAATGTAACTCAAAGTCAGCACAATGAACAATGTATATGGTTAATAATAACAATCTTATCTGAAACCAAAAAACTTTAATGAAAAATATGCATCAACTTAACAATAACAATTTTTTTTTGCTTCTGAATATTATGAAATTTACAAACAAAAATTGCATAGAATTTTGATCTAGTTAATTGAAAAATAAAATGCCACAGAATCTCCAAATTGTTTTCTTTTTATGTATATATAATAAATGATAATATTGCATTTATACACATGGAGGAAACTACTCTTCACATATGTGCTATAAAATAGACATGCACTCTCCCACCTATAAATGTTTTAAAAACATAGGTAGGCCACCTATGCTCAGAGTTTATTTTTTAAATCAAGGGTAGAAAACCTCCAGAGATCAAATCTGGCTCTCGAAGTTCCCAATTCAGCCCCCAAGATATTTTCACAAATATATATAAAATAACTTGCATAAAACACACATAATGCAGTGCAAATATACAAGTAAAATAAAATATTTATTTTCTCAATTACATCTTTTTCTCTCTCCAGTCTTTATTTATAATAATTCTACTTCATTCTATAAGAGATGCAATATTCTAATAAATTATCTATATTATGTGGTGTGTCAGATTTATGAATTTAATTTATGATGGTGAGAGCAGTTTGTTTTTATAATAATTTTCGCAGATGAATATATAACTAGTAAAAATAAAATTCGAATTTTATTTTTATTATTTTTCATTCAATTTTGTTTTTATTAGGATGACTATAGGAATAAGATAAAAAAATTGCCATAGAAAATTGCACATTTGAAAAGAATACATTATTAAGAGACACTATTTATCAAACATTCTGACTACAACAAAATTATTGGGGGGGGGGGGTATTAAAATAGAAAACCTGAAAAGGAGCTTCATTAAGTAGTTGACCTGTTTTATAAAAAGTACAATCAAGTTAAAAAATTATGTGAGAGCAAGTCATTTCACAAAAAAAAAAAAAAAAGAAAATTTGAAACCATTTTCTGAAGGGAGTTTATAGAAGACTGCATCCTTTCTGCTGTAGAATTAATCTGTCCAGAACATAAAAAGAAATTTAAGAATATATGTCATAAAGATAAATTCAAAGTGAATCAGAAAAATTTAATTCATGAAAATAAAATATGGAGGAGAAAATTGAAATTGGCCTGCCAGTTGAAAAGGTTGCCCAGCATTAATGATTAGAGGTAAATTAATTAAATCTTTGATCAAATACAGTAGGCTAATTTTTAAGTTGACAATTTTATGTGGCACATGAATGAGATTATAAATATCAAATGGCCCCTAACAGAAAAAAGGTTCCCCACCCCTACTTTAAATAAACCAATATTTATTAACCATGTCTTAATAGGGGTCTGGTTTTTAAAATGTCCTATTACTTGCACAAATTTAGATTCAATACCATAGGGAAGAGAAATTTTCTCATTTTTAATTACCTGTGATATTAAATCATATTATATGTTGTATATGTAATAATTGATAGTATAGCATTTATACACTTATGAAATATTATGAAAGAAAACTACTCTTCACACATTTTCTGGTCAATAAATGTTTAAAAGCATAGGTGTCCACCTATACTTAAAAATTATTTGTTAAATAAATCATAAAACTAGAAAACAATTAAATTATGAAATAATATATGCATTCATGCTATAATAAGATTTGTTTAAACTTAAAAATATTATTTGTAAAAATTTGTAATTAGATTTTGAAAAAATACTGTAATTTTCTCTCACATCATAAACTTTAGTTTCTGATTTCTCTTATTTTCCTTTTTTTTTTTTTATTCAGTCCTGTTATATATTAATAAATTTCATAATATAATTGATAAACCAAATATATATTATTTCTGATAATCAAAAAAGTCACACTTAAAAAGAATTGGTTTCTGATATAAATATATTCAAGTGCATAAATGCCTAATATATGTGAGCATGCGTTATTATTTAAAAAAAAAAACTTTAAAATAAGTTAATATTATATCTATGGTTAAAATTTTATTTATACATTTATGTTTACTATAAATTTTGTTTGTTTAAATTACTTTTTTTTTTAAATGCTTAAGTGCTAAAACAAAATGTTATTTCACAAAAAATATATATATGAAAAATTAATAGGTAAAATTTTTAGATTTAAAAAATATAAAAATGCATTTTAAGTACAAAAGCAAGTAAGTTATATATGCATATTCATGGGATTTTTAAAAAACCTATTAATATATTTTACTTTATTTTTTTATTTGTTTGTTTTAATGATAAAAAGTTTTAACTCTATTTGGATTCAAGTCCTCAGAAAAATATCTAACTCCCAGATGGTGCATACCACAATTGGCAGAAAAGGAGATATCTGATTCAGCTCAGATGTAGCTAGATGGTAAATCCAAAAAATAAAATGGTAAATATGGTTTCAAAACTGGAGAGAAATCAAATCATTTATAGGAATAATTCTAGATCACAAATCCTGGTCATTCAAATCAATACTTAAATAGTGGATTATTATCTGTTTCACAATCAAAGAATTGGTTAACATAATTTGTAAATTTAAGAAATTTTAGATATAAAATATTTCCTATTCGGAAATAGTTACACATAATTCAATTATTAATATCAATCCAATTATAGACTGGCTTCAGCAGATATTTGTTTATTATCATTATCATCATGTGGACTGTGATATTTTCTTACACATAATTCTGTCCCATTTCCTATGATCCATAACAAACATAAACAAGCCAACAAATGTAAGATTTCCTCAAAGCCATATACAGAAACAACAAATGATCTATATAAAATGAATCATTTATACTATAAATCTGATTGATAAAATCTCAAATGAACACCCTATTTAACTATAGGAGCATTAAGTTTATATACTTACAAATAGTATGTGTGTATATATAAATAAAATGTCCATTAATTAAAACAAAATTGTAATAATAAAAAAAAAATTTAACGGTAACAAACTATTATAAACAATCCTTAAATCCGCAACAAGTACTTTTGGTTAATTTCTTAAGCCTGCCTCAACCGCCATTAAATTAAAAAAAAAAAAACAAAGTGGAAGAAAACATCATCAATTCAAATCCCATGAATCTCGTATTTTAATGTTAGCAGTTTGTCTATTTATTAAATGCATTTTATTCCTATTTATAAAAATTGCCCTCCTTAATTTTTTTTTTATTATGGTTTCTCTCTTCGTGAAAAATTTTCACATTTTCAAAATAAAATTTAAATTTATATTTACATGTTTTTTCATGATCAAAGAAAATGGAAGGAGACATTAAATCACCATTGTTTTTACTTTTTACACGCTTATATAACAATTCATGCTCCCTCAATCTCTTCTCAATACTGCACCTAGATTCACTATATATGATAGCATATAGGTGCAGTATTGAGAAGAGATTGAGGGAGTATGAATTGTTACATAAGCATGTAAAAAGTAAAAATAACGGTGATTTAATGTCTCCTTCAGTTTTCTTTGATCATGAAAAAACATGTAAATATAAATTTAAATTTTATTTTGAAAATGTGAAAATTCTTCATGAAAAGAGAAACCATAATAACAGAAAAATTAAGGAGGCAATTTTTATAAATATGAATAAAATGCATTTAATAAATAGACAAGTTGCTAACATTAAAATACAAAATTCGTGGGATTTGAATTGATGACGTTTGCTTCCGCTTTGTTTTTGTTTTTTTAATTTAATGGCAGTTGAGGCAGGTTTAAGAAATTAACCGAAAGTACTTCTGCAGATTTATAATAGTTTATTACCGTTAAATTTATTATTTTTATTATAATATATATATATAAGTAAATCTCAATACTCTTTGAAGAATGCTTTAAAACTAATAACTTATTTACCCTAAAAATATGGATCAATCTCTTTATACTACATAATTGTTTTACATAAAATGCATGCTTTCAATGGGTGTACAAGAGAATATTGAGATATATCTGACACAGATATATAGAATATAGCTTTAATGGTTGTTTTCTTTATATCCCTTATCAAATTATAAATAGCAAATTGCCAAATAACATCCACAAAGAATTTACCTTTTTTTTTAAAATAATAAAACAACTGATAAATATTTATAATAATGTGCAAAATTAACATTTATTATATAAGACAGAGAACACACCAAATACTATCTTCAACCAATATTGATCCATTATAGGATGAAAACCTCTCCATGATTAAACCAGTCTTTTCCACATCACAGTTAACAAACTTGCTTATTTCATCTATCCACCTCACATATAATCTCTTTCTAGGTTTTTCACAATCTCTTGTGATCCACTTTAAGATTTCAACTGTCTTATTATAATATTTTTTAGAAATATGTCAAACCCAATTACATCACAATGCATTAATTTGAATTTTTTATATAAATACTCCCACAGATATAGTAGAAATATATAATAATTGGTCAAGAAATAAGTACCCTATATAAAATATATTTATATATTTTAATTTATTATCAATAAGAATTTTTATTAAAAAAATAAAAAATATGATTAGTTGCAATAATAACAGTAAAATTTGGTTAGTTATAATGAAATTAGATTTCCATTGACCATGATAGTTCAAATTTTCTAGAAAATTTCATATAGAATCTGTAGCCAAAAATTCTTACTATTAACAGGGTTCTCTCTGTCTCCTTTTTTATTTCTAAGTCAAGAGTAAAGAAAGAATATCCTGAAAATAATATAATTTTTCAGAAGAATATTGCTCAAACATCATACAAAATCTTATAAACAATGTATCAGTCTTATTCATCTAATGGTCTATTAGTTAATGTATTAATCTTTCATGTCTATGACTTAAAATTCAAATCAGTATTAAATAGAGTATAAATAATTTTTCAGGTAGCAGAGGATATCCCAAAAAGGCTCAAAATTATTTTACATATTCAATCCATTGCCAAGTTAGCAAAATATTCAATACTGCATGTAAAAAGGCATTTATTGATTATTAGTTGAAGAGTAAATGGTTGAATATCATTTTGGTTAGTTAAAAAAAATATATTTGTGATGACTACAAAAAAAAGAGGAAAATGAATGTAATATTGAATGAATGTCAGAAACATAAAAAATGGAAATCATGATTATCTTTTATTCTACACATCCAAAGCTAGATTATAAAAGATAAAAGAATAAGTTGATATCATGTAAAATGTCGAATTATAAAAACAATTGCTAAAAAAAAAAGAAAAGGAAAAAAACTTAGACTTTCAATCAGCCCAAGTGATAAGATCCACAGATGATGAAAGAATGATTCCAAAATTATTCAGAAATGAAGTTTTATTATCACTTTTAAATATATATGAGTAACTTCTGCTGTGGCACTAATAATAATTATATATCATCATCATTTTATTTTAAACAACAACATTTTTTTAAAAAAAATTTGAAATATTAAATGTCAGTATTTTAAAAAAAATCTCTATAGTTGTTAAAAATTAATAAATTTGTATAATGTTTCTGTCTAAAGGAAATTTCAGATATCTAGATCAATAATATTGACATCCCCCAAATATAATTTAACTTTTTATCCCAGGTTACAAGTGTATAATTCAATGTTCTATATTCAAATTACTTAAATATGAATAACATTTTAAAGCAAAAGACAATTATTAAAAATAAATTATATAATTTATATCTTGTATAAAAATTGAAAACCCTTAAAATTTAATAATTTTAATAATTAAATAATAAGTTTTAATTTTAAAAATCCACTTACACAAAATAATTTCCTTAAAATAAGAAACTTCTCTGAAAGACAAAGGCAGGATTATTTTTTTTGCATGAACTTTCTTAAACATTTCCCCCTATCCTTAGAGGCTTACACCAAGTTGAATATACTTGATGTAGATAATTTAAAATGTGAGCAAATAAAAAAGACAATAAAATGATCTGTCATGGCAGAGGGTAATAAGATATTTGAGCGATAAAACTAATTAAACTGAAGTGCAGATCAAAATATTCAAATCACCCTCCCAAACTTCATAATTCAACAATACCTTCTGAGAATAAATATAGATCTGAAATTCAAACAGCTGACTCAAAAGGAGGGAATTCTTTTGAGTCAGCTGTTTGAATTTTAGACTTAAATTTATTCACTGGGGCATTGTTGAATTATAAAGTTTGGGAGGATGATTTGAATAATTTTCTATTTAATTTTCATCTAAGGATATGCACTGCAATATTTTCATATATATAGTGTAACAAAACCAAGAATGAAAAGAGGCAAGAAGCCATGTATTCAGTTGCTATACTTGAGTAATCAATATTATATAATAAATATTATGCTGAGGTGAAAACAAGTGATTACTATCATCACACAATTATATACATATAAAATGCACATTGATGCATTAATTTTGGAGTATGGAAAATATATAATAGTATCTCCTGACAATGAATAGGCCCTAATAATCATAAGAGATTTGGGGTGTGAAATCAAAAAAGTTGTTTAACTAACATACAAAATAGTATGAGATTGATTTCTTAATTAATTAGCTACAAATAAAAATTTCTAAGCCTATTTCAACAACTTCAAATGACCTAAATTATCCTAAAAAGATGCCAGAATCTAAAATTCTTAAATTAATAAACATTACTCAACATATTCCTTATATACATTTTTTCTGAAGCAGTAATCTCTTTAAGTAAATAATATGTATTCAAAGAATGATCCATGCATATATAATATCACATCTATATGGGGGGAAGGGTATATAAAGAATCTGACTGATGCAATGTATGTTAACAACATTATTTTCATAATTAAATAAATAAATGGATATAATAAAATACACGAATTAGAAGACATGTTTGAGATAATATAATAAAATCTACACAATCAGAGCTTCCAAGTATATAGTTTCACTTTTTAAAAAAATAAAATTTATGATCAGTTTCCCTAATTTAATCCAATAGACTAAGCTTATTTAACATAATCTGACCAAGCATGCTACACAAATCAATAAGAATCAAATAATATATAGAGAAATATTATATATTGACAAGATAAAATAAAATTATATTTCTTTTGCCGATAAGTTATTTAAGATAATTACTTTAGCATCATTAAGTAATAATAATAATAAAGGTTTTATAAGTTTACTTAATTTTGAAGCATTAATATTAGTCAGATATAAATATGATTATATATGTGACCATCCTTTTGAAATATATATACATAATTCCTAAATTGCTTACTTGTAAATGATTGTTTGATTTATTTTCTTCAATCCTGAAATTTCTTGTTTGAAAATTTATCTGAATCCCTATATAATTTTCTGAGATATAGAAAGATTATATTGATATTTAAAACCTTTCTCATGGTGGCTACTTCAATATCTTCCAATTATTATTTCAAGACTGAAATTTCTTATTTTTGGTATTGATCTTTTCAGCTCCAATAACCAGCTTCTTAGTGGGTTTTTTAGCTGACTTCTCAAAAAACTTTATATGGCTGCCTATTATATCAAAACTAGGGTTTTTAAAACAATTTATGTAAAATGTAGATTTGCTTTTCAGTTTTTGATAAAGTTTAATTGATTTTTCAGTCTGTTAATAGACTAGCTGGCTGTCAAAATAATTGCTTATTTACCAATTTAACTTTAAATGACTTTTGAAATTAATTAATTGTTTTTTTCCCATACAATATTTCTAATTTAATTAGCATTTGCAAATAATATACTTAAACACCACAATTAAAATTCCATATTTATAACACATAATCAAGGTGCCAAAGTATATGTATTTTTAAATTACGCTTCCCATATATTATATCTAATTTTAACTAATACTTATTAAATATTCCATTAAAAAAATAACTTGGCATTTGTCTAGCATAGCAGGAATGATACCAAAATGACTCAATAGATAAAAGGTATATAAGTACACTCATACACATATGCATCAAAAAAGTTTCCTGGCACAGTCTCTAGAATAACTAACTATCTTCCATCCTCATGGTATGGCTTTGAAACAAGGAGCAAAATGATATTTTTCCTCTTGATATCTGAAACTTCTCAAATAAGCTGGTTTTTTTTTCTTTGGGTAATCAGTCCATAACTAATCTATATAGCATTCAAAGTATTGACGGGTAAATGGGATATCAGCTATTATTAGGTAAAGGATAAAACATAGGAAAAACACCATAAACTTTATCACTAGTTAGAAGTTGATCAATATATCAGATGAGTATTATTTTTTCTTTTTTATTTCTCATATAGAAAGTAAGAGAGATATTTATCCTGCAATTAACAATTTCAAGCTACTCACTTTTAATTATATATATATATTAATAATTTGATATCAAATGGTAATTTAGATTAAGCACTTCAAAAATCAAAATCCAATAGGCAATTAGCATAACAAGATTTGCAAAATGACTAATTGCAAATGTATACACAATAAGATTTTAAATACATCACTTCACAATTAACTTTAGAAAAAAACATTATTAAAGATCAAGAGAAATAGAAGAAAATGGGCAATTTTAGAAAGGAAAAAAAGAATATTTAAATAAATTCAAAAATCACAACAACAAAAAATGTCTGTACTGTACTAGTTATCAATCTCTCAGATAAGGAGGCATGAATAAGAGACCTTATCCTTTGTAGCAATAAATTTCTAACAAAATTCTACAAAATATTGACAATGGAAAGTCCATCTTCCCAAATACAAAATTAAATATTAAATATAATACATAAATTAATTTTTAGTTTATAAAATATTAAAATTAAAATCTTTGAAATTTTTTTTTAAATGTCAGTAAAATGGTTTTAACAACGAAAATCACCAACTTCTAAACTAACTTTACATAATAAACATTGCTGAATATAAATCACATTTGACAGAAACTCCTTTACTTATAGAAATAAACTTCAAAATCAATAGAAGATTGTGTTTCAATGTTTCTTGATACAGCTGTATTTTAAGTAAAAAAAAAAAAAATTACACCTGTCTTATTTTATTTATAAAAAATAAATAATGAAGTGTGAAAATGACTAACAAATCTTTTATGTGTTTCCAATATACATATATCAGTTCAATTTTCAAATGACAAACTCTTTTAGAATATAATTATCAATCAAAATTATTTATAAATAACAATCGAGATACATTATTTTTACAGATAAACACTTTTATCAGATCTTGCAAATATTAAAATAAATAATAAATGAAAACTGACAGCACCAAACAGACTTTAATTTAACAATAATATATCAAATTTTAAAAGATATTAAAATATTAATGTCAACTTTATCAATCCATTAATAGATGAAACTCAAGAGTTATTCTACTTTATATACAAAAATGTTCTTCTGCATCAGCCTAATTAACAAATTTTACCTCATCCATTCTTCCCCTTTCTATGATATTTAAAATTTCCCAAGAATCCATTTTAGATTTTCAGTCATCTAATATTAGGCCTTCTGGCAACATGCTCAATTCCATTTCATTTAACATCTTAATTCTTTCAATATTGTCAAAGATAATTGCTTTCACGCCCATATATTTAGCTTTCAATCTTTCCTTGTTAAATCTAATATACATCTGCTACATACTGTCATATAGTATATAGACTAGGTACTGCTCTTGTAATATATATCCAAATTTAAAATTTTATAAATAAGCACTAATAAAACATTGTTTGCTGATACATATGCAGTCATTCATTCATTCTTCTGACAATTCCCAATTATCTTAGTATTCTGCTATAAGAATTTGACATAAATAGTGAATTTTAGCTTTGTTTGAACTTCTTCAATGACAATGCAGATTAAAGATATATAATTTTTGCCCCGATTTGGAATCACATATCACAATCTGAGTTACTCAAAAAAATTTTATTTTTACAGTTTATCAAATGTATGTTTGAATTTTAAAAAAAAAAATTCATTTGTAATTACAGAACCATACAGCTGAAGATTTTTGGAGCGTCAAGTTTATATTAATTTAAAATAATATGGGAAAATATAGATGTCTTTGATTGAACCACTCACTGCTATTTATTTTCAGTAAAATGAAGAGGAAATAATTATATGCTTTTGCTATTTTAAATGAGCAATAACTGCATGGTAGCACTACAAATGATGAATCATCAGGAAAAAAATCTCCATTAAAGATATGGATTATTTTTGATTTTAATGTAAACCTCAACATGTTGTCAAGTAAGCAATATACACTGTGATTTTTGAATGCATAGTAAATATATAATAATTGAATACATGTATATTTTTTATACTAATCTCAATGTAATTATAAGAGACTTAACTCAGACTTTCAAGATCTCTACTGCTATCCAATCCACCATATACAACTGATACACATGACCACATACATGGGAAAAAGATAAATGAGCCCCAATACACATAGTTCAGCATGAAATATGTATAATGGAAATCATTTATCTTTTTCGCATGTATGTGTATCAGTTGTATAAGATAGAGTGGAGAGCTGTAGGGACCTTGAAATTCTGAGTTCAAGTTCTTTATAATTATAATACACATATACTCCTAAGATGATTAAAAAAAAATGGGAACAAGTAGATAGTTTTATTTAATTCCATATCTAATTTTAAAGTTTTAAAATACATTACTATCAAGATACATATTGACAATATAGCTATTTCATGGAATGATATAATCCAAATGCATGAGCATCCATTGCTATCTAAAACTCTATAAAATTACAACTTAGTTATATCAAACACTTTTACTAGGATGATGATTCTAATAAAACAAGTTTTTGCTATATGACATTGCCCATTTTAAAATCCATACTATATATCAAAAAATACTTAGTGAGTTTCTGAAAGTATTTTGAATAACTCATACAAATATGTTGTCTCTCCATGAATGAAATATTTCTTTATAATAGTCATCTTTAAAAGCTTTATTTAATAGAAAAAAATTTCACCATTTCAGCCCTAATTAAAAAGTGTATGGAAATGTTGTTGATGCGCTTCTGCATTTTCCTTAAAAGTGAAGTTCTTTTTATTTAAGACAAAGTAAAACTGTTGAAAAGATTTTTTTAAAAATTTAAGTCTGTCGTGTGGATGTGGAATATATTATTGGAATATAATAATATTTTTAAAAAAATTATTATTTTATTTTAAGTAATAAACTTTATTAAAACACAACATATTTACATAATTAGAAATTAAATTTCTAGTTCAAACAAAAAAAAAAAAGAGCAGTATTATCCTTCACTTGTCCATTATACACATTGCATCATGTTCACTTAACTTTCTTGTCACCTGTTAAATGTCACTGTTTACAATTTAGATCCTTTTTCTTTAACAACAACATTACAATTCTTTATTATATGTTTTACTCCCAGATTTCACATTTGGTGAGAGCAATTCCTTCCCATACACATTGGAAGGTTTTTTGGGGCCAATATTTTAAGCATAAGTTAAAGTAGTTCTCCCAATCTTCATCCATTTTTTTTAACCAATTGAATTTCTTATTATCAAATAAAAGTGAACATCTTATTGCCCACAATGATGTCAACATATGGATCATTACATTTGCATTGTGCAAGTTGAAGTTTATAACATATTTTTTCATAAGATATTTGATATTTATTATAGGCCTGTGAAAGACCTTCATTCTAATTTCTCTAAAGACGTAGCAATCTTCAAACAAGTGCATAAAAGTTTCACTGCCCCTGTTATACACAATACAGGTTTCATTCAAACTCATAGGTAGTTGTAGGTAGGATCCCATTGATTAACTTAAAAATAAATCTCATTGATGTCTGATGAGTATATATTGAGTGAAATTTTTTTAAAACATTCTTCATTTAACAGCTCAACCAATTATTTTCATTTTGGTAATTTGCTTTTTTTAAATCTTTATATCTAATACCATCTAGAGTGGTTACATCAAGTTCATCTTGCAAATCTTTATATGCCATTAACATATTAGTATGATAATCTTTTTTCAGCTCCCAATCCGTTAATAATAAATGTCACCATTTGGGAGATTAAATGACTGATCTTTGGCTATATTCATATAAGCTTTAGCAGTAATAAATTTTAACATAAGCTTTTGGGTCAATTGAAAAATAACAAAAAAATTTCTAATAAAATTTTGTTTAGGGTAATAAAAAGAAATTAAAAACATAAGGATATGTAAAAATAGTATTTTGGTATTAGAGCTGCAATGTAGGGGAGATAGGAGGCCTTTTCACACCCACAATAAATATGTAATGTCACAATGACATCAAATTGAAAGGAAATAAATATTGTGAGTATACGTGTGTAAATGTGTTTTTATCTTGATCAAAACGATCTTTTTTTTTTTGTAATACTTCGACATTTTCAGTTATTGTCCAGATTTCTTTCTGCCCTACTTAACAATATAAAAGAATGGTTCTGCCAGGATAAAAACCTAATAAAAGTCTCATAATTAATGTAATTTTTTTGTATGTGTTTTTTCTTTTTTTAGTTTAAGTTGTTTATAAAAAAAAAAAAATATGTTTATTAGCATTTCTGTTGAAAATCCCAGCATACTCTGGAATCACATGCTACATTTTCGGAATTTTTTAGTAGACATCTCAATTTTCTGTGGTACTATTAAATGTTTTGTTTCAAGGTGACAATTCCTGTTATATATTACACAGTAAATATCGTATGAGTATACTTAATATGTTTTTATAAATATTATTTAAAAACCAAAATCATTTACTGTTTATTTAGTATCAATTTTTTTGTGTAATGGCATCATTTCATTAAGATCGCAAATCACTTTTTTTTTTTATTGGGAATGTTCTCAAAACTTGTTAGTGTGAAAGTCGTATGTGTAGTTAATATCTTTTTATAAATATTATTTAAAAACCAAAATCATTTATGGTTTGTTTAGTGTGTATTTAAATTAACAATTTTTTTGTGTAATGCAGTCATTTCATTAAGATTGCAAATCACTTTTTTTTTTATTTCAAATGTCATTCTTAAAAGTTATTATATCCGAGTCATACATATTTGAATGTCTTGTTCAAAATTATACATTTCTTATTGAAAATGATAAATATGTTTATTATGTTTTATTGTTTTTACTTTTAGTTATTTTAAGTCCTGCAGCATGGAGCGTGTATTAGACCTACTGCACCCACTTCATATTCATATGAAGTCCTCTGATAACTTTGTAAATCTTGCCAAAATATCATGTACAAAATCTGTCGGTGTATACATTGTTGTTTTTTTGTCAAAAAAGTTGTGTACAAGATCTGTGTACTCATTATTTTGGTCAGATTGCAAGATTACAAAGTTACCAGCAGATTGATATGAATGTGAACAGGCGCAGTAATCTAATACATGCTCTGTGTTGCAGCTCTAATACCAAAGTATTATAAAATACTAACATTTTTCTGGCATTTTAAAGTAAAGTAGAAACTACATGGGAATTTTTTATGTCACATGTAGATATTTTTATAAATAATAATTAAAAAAAACTTTCTTTTTTTTTAATCATTAGTTTGGTAAATAAATAACAAGGGAAAATATAGTTCATAATATCTTTTATTAATAAATATATATTATAACCTACACTCCCAACACCGCTCATATATATTACATGAGCGAAATGCCCAGGCGCCAGTTCTATTAATGAATAGAACAATATAACAAAATATATAATACAAAATTATTACTGAGACTCTTCAATTAAATCTATGTTCAGCTCAGCTCAGTGGGAGGCTATAGGCAGTTCATAAGATATATGATAATAAATGAATAAAAGAAGAAATATTATAAAACATTTAATATAATGTAAATTCCTTTGTTAATTAATTGTATGATAAAGAATCATAATGTTTATTTGATACAGTCTATTAAAATATACTTTAAACTTAATTTCTTCCTTCATCCAAGTATAACATATATCAGCTTGCTATAATTATATTCTTAAACAATTCTATGACTTGGCATATCATAATCTAAACATCTACTTTAATGCCAATCAATAAATACACAATAAGATCTCAGGGAATTTTAACAAACACAGTTGAATTAAATAAACTACATTAACCCATAAATTATAATTCTAAAGTATGATAAAAATGTAATGAAACAAATTGACTAAAATATTTTACTGTTTCAATAATAAGATAATGACAGAAATGGGGTATTTTAATCTCATATCATCATCTAACAAATATACTGACTTGGCAACCTTTCTAATACGTTTATCCAGTGGCAAATGTTCTTTTATAATGTTTGGATTAAGAAAAACAATATTGTCAGACACTAGCAAACTCTAAAATAATATATCTATTTTGTAATAGGTTTATGAAATGTGGAGATGTGGAAATGGAAACAGGAATGTACACAAGAATAACTCAAGACACAGATTTTAAGATTTTAAATAACTAAACAAATCATTTATTACAATAAAATAAACTTGGTTTAATATGATATTAACAAATGGACTATTTGACTTACAGATTTTTAAACTATCAAATAAACTTTAAGCATCAGTTCGGGATTATCCCTACTATCAAAGCAAATTAATGACAAAACTTAAATACCTGACTTCGAACACATGCTTTGCCTACATGTTTCATCTACATGACAATAAATAAATAACATATTACATTATTAGCACACAAAAAATACTTTTGAGAGGATATTACTCTTGATTAACAAAATGAATCAAATTAATTATATTTGGCTCTCAACAAAACAACTTTCTCTAATTGACTAAATAATTACTTTCAATTACATATACCTTTTATGCATAGCAACAAATCATGTTTATTCTGATGATTTGATGATTTATAACACTTTATTTAAATAAATACACTGTATTTTAAAATATTTATTCCCGTTTTAATCTCAATACTTTATACTTTATATTTAAATGAATCTAATGTATTTCAAAAGACATTTATTTCTCATTTTAATTTCAATAATTCTATACTTTATATATGCGATATTATTTGTATTACGTGTGTGTGTGCATGTTCAAGCAGCAATAATATAAAACAATCTTTACTATAAACTCTCCATTCATCAAGAAAATATCATACAATTATTTTATTTCGAACAATGTCGTAATTCATCAATAAAATAAGACACTAATATTAACATCAACAATTAATCTAATAATTTATCTAGCCACATATTAATCAACACAAAGCTATATTTTCATGATTATACATACTATACGTTATAAGGGGAAAATCTACATGAGGAGCAGATAAACTCTTACTGAACACTTTTACAATTCCTCATTACCAAGAATCTAAGAAAAACGTCACATAACTTCCTAAACATCATTTAATCATATTTCAACAATAACTCATCTACTTCTAAATATACTATTGGCGGGGACTTATTTCCTCATCACCAGGCTCTAAGAAAACATCACTTTCAAAATATCATTTAATCATACGCATATAATATAGACTAGGCTCTACTCATGGAAAATTGTTCATATATACTACATAAGCAAAATCTTTTATCCCTACAAACATTATAACGCAATCAGATTTCTTTCCATTCTCATAGCTTTTCGAAATATTGAACATTATAAATACACGCTGGCAGATAAATACATACAGATAACATACCAATCCATTCAACTCAGTAGAATACGACAGTGTACGAAATTTATGCATAAAATATTCACAAACTGAACTTTATCAAACAAATATCATAATTGTGCAAAACAGACACACACCCGTGAATAAAAAGTATATATAATATTAACTCTAAATTACACACTAAGCAGGTAACATGATAATTAAATATTGCATTAAGGTATAACTTTTAATTTAATATTTATAATTATTACGAACGAACTTTCTTTCATATCTTGCAAACTACTTCTATTATAAGTTCGTTGATTTAAAAAAAGAACAAAATTTTCATTTTGAGATAATAAAGTATACAAAATAAATGTAAACCTCTCTAATAATATATTTAAAAAAATATGTCTTTCTTTTACCTTCGTAAAAGAACAATAAGACCTGTTTAAACACAATCAATTTTACCAGCGTACTCCTCATTTGAATACACTTCAGAGACGTTCTTGATGGTCAAAATACCCAAATTATAAATAAACATAATAATAAATAAAGCCTATCTACCTATCATATACATTAATTATGACAAGCAATAAAAAAAAAATAAGAAACAAAAGTTATTAGTTTTGTAATTTAAAATAAAAGTTCACTTGCAAAGCTCAGTTCCAGGTTTATGAAACAATATGGGACACATTCCAAACTGAATTTTAAACTAAAATAAACTGCTGTAGGATAACCAAACAAATATAGTCATGCTTAAATAGGACTCAGCATCTTCAATGTTCATAACAAAGTTATTTAAGTTACTGTATCATACATAAGCAATCAATTTATCTTCTATTATGACAAGAATATAATAAATTCTTAACTACTGTTGGACAGGAATTATCTCACTTATTCCGTTGTAGTTCTAAATTGAATACGTAATTATTTTTAGTAGTTTATTGAATAGCATTTAATAATACTTTGTTTTATATTCTATCTTTATCGAAGAGAACAAAAATTACCGCATTTCTATCCTTCTATTCGATTTAAACAGATATTTAATTTGAAGTAGCTCACATTTATTTATTTCATTTAACATACGTATTATTTCCAGAAATACCAGACAAACAAATACTGTCATCTCTTTATGATGAATTTAAACATGGCATGATTTATCAAAATATGCATATCCTTACATCTATGTTTAATTCTCACAAAAACATAACACGGAAAATAGTGAAGAATAAAAATATATTCTATAAAATAGTTCTGCATGCATTTTCCAGATATATTAAAGAACACACTTGGTCAATGATACAACAATAATATTCATGCAATTTATTCCTATTTAAAATGATAATTAAGTGAAGTAATGTAGACTGGACGTTATTAACATACATTTTTAAAAGAGCAATAGTTATGAAGATGGTTAATTCAATATGTTTAAATCAAGAAGAGTAAAGTAAACTGAGTACCTTTTTAAAACTTAGAACTGCATTCTGAAATTAACTCTTTCCATAATATATTTCTTAATATCCTTTCGAAGTTTTACTCCAAAGTCCTTTTTTTTTTAAATCAATTTGACTTCAGCAACTTGTTTTAATTTCACAATAATCAGCCACTGTTTTTGGCTACAATTACATTACATAATATGCAAATTTTTCACTGGAGATCTTTGTTAAAAAGCTCTCTTTAGCAAAGTTCATTTCCTTCCACCAGATTACTCCCACACTCCTCTTCTATCTCAGCTAATTACATATTCAAAAAAAATCTTTTCAAAAAAAAAAAAAAACACTTTGATTTTTAGAATTAAAATCAAGATAAAAATAATAATAAAATAGCTTTTACAAACTTGAAAGAAAAATGAATATTAATTAACTATTAATTAAAAATGATTAATAATTTATTTAATTTGTAAAATAATCTATTGATTCAACTATCTATTAATCACTGGAAAGAAATATATATGTGTTAAATTATTTAAGATAACTACTGTGATTTAAATGTGTTTTTATTGTGCATGTACTATTGTTTGCTGTTATTAAAAGATGAAAATGAAATGAAAATGATGCGGAGTCATACATGCATGCACATGTACTACAACCTAAATATTAAACTATCGTAACTAAATATGATTGAAATGGCTATTAATTGTTGACAAAAGAATAAGTATTAAGACTAAAGAATTTTAAAACCATTCAAGTAATACTACAATAATATAAAATAACTTTGCATCTTTCTGACAAAATGTATTAATTCCATTAATAAACAACCCTTCTTCCTTACACTACATACCTCATTAACCACACTAATAATAATGAATACCTATCAAGTGGTCAATAAACTACATAAGCAACCCGTATCTAAGCTTTAAACAATCTCCAGCAAAAAAAAATTTAAAATTCTAAGGCTATTTCTTTTTTTTTTCATATAACTATTTATTTAAGATACAAAGTATCTTAAACCCTTGTGCCCATTCAGATGGTCACAATATATAATCTTAGAAAATATAGGGGATTTGAACTCACACTTTCAAGCAACCTTCATCTATCCACACTATCACATACTACAAATACACATAACCACACACATGTAGAAAGATAAATAATCACCAATATACATCTTTCATGCTGAATCAGCACTCATCAGCTGGTCCAGATTATGATCTCTCACACATATATATAATCAATGCTCAGTTTATATTAAGATAGCAAATCATTATACTTTAATGGACAGGCTTCAATGTACTCCAATCTCCAACTCTTCAATCATCCATATCATTGAAAATCTGATAGGATGCCGAAATCAAATGCTGATGCCAATATTGTTGTTATGCCCATGTTGACCTCAAGTCATTCTGACCCCTCATGTATAGGACAGTATTCATTTAAATACATAGAAGAGGGATAGGTAAAATGCAGGTTTAATGTATAAGATTTTAAAATACTGTACAAGAATTCTTATACCTGAAACTTAATTGTAAATATAGGGGATTTAAACTCAGACTTTCAAGCAATCTTCAACTAACCACACTATCTCATACTACTGATACACATGACCACACACATATAGAAAAGATAAATAATCACCAATATACATATTTCATGCTGAACCAGCAATAATAATTTGGTCCAGATTATCATCTTCCACACTTATATATAATCAGTGCTCATTTTATATTAAGATAGCAAATCTTTATACTTTAATGGACAGGCTTCAATCTACTCCAACCTCCAACTCTTCAGCCATCCATACCATTGAAAATCTGATAATAGAATGCCCAAATCCTATCCTGATGCCACTATTGTTGTTATGCCCGTGTTGCCCTCTTTTATGTATTTAAATAGATACTGTCCTACATATGAGGGGTCAGAGTGACTTGAAGTCAGCATGGGCATAACAACAATATTGGCATCAGCATGGAATTTGGACATTCTATCAGCAGATTTTCAATGATATGGATGGCTGAAGAGTTGGAGGCCGGAGTAGACTGAAGCCTGTCCATTAAAGGATAAAGATTTACTACCTTAATATAAACTGAGCACTGATTATATATATGTGTGGGAGATGATAATCTGGATCAAGTGATGAGTGCTGGTTCAGCATGAAATACGTATATTGGTGATTATTTATCTTTTCTACATGTGTGTGATCATGTATATCAGTAGTATGGTATAGTGTGGATAGTTGAAGGTTGCTTGAAAGTCTGAGTTCAAATCCCCTATATTTACAATTAAGTTCCAAGTATAAGAATTCCTGTATTTCAAATCTTATATAATCTTAGCAAAAAAAATTATTGCTGAAGTGAAAATAAAAAATATAAAATGCATGCAAATTTTTATAGGAATTCAATTAAATTTAATTTTAAAATAATGCACGTAAATATACAGACGTATATAAATAAGTTTATAAACAGGCAAGATTTTTCTAACTCCTCACCCACATCTTATCTCAATTTTACATTTATAATATATGTATATGTGTAAGAATTTGTAATGAAAGATTACTTTCCATTTATTCCTTTTACGTTTTTTAATGTCATTTCTTTTTTTTTTCCTTGTAGAATATTTAAATGGAGGATGGGGTTATTTTCGTCTAAAATTGATTTTGATATTACTTTTTTTTATCATTTAAAGATTTCCATTCTCTTTATCACAATAATTCTTTCCGCTTTCCCATCCAGATTTGTAACTTTTTTGCTTCTTGTCGAAATAATTCAATTTGTGATAACCATTAATGAGTTGACTTCGGAATGATTTTTCTTACTATTTATTCTGAATTTTGTTAAGTAAAATAGTTTTATTTAATTTTTTAAAAAAATCTTTTAAAAATTAAAACCTTGACATTTTAACTAATATTTAGCTCAGTTATTTGTTATTACAGAAACGTTTATATTTTGTTTTTATTTAATACCTGGTTTATAAAGTACATACATAATATTGAGGATTCTAAATAAACATCTTTATCATAAACTATTGATTAATTAGAAGAGCTAAACTCTTAATTCACACTTTTATTGTTTGAAGAGCAAAATACGTGTGTACATGAATAGTGAAACCCCAATATATGCTGCATCAATGCACACTATTTTATTTATAAGGTATCCAAAACGACAACAAATAATAAACACACAGAAAAAAATATAAACAAAAAATAAAAGCATTAACATTCATAAGTCATAAATGATATATTTGTTAATAAAGTTTCTTCAATATGTTACAGTATTTTATTTGATGAAATGCTCTGCACGGTGCAGATCAGTGGTAGAACATTGGTCTCTACAATGTAAGGTTCTCAGATTAATTCTAATTCTGGGACTTGCAGCTTTTGAGCTTCCTATGCAATAAAACTGTTTAATTATTTATTTTATAAGATGAAATGTTTTTTAAGCTAAAATTAGGAAGTTTTAAGAAATTAAGAAAATTCATAAAGGAAGAAGACTCATATAAATCATATCAAATAATTTTATATAAAAAAAAATTTCACATAAAAAAAATATCTTTTTTTTTATTACTGAAAGTAATATATATTAAATAATTTGGCATTAAATCATAAGACATGTAAAGTTCATAAATCATTTTTTTTATCTTTCACAATTTCATTAACAATAATTTAACCAATTATTTAAAAAACAAAAAAAAATAGATGCTGAGTTCAACCAACAATTCTGTATCCAATCAATTATTTTTTTAAAAAAGTTTACTACTACCTTATTAATAATGATGGTAAAAATGGAAGTTATCATTTAACTGTGTGGGGGGTGGCTGTTAAATTCTTGTATTTTTTCATAAGTCATAGCATCGGCCGAGACGCGAACCCACAACCGTCTGCAACCAACTACTTGCTTGCAAGGCGGTTACGATGACCTCTCGGCTAACAACGCTTGACTAAATTCTTGTATTGTGTCAGAGACTTAAAGTTTGAAGAGATTACACCAAAATCTGAAATGGGTGAGTGCAAGAGGTGATTGACAGATTCAGAAATCAATATGGGTTTACAAACATCAAAACAAATATCATGATTGTAGTTAACTAATAGTGAGGCTGCTGTTAATGTTTTTATAGAGGGAAAAAGTAGGATATAGTTTTAGAGTATGCTTAATTGTGAAAGTTTGATAGTTCACCATCTTACATAAAAAATATATAAAGATACAGCACAGTAAGTTTGTTATTATTTTTATTTTTTGAATGTTTGTGAATGAATGAACATACACATTAGTAAATAAATATTTGAATGTTCTTTCTCACTATACTATTAGCAACATTTTTTTTTTTAATTAATCTCTAATGTCCATTCCATATACTTTTGTTCATTGCAACTATTATTACTATGTGATTATTCATGTAGTATATAAACGTAAATAGTCTGCTCACCAACACCCATTAGCCAACATTGTGAGTTTATTGGCTTTTTACCTCTGAGTTTAAGATCAAAAAAATATCTTGGTCTTTTTCCCAGTTGCTAATAGCTCATAACTCAAATATCAGTTGAGTTTTCTTGTGCTAAAAGAGATGACAATAGATGGGCAGTTGAAATCTTAAACTGGATTCCAAGATATTTATAAAGACCTAGAAAGAGACCACATGTGAGATGGATGGATGAAATAAGGAAGTATGTGAGAGTGGTGTGGATAAGAGAGGTTAAAGATTGGAGAAGAGAGGCTAAAGATTGGAGAAGATGGATTGAACTTGGAGAGACCAGTTGTGGATTGACATTGGTGGAAAATGATGATGATGATGCTGATGATACTAAAAATTAATTTACATACGTTATATATATATATGATAAAAGTACAGTATATTTATAGTAAACTGTACATATTGCTTACTCAATGTTTATCAATAAATTGTGAATTATTATATGCAATATTCATTGTATGGGAGGAAGGCTTGGAACAAAACATAGCAGATATATCACTGCTCCACTGTAATTTACTTTGAATCTTTCATTCTTTTTCCGTATTTAAATGCATCATATTGTATAGAAGCAAGGATATGCAATGATATTAGGGAAAGAAAAAACAATTCAATTTTTTTTTTGTAATTAATTAAATATTTATTTATAAAACAGTAGTTATAAATGGATTTATTTTTAAAAAATAAGTCAATCCTATTTTGTTTTACAAAATCTTCATTTGCTTTATAAACATTTCACAGTAATTATTAAGGACAATGATTAATAACGATTTTTTTTTTTTCAAATTAAAGCTAATTTTCATAAATGTTCTTCTGGTAGCATTTCAAGAATGTTTTTTAAAATTTTTATTCTGTGCTAAAAATCTTTTTTTCTTTTTTTTTTTTTTTACAGATACATTGGTAGAAATATAATCAAGAATTAAAATGTAAAGTAATAATATATTTATGGAATGATAGAATTGAAGTCTATAGAATTTGTCTTTTCAATAAGTTGATTAATGTCTTGGTTTTTGAATTCTAAATGCCCATTATTCATTTTTAATTTTAAAAAATCTTCAGGGAATTTTGAGCAATAAGTTTTAATCCAAAAATGGATTAAAACAACTCAAGTAAGTTTGGCAAGCATCTCACTTATGTCTGTGAAAATATTATTTTATATTTTACAAGAAAATCTGTAGTTACTTTGTGAATCATATTTTCATTCTAAGGCCTTTTTTCAATAGAATATATATATATATAGATGTTTCGCTAGACTTATGCCAATAATTTTCAAGCTAGCCACATTTTCAAATAATTATTTTTTAAAAAAAATTCATCTGCTTTTAATAAACAATATTTAATGCCATTGTTTTTACTCTGCAAAATATTGTATAGAAGATCAGAGAGAGAAAAATGTGAAAAATAATAGATAATGGAAAACAACAGTTGATATCATTTAATATGACAAATTATCATGAGACACATTAAATATCTGTATATCATTTAACAAGATTTTCTAAAAAATTATTTCAAATGCTCTTATTATATCTGTCTGGTTTTCAAAAAAATGTTTCCAATAATTCTTTCATTATATGCCTATATTTGCTCTTATAGACAAAAATCTTTTAACTTTTCCATATAAATTTTTGATGAATTTTATAAAAAACTACTGAAAAATGATGCTAAATTATCGAGTTTTAACAAAGATTTATATATTTTTGATTTGTGATTTTTCAAGAGCTTAAAAAAAACTCATGATGTAATGTATGAGCATTGCAGAGAACAAAAAACGCTTTCAAACATTGTTGCTTTACCTTGGCTTGAAGCTTTGACAAACATTCCATTATTATAACTAACTAGATTTGTGAAATTAGTTTTTTCTTTCAATCTTGGGGGTTTTTTTTAATTGGAATATATATTCAGTCAAAGCAGATTATGATGTTTTATCATTGATAATATTTATAAATCATGTAAATTACTCATGATCTTTTCATTAAATAATATCTAAGCACAATTAATAACTGTGAAGTTTTATCAGAAGAGGTTACAACAAATAAAGCACTTATTATTTTATTATAGATATAATTAATAATATTTCTAATAGAACCTACTAAATCATTCTATATGCTTGCAGAATTTAAATGACATGATAATAGTACTTCATAATTTTTCAATAAATGCATGTGTCAACATAGCTGCCTCTATTTGCAAGAAAGGTCATTTTCATGACTATGGGATGCTAATTCATACATTTCTAAATGACATACTATAATTAGATATTCCAATATTTTTTGATTTTTAAAAATCTTTTCATTATGAATCAAAACATTTAAAACTGTATTATAGTATCTTTAATATTGTCTGAACAAATATTTTAAATGAAATCATCACCTTTAGATGATTTAATGATGTTTAATTTTTTATTTTTTGAGCTCTAAGCAAATTATTCAAATCAATTAAAACCAGCTTAATTCCATAAGGTCTTTTCATTAGAGGGAGGGGGAAGTGTGGCTAACAAATTAATTTCCTTTTTTTATATTTCGTTAACCTTGGTATTCTGTTGTAATAGCTAGTATTGAAATGTTCAATAAATATTTAATTTTTGTATTGAAATGTATCTTTTTTATTTAAGTCTTCCTATCTTTATTATTGTTTCTTTATTAATAAAACTCAGACATCTAAATGATCTTATCAATAAAAAATCAACTATGCACAATATTTTTCATTACTAAATCACAATGCATCTAAAATATGTGTATTATTAAAATGTTTTAATAATATGAAGGAGAAAGCGATTGAAATATGCTTACCTTATTGATATATGATAACATGGTAATAAAAATCCTTTAATGATAATAATAAACTTATAGTGCTGTATTAAATAAGTTAGTTTAGATTTAAGAAAAGATGTATAAGTTATTACAAATACCTTTGAACTATTATTGTTTTATTACTGCTGGCATAACTTTGTATTTAAAAATAGTTTCCATGAGATTAAAAATATTACATAAGCTATACCAATATCTATTATGATCACACCATAGTAGCAAACAATGGCATAAGATTTGATCCAATAGTTTCTTCCATGTTTATATGTCATAAAAGATATGAGTAATGCACAAAAATGTTATCAAAGAAAGCATTCTGGAGTAGCAGTTTTGTAATATTCAATGATCATTTAGAATAAATAACTGCTTGATTTTATTTATTTATTTTTATGAAAAAAAAAAAAATCATATAAATATTTAACTTTCCTGTCTTTTTTTTTTATTTAAAAAAAGTTGAAAAAGCATATAAAATATTATAAATATGAAAATATATAAAAAGGGATGTAATTATTAAATGTTTTTCTTGCACAGACTACTGTTTATATGTATACAGTGTGCATATAAGTACAATACTACATTTTTGTAGGCTTGAACATTTTTCATGATGCACACTAAAAGGGAAATCCCATAATTATAATTAAAATTTACATATTAAAGTGTTAAAAGTGAGATGCTGTCTACAGCCTTGTATAATTAATTATGAGTTTACTAACTCTTAAGTGTCATATTCCATGTGGTTGATAAATTAATTTCACTCTGAATTATCAACAATGTTGACAAATGTATGCTTGTAAATATCAGAGCTACCAAAAATAGATGGATTCATTTTATTTTTGATTTCTTTGTTCAACATTTAGAGTGCTTTTAAGTCATAGCCTTGTGGGAGGTGATTTACTCCGTTTTATTTAAATTTGTTAACTTATAACTACAAGATGAGATTCTATTAGCAGTTTCTCAAAATAAGAAATATACCTATGATATTTGTAGTTGTAAATATTCTTAATCTGATGGGGGTGGGTCCATAAATAATTCATTTATTTGACAGCTCTATTCTGTCAACTGTTATTTAGATTATTTCTTACTCAATCTATCCGAAATTTGAAAATTGCTCTTAAATTTTCAAGAAGGAATTTTCTAAAAGTTAGTGACAAATTCTCAAAGGAAAATACATTAACTAATTATTTGTAATTTCAATTATGTTTTTCTAAGGAGCAATAACCATTATTTATATGCTTGCAGGAGACATATGCTACCAAGAAATTTCAATAAGAACTAAAAATTTAAATTTTCATTTTTTCAATTATTTCTCATTTTTATACTTTTTTCAAATTGTGGTTATCATTTTAAAGTTGGCCTTAATTTGACAATAGTTCTACTTAATTTTCAGCTTTTCATTTTTTCTAAATATACATAAAATATAGTACTTACATATTTATTAGTCAGACTGTGAAATTTTAGACTTCATTACTTATGATTGTTAAATATTTGATAGTATGTTTTATTTAATTAAGTAAGTAAATTTAACTTTCAAAGATTTAAATAATCACTTAACAAAGTTGGAAATAACAACTCCATTTTCTGTATTAATGTCAATTTATTTGTGGCAAAAGAGGGCTATATTTAAAGCATAAGTAGGTTAGTGGTAGCTAGAAGTTAATAAAAAATGTATAGTAGATATAAAAACACTCTAGAGATCTTCAACAACTTATCTTTGAAAGCTAAATTTACTTAATTAATTAAACAAAATGTACTATCAAATATTTAGCAATCATAGATAACCATAATGATTTCAATGAAGACTAAAATTTCACAGCCAGACCAGACTAATATGTAAGTAACCAAAAATATCAATTAAAATCTTTATTCATTAATGATTTTAAAAACATTTACTGCTATTAATGAAAAAAAAAAACTTCAGTTGCTAAATTACTGGATATAAGCAAATTTTAAAAATCACTAAAATAAGCTGAAATACATTTTACAAGAAGAAAAAAGAAAAGAGAAATAAATAAATTGATGTTTGTTTTAATTACTATAAAAATACTGTACTAATATATATATAAAAAAATTAATATATAGAATATATTACAAATTTATTTTAATATTGCTCTTATTTAATAGTTAATTTAATAATGTAAATAAATAATAATTGATATATACTGTATTAAATTAGTATTAAAAAAAGGAAGGTAATATAAAAATAACTAATATAAGTAAAGAAGGTATTGGAAATAAATTAATACATAGAATATTAAATATAAAATTTATTAAGCGCTAGCAGATGATATAATAATAACATGAAAAGGTGAAACCTTCTACAGAATCACCTTAAAAATGCTCATGTGACAGCCAATCAGGTGCAATATGACTGCACGTGGAACTCTCAATTCAAGAAGGTGGGTTCCATCTTTTTCTGGTAGTTCTGGCTTCTGTTTCTTGAATTGAGAGTTCCATGTGCAGTCATTACTGCATCTGATTGGCTGTCACATAAGCATTTTTAAGGTGCTTCTGTAGAAGGTTTTAGCCTTTCACATTATTATTAGATCATCTGCTAGCGCTTAATAAATTTTATATTTACATTTGTTACTATCATTTCATTAGATTTGAAAATTACTTCATTGTAAATCGAAAGATTTCGTATTGTTTCTTTATATATAAAATTTAGTGAATTAAATGCTGAAGATGTTTTAAGCTTCACGCTCTTAGTTCAGAATGCTTGAGTCTGACCTATTTATATTGTGCCCTTTTCTATAGGTCGGTAATAGTACATAACAGTCAATTACTAAAAAATTTTAAATTTAGAATATGTTCTTTTAATATGGTAATTGTATTAATTCAATTATATCTCTAAAGTACAATTTGAGGCTAAAGCAAATATGTAGTATATAAAATTATAGCGAATTATTTAAAAAATGGTTATGTAAAGCTTAAAATATTGTTTCATATGGTTGTAAAAGCTGGCCAAATTAAATAACACAGCTGTAAATAATTAAAAGTATATTTAATAAATTCGATTTTAATAGTTTAAAACTGATAAGTTAATAATACAGTGTTTAAATTTATAATCATATTTAATAAACAAAAATTAATATAGTATATTTTAAAAATAAACTTTATGATGGTGAGAATTGTATTTAATTCTATATTTTCTAAATTGTTCTTCCAAATTTTTTATAATTATTTTATATAATATAATAAGTGTATCAATTATATAAATCTGGGCAGAGAAATAGATTGAAAATCGTCTGTCAAAGTTATTAATCATGTGACTTTTAATGTATACTCTCACACACACTGCTTGTTTGAATTAATAACAAAGTTTAAAATATTTTAAAAGTTATATTATAGAATTGGATAGAATTATTGCCTATCATAAAAGTAAATAGTATTAAACATTAAGTTAACTATCGTATAACATGTTTAAATAATGTAATAAAGACGAATACATTCATAATATAAAAATTAAATATTTTATTTAAATAAAAATAGATAAATTGAATATTAAGAAATGGAATAAGTTATTAAATGTTATTTTAAAAGTTATTTTAAATGTTTAAATAGTTTTAATAAAATAATAATTTATTTAAAAGTAATATTTTAAATAATATTTTAAGTTCATTACGTCATAATTTTTTTATTTTCAAATATAATTCTACTATAAACTAAAAATATGTAAATTTGTTCTCAAGCTAAAGTAAGAATTAACCAATAGGAATAGATATTCTTACAGACTATAAATATCATCGTAACTAAGTTATCGGGGGAGATTAATAATGTATTGAAACCGGAGAAAGGTAAATTATAACTATCAAAAGATAGTATTTTTTTAAATCTTTTATTTTAGTCAATTTTTTAGTACTTTCTTATAACTTTATCTGCAAAAAATTAATTGATAATTTTAAAAGTATTTTTTGCAAAAGGGAGTTTTAAAATATAATAATTTAGAAACTTCGTGGAAATGATTTTCTAATTTTTTAAAGTACTTACCAGTTGTATTTTATCTAAAAGTTTAACCTAAACTACGCAATAAAAATGGATATACTATGAAATAAAATGGATATAAATTGTAATACTAAGAAAATATTTGAAATATTTATTGATACAGCTTTATTTATGCATAACCGGAGAACTTTTTTGGTACATAAAAAAAACCACAGCACGGACATTATACGGAGTCTAATGAAAAAATTGGAGACGCATTATTATTTATAAGCCTATCCAAGATTTATTTTTAAATGGTAATAAGATAGTTATATATTGCATGAATTATTTTATATAGTATGATATTCAAAGGAATAAAATGTTATATCCTTTCTGAAGGTAACATTTTTTAAAAATATTTTTCAAGAATTAAATAAAGAACCCAGGAAAATATGTTACAGAAGCGTTTTGATATTAAAATATCCGTTCTTCGAATTATTTAAAATGTATTTGGAAAAGATTTGTTCAAAAGTACTTGAAATTTTTATTTTAAAGTGATATATAAAAATACCAAACGAAAGTTTAAATGTATCAAAAAGGAAACATAGAAAAAAAGTGAACACATAGATGAATAAAAGATGGATCCATGGAAATACAAATAGTACTTAAAAATTCATCGAATATTTTTAAAGTTAAATTAGATGGATTGATGCATCGGATACGCAGAGAATATTGGTAGAGAAGATTAAGAAGCTTCACGGGATTAATTAATATTATCGTCCTAAAAATTAAAACCAAGGATTATTTTCTAAATTTTACTAAATGGATTAATAATTATTTTTATTTTAAACTTTAACGCGCTTGGAGAAGAACATTTTTTAAAAACTCTAGAGAAAATAATAAGCATTTTGGACTTATCAGGAACTTTTGTCAAGAAAATATGTAAATATAGTTTTGATTCCTTTTATTTTGTTAACCTAGTTTAAATCTAAAATTTTATATAAGATTAGGAAAAACATAAAAACATTAATTTATTAATATTAAAATTTTATAATATAACAATCTAATAATTTAGCTAAAAATATTTTAATATAAAGTGTATGGGTGTGATTTTTTTTTATATATCTGCAATGCTCAAATGGATAAAGAAAAGCCTACTGAACACGATGACTAGATAAAGGTTATTGGTAATAATAATAACTATTGATAATTTATAATGTATATTTTTTGTTTTCTTTAGATCATCCATAAATTGGAAGAATGAAGTGTAAAAGTTTTTTTTTTTACTTATATGTACCGCATTTTATACAACATTTTAAAAAACATTATGAGATAGGATTGATTTGAAAATATGCATACGACAATTTTTTTTGATTTTTTTTTTATTAGTAATATAATCCAACATAACAAATAATTATGTGATTCTTTTAAAATTTTTATGTTATGGGATATTCAAATCTTGTCTAAGTAGATTGTATATGATTAGACATATAGAATAATGAAGCAAGCAGACTTTTCTTGTGGAACAGCTAGATTGTTTAACTATTAATGAATTTTATTTATTGTTTTGTAAATGCAGATAGTTATTTATCGATGTAAGATGTAGAAAAATCTTGAGAAATAATGTTGAGATAGTGGCTTGGAAGTACTTAGTGAACAGGAAACCAAGATGATGTTTAAGAAATAGGATGTTATAAGGAATGGAAATAATATTTAGTCTTTATGTGAATATCAGCATAGTTAACAAAGCCCTATGACTGATACACATTTTATTTGGACAGTGTTTATATTTCTTTAAATATTTGATGTTCTAATAAAGCTGAAGAAATAGCTTTAACATCGTCCCTGTACTAGAGGATATTAGGCAGGTAAATGTCATACCTCTTCGCACTGTACCATGATTTTGAGATATGTTAAGAGTAATACTCTAGCTTTCTTCCTTAATCCTATGCATCTGTTTTCGCTATCTTTATTTCATGTAACTGCATCGTTCAGTAAGATATTTTGAAAAGAAATGATAAATAATTTAGAACTTAGGTTATGCTATCGTTTTGTATAAGATTGGTTTATTTGCTTAGAAGGAATAAGACGTTATAACTTAAAATTGAAGATCCAAAGTATCCTAAGGAAAGAAAAGAATCATAGAATGTATTTTGAATTTTATTTCGGAAATGAAATATAAACTTTTTTAAAATAAAGTATCTAAACAAAGATATTTTCTTTAAAGTGATAATAATTTTAAATGCTTTAGTATTATTTTTTTTTTTTTTAGAGAAAATAAGTATTGCATATTTTAAAATACAATAGTACAAAGTAAATTATGTAAACAATATGCATAGTATATTTTTTGTTTATTGATTAACAGACATGTATTGATGATTACACTTATATCATACTAAAGTAAGGCTTAAAGAAGAATATATTATGATTAGTAAACATTGTGTGATAAATACTAAAATCTAGTACTGAATTTTTGGATAATATTTTGTGTAACATCTTTGACTTTGCAAGATGAAATTTTTTTTTAATATTTTGAGAAGTCCATACTCATTATAAAATTTTGTTTTCTATAGAATGTTTTTCTAAGTATGAATTTTTTAAAATAAGATAGTTTAATAATATTAAGGATAAAATGCTGTTGCTAATAAAGTAGATAAATATATTCGTAATAAGTTAACCATAATCAGAAACCAAATAGTAACAATTTTTTTTAATTTTGTCCTAAATCTAAATAAAGATGTAATTAAAATATAATTTTTTTTTTTTTTATAATCCGGTAGATCAAACTGTAAAGTAAAAAAGTTAAGGATATCCACTGTAAATAGTGTAAATAAATTGTTTATTTATTTGTTGTTAGTAATAAACTTTGTTAAATTTTGTTATTTCAAAAATTTTGTGTCCGAGTTATTTATTTCTCCACATCGCTGCATGAAATCACGATATATGCATAATAATCGAAACAAATATATAATTTTGCACAAAAGATAAATAGAGAATTATTTAAGAATTTAAATATTTTATTGGTATTCATTATAATTAAATAATCATAATCTTGCATTATTTTATTGGTCATAAATCAGTTATCACAATATTATATTAAATTATATGCTATCAGTTGCCACACATATTTTGTTTGTCAGATTATTAAAATGCTACCACGAATTTATTATATCATTACATGAAGATATAAGATCATATTATATTATTTCATTATTTTATTATGGTAATAAAATTATAGTAAAAGAAAAGATATACCGAATTAGTTAAACAATGAAGAATATTATTACTGTTATTTATTATTATTAGTTTCAGTGTAATAGATTATGACATAAAATCCCTTCTCATATTTTACTACTGTATTTTTAAATTAACTTAGAATAAACTTTATGAACCTGAGATTATTTTATTGAGCTAGATTATTAAATAGAAGATTAAGATTTAATTATTAGTTTAATCTTAGTGAGTAGAAGTTATTAAAGTTGTAAGAATACTATGAGTTTGTTATTTGAAATAATAATAAAGGGGGGGGGGGTAGTGTTCTTATGCCATTGAGGTAGTATCCTGTAGGATATTGGCTCAATGTAATCTATCTTGTCACATGTATTTTCACTTCAAGTCTCATGAAAATATTAAATATTTATTTAATTTATTTTTATAAACTGAACCTTATTCGTATTTTAAATTTGAGCTAGTGAAACATTTTAATTTCAATGCTGAATATTTTAGTTATTAATTATTAACTGAGATAGAACCCGTTTTATTTTATATCATATATTATTTGGAAGTGAAGATGCGCGAGAGCAAGGTCAGAATATATAAATTTAAGTGAGAAGAAGGTGGGTCCCATTTTTATCTGGTAGTTCTGGCTTGTGTTCTTGAATTGAGAGTTCCAAGTGCAGTCATTATTGCATCTGATTGGCTGTCCCATAAGCATTTTTAAGGCTCTTCTGTAGAAGATTTTAGCCTTTCACATTATTATTACATAGAATATTATTATTCAAGATATAAAATTAATATCTGTTTAAATTTCCAATGGCATGTTGGTGATTGAAAGATTTAGGATATTTATAATAAGAATAAAAAGTATATTATTGAACTAATACATTTTTTCTATAATAAGCAAAATTATTATTCTGGAAAACTAAGAAACTAAGAATATAGGATTAAAGGTGTTACATCTGTACTTATTTGCGTTAAAATAAAATGAAAATAATAAACTGAAAGTTGCATACTAGTTTGTTTAAATTGTTATGAAATGTGATAAACACTTAATATATAATAAAAATAATTCTATAGCTAAATAAAATGATTATTCTCAATTGACATATATATATTTATTTTAATACATACTACTATAAACTATATTTTTTTCATTTTAAAAATCATTTTCATCTAATTAATATGCACTTATATCCAAATACATGGTATTTTTTATACCTAATACCAAAAATATTATATCTGCTGTGTATAGTGAGCAGCTTCTTTAATACTGAGATGTGGTAGAAACAAAATTAAATGTTTTTATAATTAAATATAATCTGATAATTTCATTGATATGCCACAAAGAGAGTTAGAATTCCAAATTATATACACATTTGAAAATATATTTTTACAGATTGTAAAAAAAAAACTTATTTAGTATAATGATTTGTTTTTGTGGAACATTAATATAATATATTTTTACAATTTTAATTTTTATGAATTTTCTTCTTCTTTTTTGAGGAATTTTACAAAATTAAAATGTTTTTCATGCTTAAACAGAAAGAAAAAAGGATCATGTAAATTTAAAGTTAAATGCATATAAAAATGTTTGACTTAACAATTTTGCTAAAGTTATCAACCACAATATAAAAATTATAATCATAGTGGTAAAATACCTTTATATGTTTTCATATTTTAAAAGATAAAACATTTTAAAAATCATGAATATTTTTTATTTTTGAGATCAAACTTACAAAATATTTTGTTGACAGTATGTGTCATATACATAACTCAGTAACTTCATAAATATATCAGTATAGTTGATATTTTAAAAATATATCTAATAAAACAATATGCATACTGCGAGAGTAAGAGAAAACAAGTTCATATTTCTTGGATTGATTCCCAATTAAGAAATGCCACTCAAAAGCAACATATCATATGATTTTTTTTTTAACATTTACCATGGACTTTTCCAAAGAATGTAATGAATTTATTAATAGCCACACAAGAGATAGCAATTGATAAATATATATGTAAGCATAAGCTATTTGCACATTTATATTTTATTAAATATAGTATACTATTAAGTAAAAAAAATTAAATAATTATTACTAATGTAGGATTCAATCGTAAATTAGTTAGTTCTATACTATTTTGACCAATATTTAAGAAAAATTGCCTGTGGGATCCTAATAATATAAGTCTCGATGTTTTTGTTTTCTGAATTGGTCTGATGGTGAAACCCAAAATCTAGGTTTATATGTAGACTTAAAAATTACAGCAGATAGCAAATAATTTTTACGAGATAAATTATGATTTAGGCTCTTGACTTCAAAATATTAATCAATACAGGGCAGGGATATCTAGTAATTATTAGTTAGAGAATAAAAATCCTAGGATAAGCTGTGTTGGTCAGATGAGTGATGATATAATTTTTGAACTCATACATCAGACAGCAGAGAGCATTAAGCCTTCTCCAATTAATGATTTTGACTGATTAAATGCTGTAATGTAATAGCAATTAAAAAATATAAGTTTTACTTCCTATTTCATACATTTTGTATCTTTCAAGTACTGTGGATTGCGGAAATTTATAAATATTAAGAGTAAATATGAAATAATAATAATAAATTGCATTTTATTTATAATTACATGTTAGTTGATTTTCATTACCTAATTAAATTGTTAAATGTTTTTTTAAAAAGTTTAAATTTTATATTTTTCCCAATTCATTCAATTGTTTGTAATAACATGCTGATTAGTAAAAAACAGAATGTCTACTTTTCTCTTCTTAAGGTATTACTTGTCAGTCACTGAATAAAAGAGGGAGAAATATTACTCAAACCATAGTAATCTATACTAGCCTACATCCTGTTATTAACAATTGAATGTATTTGGAAAATTATAAAGTTCCAATTTTTTTTAAAAATATTTGACAATTCAACTGGATAATGGAAATAGTTCAACATATAATAACTACAAATAACAATAAGTGTTAAATTTTAATGTGTATTAAAATATACTTATTATATAATCAATATATACATTCTGTATACATTATTTTTATATTTGTGTAGTATTTTTATACTAATAATAATAAAACCAAAGGTTTTTAATCTTTTTTTATATAATAATAGTTATATCAATTTTATCTCAGCTCTTTCTTAGAATTTTTTTCTGCTAACGTTTTGATACTATTTTGATAATGCAAAGAATGAAAATATATTTTAAAAAATGATTAAGATTTGTTTCCATTTTTTTTTCCAGTTATTTTATAAAGATGGGATAAAAATCATATATTAAATCAATCTGGACAATTTTTTCTTGTATTCAAAGTAACAAACTAAGGAAGACAAAAAAGAAACACTGTATATATGCCAATTAGGAATACTAATTTGTTTGTTTTTTAATGTACTGTGGTTATTTATTTATTTTTTACTTTAAAAACTTGACTATACTAATTTACATTATTTTCAAATATTATCAATCCACTTCAATATAAAAGTTTTTCCAAGTTTAATTCAGTTTCTTCAAATACAAAATTTCTATATATTCCTCTAAGAATTTTTTTTATTCATCCACTTTACTCATAGTCTCTTTCTAATTTTTTTACAAAATTTTTTAAGATCCAGTTTAAAACTTCAGCACCTACTGTCACCTGTTCTAGAAACATATCCAGTTAAAACTCCATTTCAGCCTTTTAATTCTTTCAACACTAATAATAATATTTGTTTGTTACCTCATCCATACATTTCTCTTTCAAGCCCTTCTTTTAATTCCAACATATATATCTTCATACTTATCAATATGATCTATTGATGTCCAAGTCTCAGATCCATATATAAACAAATGTAATTGCCTCCTTCATCAGAATGGAACTTGTTCAAACATAAATCTGAATTATTTGCATTTGATATCTTCTATTAAATTGAATAACTAATATTTTGCCATTCTATTTGATATACAATCACCACAATATAGCAGTTTCAAATTGTGATTTAAGCAAATACTTGCATGTTTTCAACATTTCTGCCATGTTTTTTTTTTTTTTAAAAAGCTATCTTTTCATCTTCTTTTCCAAACTTCACACAAACTCCAACAACCTCCAACAACAACTCAATATTAGACAGGTTCTTCCAAATCATATAATCTTACTTCTCTTGAAAATGATCTACAGTAGTAGATAGCTAAATAGAATATCATTATGAAAGAGCTATTATTCAGTAAATCTGAGCATTTTTTGCCTTCAGTACTTCTGACATGGGTGATGACCTTAATGTCTCCAGAATGAGAATATAAATTTAATAGAGAAGCATTTATAAAAGTACATCATCTTCAAGAAAGTCCAATTAAGAACTATTAAATATCGGGGGGAATGGGTCGCAGTGTTTCTTGATTTTAAATATAAAGATAAAAGCCAATAAACACATCATGTTGCTGACTACATATTGGTTAGAGGCCGTCCACATTCATTTATCAAATGAATAATCATATAATAACAGTTCTAATAGCAAGAATGTATGAATATTAAGATATTGTTTTCCTTGGTTTCTTCAAGGCCTCAATAAAAAATGTCTTCTTCAATTAATAATGAATTTCTTTTTTTGATTCAGATAGTAGATTAATAATTATATCCTTTAGTAATTTTATGCTAAGATTAATGATCATTCAACTTTTCATCACAATCATTTTCAACTATTATTGATTTACTGAAAGAATAAAGGTCTTTCTAATTTTAATTCAATTTCTCTGATCCATAGTTTCTTACTCCACTTCACATCAATGGACTTTCTTGTTTCATCCTTAATCTCACAGATAGTCTTTTTCTATATCTTCACAATCTCTTGGCATCCAATTTAAAACTTTATCCATTTATTATCATCTCTTCTAACAATATGTCCAGCATAGCTCCATTTTAGTCTCTTAATTCCTTCAATGATGTCAGTGATATCTGTTTGTTCGTATTTTATTTCAATCTCTTCTTGTTATTCTTAACATATATCTCTTCATACTTCATCAAATGATCAGAAACCTCTGTATTGCTTTTCAGTTAATTGTCCAAGTCTCAAATCCACAAGTAAGAAATGGTAAAACACATTTATTAAAAATCTTTCTTTTCAAACATAAACACATTTCCTTCTAACATGAATTTCTACCAAAAGCATTCCATCTTAAGTTTAATTCTAAAATTTGTGTTTGTTAACTTCTTCTAATGTATGATTATTAATTTTTGTTTTTTTCTGACAAAATCGATAGAATATTATTTTGTTATTTTTAGCATTAAACTTTGATCCTGCTTTCTTACTTTCATTTGATAAATCTTGTGATATTCACAAAAACAAGCATAATATCTGCAAAATGTAGATAACTTAAATAATCTCTATTTACCTTTATCCCATTAGCTTCACATTTTAATGCACAGAATATTTCTTATAAAAGTGCTATAAAAAGTTATAGGGATACAGAATCATCCAGTTGTATACCTTTTTCAATGTTAATCTTCTTAGTATCCCCATATAATCTAATTACTGATGTTACAATTGGATAAATATTCTTCAGAATATAACAAAATCCCAGGTCCATATCTTGATAATCCACAGTTTTAATCATTGTGAAAATAGCTTACATAAAACCATTCCTAGACAACACATGCCCTTGTTGATTTGACAACAGATTATCATAAGAAAAAATATGACTAATAATTATTTTTTTTAAATGTGCTTACTTTTTGTAAAAATCATTGTTCAGTAATTTATTGAAATAATCATATTTGCAGAAAAAGTGCATACTATAAAAAGCTTTCATACAGTTTCCTATATTTGAAACAGTCATATTTAATGTTTGCTAGCTAGCAATAGAAATTAATGAAAAAGCAAAAAATAAATTACAGATAGTCATTTTATACGATATTTACAATTGTATAAAAAACATACAATTTTATACAAAATAACAGTATAATATTGATCTATTTTTACATATTTTTTTCATCTGTCTTAGTTTTAAGGATTCTTCTTAAACATTGTTATATTTTGTATTACAATTTCTAGAAAGATAACCTAATCATCAAGCTTTATATGTACATTTATGTAATTATATTACAAAAATATATGTATGTATATAAGATCTCAAACAACTGGTAAGAAAATGACAACTTGCAAAATATGGTTTTGTGTATCCACATCTCATTTAAATTTTTCAATAATTAATTAAAAATTTAATAACTTGTTAAACTATATATATTATAATGAAGTCTTGTAACATAGTGGCTAGTCTGAATAAAACTATTTTTTTTCTCCAGATTCTAAAGATAATTGATCTATATAACCAACCCAATAATTAGACATCCAATACTGATCAATAAATAAAGATATAACTATTCTTAGCTAGAAAATAAAACAAAGATAAAATTGCTATATTCCTCATCATTTGCAATTAGTTATGCTAGTAAGTATTTTTTTTTCTTTTGGGAGGGGGAGAGTATTCAAAAAGATTTTGCCTATAGTGAAGTATTAAAAGATTTATCTGATAAATATTAGAATTCATCCATTATATGATGAGAATTCTTTTAAAAAAGCAAAATCACTATTCTTCTAAGGGTGTTCCAATGTAGAAAACAATTATTATATGGAACTATATGTTGGACTAGTTTCATCATCTAATATTAATTATTGAATGTCTTTAGAAAAATTTAACTTAATTTAAATGTTCAATTACATTTAACTGTAAGTAATAGCACACAGATTAATATATGCACAACGTTTTGAGTGGTATTATTCTTCTCTCTTCCTCAGATGTTGCTGGTCTGACAAGAGGTAGTACTAGCATGGATATCAACCCTAGACTTTTAGATTTTTGAATATTGAATTATAAAGTAATGCTGTAACCAATGTGTTAGAGCATTAAATTAGTGCATTACCTTAAAATTCAATATTCGAGAATCTAAAAGTCCAGGTTCGATTCCCATACTATTAGTTACGGGTCAGGCCAGCACCACATGAAGAAAAGAGAATAATACCACCCGAAACGTTGTGTATATACTAACCTGTGTGCTATTACTAACAGATGAATGTAATTGCAAATTTAAATAAAGAAAGACATTCAATACTTAATATTAGATGATGGAAATAGTCCATCATATATAAATACAACTAAAATAACATCATCACAAATCTTCAGGAAAGTACTATATGATTTTTTTTTCTGGTCTCCTTTTTTTTTTTTACAAAAAATAAATAAGACTAATTAGCATGTTTGATAATCAAACAAAACGTTAATTTAATATTGAATATGTAGAAAATATTTTATCTAAGTTCTGAAGTGTTCATTTTTTGTTTGCAAGTTTCAGTTTGATTACTCCTCTCACAATAATTTTAAAAAGCAGATTATTTTCATCACAATAGATTTAAAATATTCTGGATTTTTTTTTTTTTTTACCTAATTTGTAAGATAGCTGCAGATCTAATTTTAATTATGGAAATAATTTAAATATTAATTAACAAAAATTCAAATTATAATTGCAAAATAATTTATTATTATTATTTACAGCTTTAAGACATTTAGTCAAATATATCACCAAAACAATATATATCTCACCTGAAAAAAATAATTATATAAAATATCCATTAAACGCCAACTAAACATCTTTGGACAAATACCTGCCAGTCTTGTTAGATAAATATTGCAATATAGATGGAAAATATTAAATTAAAGAAACAGCATAATTACATTTACATATATTATTCTTTCATAAATAAGCTAATTTATTATTGTGAAATCATGTGATTAAAAGTAAATAAATATGTGATATTTAAAAATAATAATATTAAAAAAAACTAAAATGTCACATAATATTTCCAGTTAGTTGAGAAAATACGATTATTTGAAAGAAATTTTAGATTAAAAATTCCTGTAAAATAAAAAAATATTGATAAAAATTAAACAGGATGGGAGAGGATAGGGAAAGGGGGCTAACAAAAAAAAAAAAAACATCAATTCAAAACAGACCTGACTTTTTCTTGGCGTATGTTGATATACTGAAAACTAAAAAAAAAAAAAAATACAACATGCATTAGAAGATGAGAAAGTGTTGATAATGAATGTGAAAAAATGTAAGTAATATACTTCTTGAATATTATTATTTTTATTTCAAAGTACAGATATATGAACAAGTGATAATAAAATTAATAACAATAATATATCAATTAACAAAGTTGCTAAACGTTTTAGACACAATTGTCTAACATTTATTACAATTAACTCTTGCTACTATAAGTACTATTATTATTTTTATAGATATAATAAACACCTCCATACTTCACCATTCTTTTTAAATTCATACAAATAAAGATATAATAAAAGACAAATGCCCCCCAAGATGCATTTCGTGCTGAACCAGTACTCATCAGTTGGCCCAGGTCACTATCTCTCATATATATCTCTATTATATGCAAAGTATTTATCTGGAGTAAATTGTTACATTTTCATTTACCATTGTCAAACTTCCTCCGCTCACAACTTTGACGCCATCCATTTCAGATAAATACACTAATGATTATTACTAATCATTTTCTAAACTAGAGATTATCTCTAGCACAGATATAAACTTTAAACCTCATTTAAAGATTAATACATCTGATTTTTTAAATTTACACACACGGAGTTATTCACCTTTCTCTGTCCCCGTATGTAATATCTTTATAGATATAATAAACACCTCCATACTTCCCCATTCTTTTTTAAATTCATACAAATAAAGATATAATAAAAGACAAATGATCCCCAAGATGCATTTCGTGCTCAACCAGCACTCATCAGTTGGCCCAGGTCACTATCTCTCATATATAACTCTATTATGTGCAAAGTATTTATCTAGAGTAAATTTATTACTAATTATTATTCATAATAGCACTTATTATTAAAATAAAATTTATATATGATTTTTTTTTTAAAAAAAAGTAGTAATATATAGTCAAAATAAGAGTCATAGATCACATGACCCTATTCTCTTAAGCTTGTAAGTTATAAACAATGAAGATTGCCAATTCCTCAAAAAGCTTTATGATAAATGCTTAGCCAGAGCCAGCATTTAAAATATCTCTGTCAGGAACCCCCTCCAAACCCCTGACCATGATTTCATGCTTTGGCACTCCTCAGAGAGGTGCCAGGGTAGATCTAGTGTCTGAACCAACCCTGGCACCTCTCTGAGGAGTGCCAAAGTAATATATATATATATATTAATAGTTCCTGCCAAATTGAGCAAGGATATCAGGCATTAATGCCTAACTTTAGATAAAACATTAAATGAGAAAGGAGTGTGAAAGCAAACGAATTTAGTAAATCAGATTCATTGATAACATATATTTTAATATGATTTTTCTAAAGTACAGGCTTTATCATACCTGCACACCAATATGAAATATATAGAGGGTTTGAAGTCAGACTTTCACAAGACCCTCAACTATCCACCCTATCTCATACTGCTGACACACTTTATCACACACATGTCGAAAAGATAAATAATCACCAATATATTGAGAATTATTATTGTCAAATAATATCAACTGTTATAATAATAACACAACAGTAATAGATTTTGAGATTATTCTATTCTAGGGATATATATTTAAGCATGATCAATCAATAAACATCTCTGACAGCAGTGCTATTCAAATTCTGAAACTAGTTTTTGTCTACTGCCATCATCAATGAAAAATACCTAGATATATTCTAGAAACCACCAATGTTTCTATTATGCTAATTAAGTTAAGAAATGAACTCAAGCCATCCTGCTTCCCTAGCTAGGTAGGTCAGATATATTTTAATGACTTCTGCTGCATATTAACTTTAAATACATTTGATGTTTTGGTATTTAAAATATTGTGTACATATATATAAACAAAACATCACATCACATAAATAATAATTTATAATTAATATTAATATTGCATCAGAAACAATGATTATTAAATAAGATCCATCTATATTAGTATAAGTATAATTATTAGATGGTAGATTTTTGGTCTTCATCAGTGAAAAACTTCAAATTGCATATATTCAGCCATTATCCACTTCAAAATTGCATTTAGCATATATAATGAGGTAATTAAATTACTTAATATGTCAGACCAGATAATCAGATTGACCTGAGTTTGAAATCTTAAGATAGACATGTGAAACCCAGTGGTGCGAGAAAACACATTAATAATTAATATGCAAAAGCTATTTTGCATTTACTTAAACATTTTAAAATTATAATACAATAATTACAATATTAAAAAAAAAATTCAATTAAATTTATTTTTAAAAAATTGAGATAAATAAACACCATTTAAATTTTAACATCTTTCTAGAATTTTGTGCACAATTTATGCAAACCCAAATATAAATTTTGGCTTGATACCAACTTCATTAGTAATGCTAAGTATGTATCCATACTTGATCTTGCTAGCATTTTACGTTTTATTGGAAGGTTGTCCACACATGTAAAAGCTGACAAACATTGTAAATAACAAAAATAGTATGGTAGTACACCAACAACTTTGAATTATTATTTTAAAACAGAATCACACTGTCATTCAATGAGCTTTACTTTTAGAATTTCAATAGTCTTTTAAATATCAAATATATATATACTTTAAGTAAAATGAAGACCTGGAATTGGAATTCAACTTCATTTCTTAATAACAGAAAACATTATTTGAATATGAGATAAAATGTAAAAGTAATTCATCAAGATATAATGATTTGCATGATTCAAAATTTACTGAATTGTTATTTTTTTCAGCTAATTTGCCCAATGAAAAGTTTTTATATTGTCATTAATAACCTAATATGTTGGTTTTTTTCTGCTATGAATTGGTTCAAATCTACAAAATGTCAGACAAAAAGGTCTAATCTTGCTGCCATTTAATACCTGATGACTGATATATTCTATTCTTTAATTTCCAAAAATATAATAAATTTTTATGTTTATGCTATAAAAACTTATCTTGGGTAAAAACAGCTCCTTGGGCTTATTTATAAGTAAGGCAATCCTTCATACTTAGTCATCAAATCAAAAAAAAAAAAGTAAGGTGACAATGATTTAACCCTTAAGTATAAATAAAATTAATAATTAATATTATTCTATTAAAACAATTTAATTGCATAACCTGGAAAAACAATCTTAATGGATTATGCAACCTTGTTTACTTAATTCACCTGCCTCATTTTTTTTAGTCTGAATTATAGATATACCTCTAGGCACTTATTTAATATATTTTCTACTTTATTAAAAATATTCTTACCCACTGTAGCTCCATGCATAATAACTAATTCCAAAAGTTTTTCAGTGACTTCAGATTCTAAGTGCAGCTGGAAAAAAAAAAGGCAGCCAACTGAACTCATGCATATTTGTTCTTTCATCAATTGCAATAGATCATAAAATCTTTATCAGTAACATTTCTTAAGTCAGCTGCAATATTTTCTATTCATTCTGCTACTGTGTTTGTACATAATTGCGTATTTTTATAACTATTAATTTTAACTACCTAATAATAAAGTGGCCCAAAGATTTTTATTTGCAATAAAATTAGCCAAAACATAGAAGTTTATTTCAAATGTACTATTGTCTTTATAAATTTTGCTGATTCTTTAAGATTGATTTTTTAAGAAAGCTTTTTAACTCATAATCATAAATTTTATTATTTCTGCATTTTCCTTGGAATATATATATTTCATGCTATGAATATTATAATTAAATCTAATATTGAATTCCTTATAAGAACTGATAATTGCAAATTAAATATAAAATATTCATTTGAATACAGAAATAATTTCATTTTGTACATTTTCTTGGGAATGCATGTTCTTATCTTCTAGCTTCTGTTTCTAAATGGCTCTTTTAATACAGACCTATTTAATAAGAATAATTACTGCACAACAAATTTTTAAATAAATTTCTTTGAAATAATTAACTGAAGGTTTTAAATTAGAAGGTGCAGAACTTAATTAGAAATAATTCTGCTGTGCTAAATAAATGAAAGGTATGTAATAACAGACAGATGTAATTGTATTAACTTATTTTAGGCATATACAGTGTATCAATTTAATAGCCAAAGACATAAATGGAATGATTCAATTTATTCATATATAGTTTATTAATTTGACACACATAAATACTTAATTGACCCATTTTAAGCATGCAAGCTGCTAAAATATAATATTAAGCTGCATTATGTATTATTCTGCCAAAACTAATTCAAACTGCCAAAATGTTCTTTTGACTTGCATGGTTACTATACTGACATGCCTGCCTTAAAATCTTCAATTATTTCAAGTCATTATACTGAATAACATAGCAAAATAAAGATGACCAATGGATAGATATGTGCAACCTAATGTTCTTCCCTGATAATGATCAAAAGCAAAATTGTATTTGGAATCCACTGATTACTTGTGCTTGCATGGATGCTTTTAGAATAGAGTGATACAGGATGCATTACTATATTTTATGTAAAATGAAGGCTATAAGTTGTCATGCTTTGTTTATTACTACTTACTATTAAAATAATATTAAATAATACAGAGTTATGAAGATCTTTAATCTCAACATTTATAAAATAGTGAAAAAATCTGTAAAAATAAATAAAAGTTGTTTTTTTTTTTTTTAAAGATAAAGGGAAATATTGTATTGTGCCTAAGAAATAAGATTGTCATTTTCTTAGAAAGTAGAAAGCTATAATTTATAGTAGTAATAAACAAAATTGGTGCAATAAAAAAAATATATTTTATAAGCACTAGCACTGCTTAAATATTGTGATTTATTAACTCACAAATGTAATAGATTATTTGCATATTCACACATTAATAAATATGAAACTGATAGACATATTAATCATATTAGTTATGGCGATTTATTCAAAATATGAATGGTTTGAATAATCAAATACGCACAAGAAAACCCATTTACATAATAGATGTAATTAATAAGTGCAATAATAATATTTTAAAAATATATATATAGTTCTACAAATGTAATAGATTTAGATGATGGCTTTTATAAATAATTAAACTACTTTGAAAAAACGATACATCTTAATTAGAGTTTATAGTACATTCCAAAAATTGAAGCAGTAAACAAAGCAATTCCGAATAAAATTACTTTAGCAATATATAAAAATTAGATGTGTGAAAATATATAGAAATAAAATAATAAAGAAATTTTATTGAAAAAATTGTTAAATTATGTAATACTTATTTTTAAAAATTGCAATAGTAGTGCTAGAAAACAATGAACATAAGTCAATATAATACTGAGTCAAATATTATGACATAAACACTGAATATTTTATTGCATATAACTACTATTACTAATGTTTTCTTACTGATTGATAGCAGATCCTATTAGCAGGCAATTTTTTTGTAATCAACAATTTTGTTAAATATGTATCAATTGCAAATATTGAAAAATATATATTATGTATGTGTACATATATTAAATAAAATTAGAATAGATTTGAACTCAGACTTTCAAGCTCTCTACATATATCCATTCTATCATATACAACCAATATACATGGCCACATACATGTGAAAAAGATAAATGTTTTCCAATATACATATTTCATGCTGAACCAGCACTCATCAGTTGGCTCAGATCATCATCTCCAACACATATATAATCAGTGCTCAGTTTATATTAAGATAGCAAATCTTCAAACTTTAATAGAGTCTTCCAACTCTTCCAAGTTGAGTATAGACAATATTCTTGTATTTAAATATAACATATTCAGTCTGTATTCTGCCCATCCCTCTTCTGTGTATTTAAATGGACATATTAAAATTCTATATATGAGGAGTCAGAATGACTTAAAGTCAATATAGGTACAACACTAATATTGGCTTCAACAAGAACTTTTAAGAGTTCCATCATCAAATTTTCAATTATATGGAATGGCTGAAGAGTGTTGGAGAGTGGAGAAGATTAAAGCCTGGACATTAAAATTTGAAGATTTGCCATAATTAATATAAACTGAGTACTGATTGTATATGTGTGTGGGAGATTATGATCTGGACCAACTCATGAGTGCTGGTTCAGCATGAAATAAATATATTGGAGATCATTTTATCTTTTTGGGCATGTGTGTCGGTTGTATAAGATGGAGTGGATAGATATAGGAAGCTTGAAAATCTGAGTTCAAATCCTTTCTAATTACATTAAGTTCAGTATAGATAATATACTTGTATTTAAATATATTAAATAAAACTATACACTTTCATTAATTCAGTGTATAAAAACTGCAATGTTGTAATCAAACTACAAAATTTGATAGGATGCTAATTTTAATGAGCAATTTCATATCAGTTATCTATGAGTAACAATAATATTAATGCTTGACTTTATATGCATATGTAATGTTTATTTATCAACATCAATTAAATACAAATCTGGTAGTTTCTCTTGTTTCATGCATTTTATCCAAGTGAATAATAATCTTTTAAATTCAGTTTAGCAAGAAAGAAATATAATTCAATTTATTAAATAACTTCATTATAAATTTAATAAATATACAGTATGAAATAACATGTTTACAAGTAATATGTAATGTCATTAATATGACATGAAATTAAAACAAATGCTACTTAAAATACACAAATTCATTATATAAATTAAATATATACAGTAAATACATATATATCATTATTAGTTAATTCTGACAGCAAGAGATTGATCACAGAGTACTAATGATGCTAACCATAGAAATTCCAAATTTTACCAATATATTTCTTATTAGTAATAAATATATAGAATTAATTTTCATATGTTGTATTAGTCATGATTCTAATTAATATGACTTACTAATTTATTAGTTTGTATTGTATTTCATATTGTAAACATATCACAGTAATGAACCTTTAAATATGCTGAATATAAAACTGTTTTCATTAAAGAATCAAATCATTCTATTGTTTTAACAACAAAAAGGGAACTAAAAAACGAATGACGTTTCAATAAATACATTTGTGACAAAATAAAATTTAATTAATACAAAAATATGTCAAGAAATGTTCAAACTCTTCAAATAATATTCAAAATAAAAAACACTAGTGCTTTTCTAAGTTGTGCTAGATGTTTTTGATTTTAAATTCATACAAATATAGCAAAATCCATTAATAAATACCAGTATTCAATTATAATAATAATCCAAATTTCAAATATGTATACTTTTAAAAACTGTTTTGAAATACACTATATAACTCTACCCTAGGTGTCAATTCTTTGTTAAAAGAGTTTTTTTTTTTTTTTCAAAAATAATACCTTAGTTTCCAAAAATGATATAAACAAATTACAAAAAAATATTAATAACGCATATCTAAATTGTTAATAATACTTATAATTTTTTAACTATAGATGCAAACTTTAGATTAACTTGTTTCTAAGAAACAACTGTCCCTAATAGATATATATATTATTATAACTAAATATATTGTGTCCTTTTTTTAAAAAATGTAAATAATGTATATGAATGTCAAAGATTAAAAAATAAAAGCGAAATTCAAAACTCAGTTTATATTAAGATTTTTGGTAGATCTTTTAAAATGATAACACCCTATTACACAAGAAGACCCATCTTTTTTTTTCTTCTTTTTAAAAAAATAAACAATTTCAGATAAAGTGATGGTCTTATTGAAAATTATTCTGACTTACTGGACAAATTATTAAAATAAAATTAAAATTGGAGAGAAAAAATTTGCATTTAAAAAAATTTATAGCATTTAAAAAATTATTTGTTTAGAAGTTGTTTTTTAAAAAAAATATTTGATTTAATCTGTTAAAAAAAAACATATTTATCCCATACTTCAGACTCCAAGATCATATAGCTTTGATGACACCAGTCCTCTCTATATAACTTTTAATAAACAATACAGTAATGCATTTTATTACTCTTATCATTAGTATTGCAAAAGAAATAATGTACTATGATAGAAGTTTCATGTTTCTCTCTAGGCAGCATTAATTTATGTCTGCTATGCAGAAAACTCAAAGAAGATTCAGATGTATCCACTAACACCTTGATATTATAATTCTTCTATGTTATTTATAGCTGTTGTGTTTGTCTGGTAAATACAAACGAACGTAAATACAAAAATGTGTAAATATGTTTCTAATATTATATTTATTAATGAAATATGAACACAAATATACACTCACATTTACAATATATTAACAATGGCTATATTCCTCCTGCTACTGTTAGCGAGGTATAGCTCCTAGTTCTGGAATGAACTATGGAAGAAGGGACTGCATGTGCACTTATAGATTCCCCTACCACTTCCATATGTATCTTGGCATCCTGCCTTGTGGGTAGGTAGGATGACATTTCCTGCTATATTATGACAGCTTGCCTATTGCCAATGTTTGATTCTAGAAGCTTCCAGTCCTGAACGTGGATTTGCCATGTTGCGATAACTGTTTAACTTTGCTAGCTTTTGTCTGGAAAATGTAGAATTCTGTCCTTCAAGTTTGACAGTAGTTCTCTGGAGAATGTATATACTACGATTCAGGTTTGACAGGAGTTCTTTCTGAGCATGTATACGACCATTCAGCCATGTAACCGTTATTGGAGAGAATGAGGATTCTGTCTTTCAGTTTTGTGAGAGTAGTTCTCTGACTTATCTTCATAAAGACTGACTATTTATTGTCAGAACCTCATCCTTAATTAAAGCATTGGATTCAGTGAGCATCATCTCCTATGGATTCATTTTTGCCATTGGCTATGCCTTATCTTTATGTATATGCAAAGGTTTGTGGTGATGAATGCTCAATCAGATCTAGGTAAGACAGAATCTGGATTAGTCCACTATTTGAAGGCAAGGTGAGATAACAGCAGATATTATCTTAATTATTCATAGAAATTTAATCATCCCAGTAATTATTAATATAGTGAGATTTTGAGACTGAAGAACTATGATCCATTCAGAAAATAATCTTAAAAGACTCACCACTGATTATCTTTTGCTATATACTTGTGCATTTTTCTGAAATTAAATCAAATCACTTATTTCAAAAAGACTAATTATTGCTTTCTGAACATAATAAAGATTTCTCCTCATGATTTATTTATTTAGTGAAATAGTTGATTATCATTAATGCAATTTTATTGGATTTCTGGTATATACTTGAGCCATGGATGTGGATCTTAGAAATCACATAGCAGTCATACATCTGACACATAATCTTGTAGCTTTGCCTAAACCTAATTTGTCCACAATATATGCATTTTTTTTTTTGCCATTATAATGCTCCTAATCCAAGTCTTAAGTCTATTTCTTCTCCAATATAATTTGTAATACCATTTTAATTTTCAGGGTTCATCACATTTGATGTTACAATAGCTCATATTTATTTTGTTGATGAGCTTACTCTAATCTCATTACCTAGAGTGTCTCTATGACAAATTAACATGATCCATAACTTTATAATAGTGCTAAAAATATTAAATTGTTCACAGAAATTTTGAATACACCAAATCTATTTAAAAGTTTCTCTTCAGTCTCCTGCATACTTTTTACAAGTTTTGTAACCAAAAAGTTATAATCTACATCTCATCATGTTTATGAAAAATTTCCATAGCTACAATCCCTTTGTTCTCTAAGCATTTCTTGAGAACAATTTGAATGGCACATTATTTTATAGTAGAAAATATACATTTAAAAAAAAAGAACCCTGCAAAATGATTTAAAATGTATTTGAATCCAATATTTTCCATACTATTTTGTTTAATAAGTTCAGAATCAGCTACTAGTCACTCAATATGGAACTTTGTCTATGAATTACTATTTCTATCAATGTTTTATAATTTCTTGATATATAATCAGTATCAAATAACTTTTAATGTGCAATAACTTTTATTTAAGCAAATTATTCATCTGTCCATATTCGATATCAATGTCTTTTTCTCCTATCAAACCATTGTTTACCAAGATAGCATTGCCTACTGTGAAAATCTCAATTTGGTCATAAGTTCTAAATGCTACAGTTCTAATCATGAAATCTTCTTTGTATGTATTCACATGACTGTTACTGTGCATTTCTTTACTTTATAATTACAGCATTGTTTTTGAAAATAACATATAGATTTGATAAATGAATACAGTAGTGATATTTTCAAGAGCTGAAGAAAAAATGTTGATAATCTGATAAACAATAACAAGAATTCTGATAATAACTTTTAATGATAAATTAATTCTACCAATTTTCTAGATTTGGATAAAGATATACTGCTTAATAAAATTTAAAAGATATTTTTGTAATCTTAAAAATACAAAAGCATAAGTTTTGCTCATGATATGTTAATTCGTGTATATTCAAATTTATTAGAAATACATAGATCCCTGAAGTTGAGCATGCTGATCTTAAGAATCTTTCTACTATTGCAAATTATTAAAAATGTGGAAAGGGCAAGGGGGAATAATAATTAGCAGTAATTTTCATAGAATATCATTCTCATTCACCATGGAAAATGCAATTCAATGATTTTATTAAACGGGTTGTCTCTAGATAAATTATAATTAAGTAATTAGTAGTTATTCTGAGTAATTTAAAAGAACTAAGATGTGCTATAGATGCTGTTTTTATTATCAGGTAAATGCAAAAAAGTACAGCAAGCAAAGACATGATTTTATTGATTCGATCCAGAAATTTGACACAATTAATTGGAAAGATTTGATTGTTCACAAAAGTTTATTCACATTCTATAAATGTGCATGACAGAATGAAAGGAAGCATTGTTACTATGAAAAATAAATCTAAAAAATTTAAAATGAAGACTGGTGTTGAACTGGAGTATGTAATCATTCCTACTTTGCTTTTCATTTTTATGACAGTGGTCCTTGAAATTGTTTATAGATATCTCCATGAACCAGGCATCAAGAAGTAATGCAGGTTTAAAGGTGATATACAATACAGGTTTAATGGTGATATTTTTAATTAAAAGCAAAAACTTCATTCTGGTCTTCAGATTTACTATATGTTGACAACCGTGATTTTTTTTTTTCCAGTCTAAAAAAATAATCTGCAGAAAATTGTTAATGTTTTGTATGAAACATAAGGATTTTATTTTAATAATTAATGTTCAAATCAATGGAAGTATTTCATTAATTAGTGATGGAAGAAAAGTATTCAGAACTTCTGCATGGGTGTGATTTAATTTAATTTTTTTGGGACATTTTTTGTGTTTGGATGTTGATGTGCAACACAACAATGTGCGGCCATTAAAAAAATACTGGAACTAAATTAATTGTATATAGGGCTGCCATTTTGTCCAATTTATTGTCTTCATTTCAATGTAATATAAAAATATTACAATAAAAATCAGTGGCAAAATCATAAAAGCAGGTGTGCGTTCTTTGGCTTGATAGATATAATGATGTGAATTCACTATCGCAAAAACAAATTTCAAGTGAATTAAACATTATTTTCAAGGAGAGCAAAATCTATTTATGTTATAAAGAATATTTAAAAAATACTCTAAATATATATATATTATTGAAGAATTACATGGAAAAAATATGGTGGAGGTCAAAATATAGTAGGATCAAATTTTCAATCAGTATTTATGCAACTTGTCTTACAAGGAATTAAGAAATTTTAAAGTAAAATTTGATAACTCTCAATTTTAATACTGGAATTTATTTCTTTACTTCGGACCATAAAATCAAAGTTTTATATTTTTAATTATTCAAATAATAGGTTTTTAGATTTGAGTTATTCAATGCAAATTTTTAATGTTGCTTAATATGACGAGATTAATTTCTATTCCTCACATTAGTGCAATAGGTAGTGAATTAGATAAAATCATATATAAATCACAACAAAAACGTATTGATGGTAAATGTTTATATCAAAAGGTTATAAAAAATATATATGTTTGCAGCACTGTTATTAGTAAAGATTGTGCTTTCTAATTTATGTCAGTATTAAAAAAATATATTTTTTAATTTGTTTACTAATAAGTCTTTACTAAATGTTTATCTATTTAGATTAGTAAAGACGAGCTTTATTTAGATGTAGACTTTTCTTAACTCAAATGAAGATAATTGTGCTTAATTTTTTCCCCAGTCAATGTATTATTATTTATCTTCTGGAACAAAATTACTTGGAATTTCTTTGTTCCAACCATGAAAGCTAGATACTCCTTTATCTGGATAGCAAATTGGATTGAGTAAAAACCTGCGCAAAATCTTAAAACATTCTTATTAATTATAAATTCATGACCAGGAAAAGTTAGTCGTTAATTCAAAGCCATATATGTAAAAGACAATCTCATTTTATAACTTGAACTGCATCCTGATAGTAGCAATGTCTTTATTCACATGCTGCTGTTAAAGTGAATATTGATAAATAGATAAGACTTTTCTCACTAGATACCAATGCAGTAATTAATTTAATTTATTCTTTTATCCAAAAATAATCATTTGAAAGTTTTGCTGCTATAAATTTGAATAGTCTGTCATTATTCTTGGCCAGCAACGGGTATTGGAAAAGGATGGAAAACATTTTAAATTTAAAGCAATCTTTATTGAATATAATATGTAAAAAAAAAATTATATAAATACATTAACAGAATAATTATTTTATTGCCATATCTAAATATAGGGTACACAATGTTAACTATTATGACTTGTAAAGAAGTTAATATATATAATTTATATGAATATATATTTTTAAAAAAGTTATATATATACACACACATATACACAAAATAACAAGTAATTCAACTTAAAATAGGAAAGATTTTATTTACAATTACAGCAGGGCCAATAATGAATGCATGCTTCATGTTGTTGCATAGATATAAGGAAAGTGTACAAGAAAATTTCAAATTAATTGTAAAATAGAGATTGTAGTTTTAGAGTTATCAGATTAAAATAAACATGATATCTCAGAAACCAAAGAATATTTGGAGTGAGTCAAAGAACAAACTAGACACTGATATATTTGCAAGAAAGGGCAATATAAAAGAGTATGGTCTAAGGTTTTTTTCTCTGCAATGTAAGGAACAGATTGTATCCATCCTAACAAAGTTTCTTTTATTACAAATATACTAGTATGTAGAGCAAAGAGATTTATTTTAATAAGAAAATCCAAGCATTCAAGTTCTACCACATCAACTCGTATTGAGTTTTTAAATAATATGTTACTAATGGATTTGGGATATTAATTTGTTATTGGACACATATAGAAAAATTATGTGGAATATAATGTGAAAAACCAAAATAAATTAAAGGAAAAAAATAAAAATTGAAGTTTATTTGAAGATTTTTAAAAAAAAGATTTATGGGAAAATTGACAATCAATAGAAAAAAAATTGAAGTTGATCTGAGTTAATGCATGGCAATTTTCTGATGACTTAAGACTGAATTACCTTTTCAAGTATTTAATAAAAAAAATTATTATGATTTGTTGTTGTTTAATTTTTTGATGGAAGAAAAAAAAATTATTTTATCATACATATTAATTATCATTTAATCTCATTGTTATATTGGTCCTGTAGTTTGGAGATTAGTAGGTTTTATTGCTATGTTTGAAGTTTAGATCTGGGTGAAGCTGGGATTTTTTTTTTTCCAGGATGCTGAATATTTCCAGCTTCCCACAATTAACCCAACTATCCAATTACTTCTTGTCAAATTGATATCTACTTCATTTTAGTAGAGAATAAAGCAAATAAGATAAACTAAACTCTTATCATATACCAGTCAACTAGCACGGAGAATAATATCATCTGCATCACTGATTTTTTGTTTTGAAAAGATACTGGAGAAGAGCTTATATAAGTTTATGAAAGGGTGTTATATCTTTTACATTATGCGTGGTTTAAGATGGTGGATTCTATAGAGTTCAAGATCCATGTGTCACACTTCCAGCTCTGTCATTTGCCAGTGCTTAAACTGCTTATGAACATCTGAACAATAAACTACTCAATTATTATTATTTAGCTTTTATTTATATCATGTTTCTGTTATTAACACTCATGTCTTTCTGTGTAATGCCTAATATAATTGTAATAAAAGTTATGGATTTGATTAAAAGTTTCTGGATCAGATTCACAACCGAAGGTGGAGGGAAGGGAGGAAATCGAGGATGAGGGGAGGTTCATTGAATAATACTGCTGTTCTTATCAATGCCTAGATGAATTTAAAGCCTTAATTATATTTTTACTTTTATTTGGATATTCTATTGTGCTAATTGTGTAAAAAGTTTTCTGACAAACATAAACATGTTGAAATTTTCCGTAGAATGTAATAAATCATAGTTTTAAAAAAAAATCGATATATTATTTTTTGAACATTATGTAATTGTAGACGAAAGTTTAAAAGTGCAACTAAGCATAAATTCATATTTGATATGATAAAAATAGTTAATCATTAACTAATGATTATCATACAATTAAAAATCCAATTAAAAATAAACCACACACACAGCAATATATATCTGTATTAATAGAGAATTTCTCAATATTGTGAGATTTTTTTAATAATCAAATTATTTGTTTTACAAATAAAAACTTTTCATATTAAGATTGAGAACAACCATGTGCAGCTGCACGAAAATAAATATGGTCATTCCAGAAGGAGAGAAAAAAAAAGATAAACAATAAAAATGAATTTTAATTTGACAATAGAAATAAAAATATATCAATATTTATTTGACACTTAGCAGTGTTGTCTCTTAACTGATTCTGGAACACAACTTTACTTTTTGAAAGACTTGAGCATCTTCTTGCCATAAGAAAAAAATTTTGTTTTACATTTCATTGCCTACAATCAATTACTTGTGATAGCAAATATCAGTTTCAAACTAATCTTTATGAGCATCAATATAAATTAAGCAAAACTAATCTTTCTAATATGAATTTGCAACAAAAATCTTTTAGATATTCAAATTTAATTAATGAAAGCAACAGATTTAATTAATATATTAATAATTTTCATTAGTCATCCATTAGATTAGAGATTACCCATTTAATGAATCGTATTTCTATAGTAGAATATTCACTACACCACTCTCTTGAAAGTAGGTGTTTTTGGTAATGTTAATGATTAGATCCCTCCACAAGGAGTTAAAAACGGATAGAAATCAGTTCTTACTTTGCATGATAGTGGTGTGGTAAAAAGTACACTACAGAAATTTAATTGGTATCTTACTGCATCGTTGTACATAGTAATTACATATACCTGTAAATATTTTTCTGTGTTATTATCATTGTCTACAGATTGATAAAGCACTATTTTCAAACAATTCGTTAATATAAAATAACTTTTTTTTAAAATTATATTTCAAGTAAATCTCATGAAAATTTATGCTCTTCAAACAAAAATGTCAACAAGACTGACACATCTTAGATTTAATAAATTATTAACAATCTACCATAGAATTTTATTTTGATTTTATTTTTTTATAATCTTAAAATAGTTAATTATTTAGTTTTCACAATAAATATTAATCTGGATTTTAAAATAAAATCATGACTCACCAATATAACAAATAATGGAATTATAATATTTGACTGTTTTATTCTTTTTCATATATATATACATACATATATGCAATTTATAAAATATTATGAATTTACCACTAAATTTATCCAAAATGTGGGCATTTACTTGCATGTAATGTAGTGATACAAAATGGCTTCTCCATAGATAAGATGTGATACAAAATGGTTTCCTTAGTTTACGTGAAGTCTGTACATTCAGAGACCCAATTAGCCACAGAATTAAAACTGATCTATTCATATGTTTATAAATAATAATGTCACCACTGATTATATCACTCCTAACATTGATCATCATATTTGTTTAAACTGACATATAACTTGCATGATGAGTTTTGTTGCTAATTGCACAGACATGATTGACATCAAGCCAGAAAGAAGTGATAGTAGTTTGAATCCACATTATATTATGAAGTCACCAATGTCTGACTCAGGTATATGTGAACATAAGAAAGAAGCAAATGCTTCATAATTTAATAGTAGAGCATTTATATCAAATCATAGTGGAACTTTTTAAATAACTAAAAATTTCCTGAGAAAGCAAAGAACTTTTTAAATAGTGGAACCTATCAAACCAGATATTTTTTAAATAAAGGACACAGTTTATAAGATAATCTAGGTTGGTCAGAAAAATGTTGGAGCATTTGCCATAAAAGCATTTCTGTAACATGTTGGAACCTTCACTATTAGTGAAAGACATAGCAAATTACTACAGATGCAAAAACAAAATTTATTATTATAAGAGGGGACCATGACAATATTTAAATTTTATACATGTTCCTGAGATATTACTATTAACAATGGCTATAGATCTAATGACTCTTTCTTTAATTTATATAATAAGTGAGGCATGTCTAATACTCAAAATTTTTTAATAACAGTTGCATAATTGATTTAAATTTATATAGGAAAAAAGTTAAAAGAATTGTTTTCTCTATATTTACCTCTAATTATGACTGCCATCTATCTGTAAATATAAGCAACACATTTAAACTTTTTTTTTTTTTTTTTTTAGATTCAAACTAACAAAGATAAATTGTCTTAAATAAAGTAAAGTTTCTAAAAAAAAAAAAAAAAAAAAACATTGTTTCTAAGACACTGACATATTAGATGATGCACTTGGTTATCAGGGTTGAAAATACACATATAAAGACATATTCTAAATTCAGCTCCAAAGTTTGGAAATTTTTAATAATTAGATAAAATATTGCAAAAAAAATACATGTCTAATGACAAACTTTATTATAACAATCAGGACTTAATTTAAGTAACATTTTTTTTATTTAATCTTAAATATCTTTAATCATTATCACTCTTTTCAATTATTGCAGGATAAAGTTTATTCTAGTTTCTTCTATCTATAGCCTCTCTGCTAAACTTCCTTATTTCATCCTTCTGTCTCACATATGACTTTTTTCTTGGTCTTTTACCATTTCTAAAATCCAATTTAAGATTTCAACCAACCATCTAACATCATCTCTTCTAGCAGTAAGTTCAATCTTGCTCCATTTCAATTTCTTAATTTTTTCAATGATGTCAATAATATTCATTTGTTCTGTCATCCAAATATTTTGTTTTCAAAACCTTATTACTCCTAACTTACATCTCCCTATATTTCATTTATCCACACAATCATTCTGCCTTTCTTCGTCTTAAATTCAGAGAAAAAAAATCAATAAATTTACCACAACAGCTGATGTATGTTGATGAATAGTCACCTATATTCATTTGCCATACAAATAATCATGTAATAATAATAGCTGTCAATGATAAGAACATATGGAATGAACATTAGGGTTTTACCCTCTTAATTCTTTCAAAGACTCAACAATAAGCACATATGGGATGGACATTGAGATTTTGCTCTCTTAATTCCTTTAAGATCTCCCTTCAATTAACAGCATTTTTTTTTTTACAGCTAATCTTGAATATATACACCTTTTAAAAACAACACTGTAATAAATACAGTGCTGTAAATAAATCAATAACTAAAATATATTTTAAATTAAATTTATAAAATGTTGTTGAATATGATCTGTATCACAGTTGTTTTTTACTAAAGATGTGTATTTTCCAAATGAAAGAATAATCCATAAGAAATTACTTTGAGATATACAATTAATGTATTTATGTGTTTAAATATAATTACAAAAGAATAATAAAATAAAATTATTTTTTTTATTGATAACATATTATTTATAAATAATAACACATATACAAAAGAAAGTTTAAATTATCCAGACAGTATTTCATAATACTGAATGCATAACTAATCTATAATTCCTCCAACAAGAATAATAAAAGTTCAAGTTATGAGAGTGCACAAGTGAGGCAGATTGTAGATTGCCAAGTTTTGTCTGTGATGTTCCTGAATAAGAATTTGAAAGAATATAAATTGAACCATTCCTTATTATTTCTTTTGGGTACATTATATTTCTTATTGTCAAACATCAGGGCATAGACGCAACTCGCATCATTCTTAGTAATGAGGAATCACAGATATGTTATATATTTCTTAAACAATTATTTGAGTATGAAAATTGAGTGCTTGTGAAACTTAAACAGATATAGAAATAAAAACTATGGACAAATTTGAAAAAGGTTATCATTTCTTCGGGATAATTATTGCATAATATATATATAGATTCAAGATTTATCTTGAATCAGTCATTGAAAAACATTTTGGTTGAAATTGTACCCTGTAATAGATTAAACAGAAATTTAAAGCACGGCTGAGATCACAAAGATTTTGGAACTTACGTTAGATTCTTAGAAACCGGCAAGATGTCTATAGATGTCTGGATGGATGTTATCTTCTTTAAATCTCTTAATGATATGCAAACAAATTATAATATCCAGTAAAAGTATTTGTATGTACAAATTAAAATATAAAAAAATAAATTTACCTACAGTATACATTTCTTACACCCAAGTGTGAAATCTATTTACTTACTTATTTGTTCAGTTTATTAGTTCTCTTAATTACCTAATTCATTTATTTGATTATTTAATACTGTATTTCTTATTTACTTCATTCAGTTTATTGGCCTCAGCATTTGATTAAGATTCTATTTAAATCAGTGCAATGAAATTTGACCAATAAAAGAAATATATACTATAGATAAATTTATTATTCTTCTGTAACACATTTGTACAAATAAATAATTTTTATTCTATATAATAATTTAATTATGATTATTTTATTACCTTTTTTTGTACTTACATTTGTACTAAAAAAGCATTCACTGCATACTTTAATTTAAATTCTTATTAATTATGTGTTATTTGCTAGTCTACTGTGACTATCATTGAGCACATATTAAACTGGCAATAAAAAATCATGCGCACATTTTCAAAAATATCCGTAAATTAAACACCTAAGAGTTGTGTCTATTTTGTCTTTTAAAAAATATATGCATCCAATAGCTCTATTTAATTCCTGCATTTCATTTTTTCATAGCAAAATGCATAAGTGAAAAAAGTTAATGTATAAATGAATGGTGTAATTGGTAATCGGAAGAAAATATTTTTATCATGTGTTTAAATACATTTTAGTGAAGAAACGATTGAGGAAATGAGGCAGTTAATCTCAAAACAGGTACATAAATCATCATGGTTGTTTAGGCGTTAAAAAACTTCCTGCGATGATCTACAAGATACAAAATCCTCCAGTGATTGGGGAAAATATATTTAATGTCAACCAGTCTGATTCTTATATACTAATGATACAACTGATTCTATGAAATAAAAATATTAATCGAGAGTTTACATGAAGATTGAATGCCAGGAAATGACAGAATTAAGTTGTAATTAATGGACTTTGAGCAGTAAAATCTATTACCATTCCAAACAAAGCATGGCTTTACACAGCAGTCATATTAGAAACTTATGGCTTTCAATTGATGGCTTGACCATAAATGATCTGCTTGTATGGATTATTCTTTTAGATACTGGAATGCTCATACTTTGTACTGATTTATTCCATTGGTGAGAGGGGTTTTTGGTGGGGGGAGGGGGCTATAGTTTTTTTTTTTTGCAATGAATCTCTCTCAGAGATATCTCTGACTGCAGGGGATCTACATACTAACTTATAGGACCCAATAATTTGGCTCTTTTTAAATTCTGATAGAATTTACAAGTTTATGAAAGTAATATTTAATTGTCTGTTGGATATTCTTCACTATTTCCTTAAGATTCAATCGGTAAAAAAAAAAAAAGGCAAATATTACATATAGTGATATTAATTTCTATGTCTGCGCTACGAGATGTCGAACATATAGTGACAATATAGTATTTATTTCCGTGACTTTCTCAAATCCCTTATGCGCTTGACGTAAGTCTTGTAGGAGCATAATTCACAATTCAAAATTTGACTATTGTATAAAACATAATTTAGTTAAATAATAAACTAATAGAGGGCGATTAAATTCTCTAATTCATAAGAATGGGATTAAATTATCTCACTTATAATATATATATATATTCACAAGTACGTCAAGAACCAATAAGATTTTTAAAAAATAGCCGAATTATAAAAAAAAAATTGAATGATATTCTATAATAGCGGCTACAAATGGTCTTTTCTTGTTCTGTCACACTTTAGAATGAGATAAAAAAAAGTCGAATGGAATTTAAAATTATATATTTTTAAAGAAAGCCATATATATCTTTAATTAATTGTACATTTTTATCAGTATAATCTTTTTTTATTATTATATGACAATATTTTTTATTATATTAAAGAAATAAATTTAAAAAAGATAATTATATCTGTTATCTGGATTATTTTTAATATAAATGCAGCATGCAATTTTATAAAAATTTGTAGAAACAATTTTATCCAGATGTGAACTTCCTCCTGCTTTAGAAATGTTGTTCATGCTAGACACAATCTATAATGCATTAGAAAAAAGATCAATCAAACTTTAAAAAGATGTAGCACGTTTGACCTGCTTATGTTGACTAGTGGGTTCACATAATAATAAAACTGTGCAGTTAGGTATACATTTGTGTGTATGTGACTAGTAAAATTAATTTATGGCTCTTGAGAAACCATCTGCATAAATCTTGAACACATCAAACTTTATCAGAAAGAACTATGATCCTGTAAAATCATCTTATAAGTTAATATCTAACAGCAATTAGCACAAGCACGTCATATTCAAATAATATAGTACATTAATATGGTTATGAAAATTACTTTTGTTTTCTACAATGACTATTTATGTATTGTCTGCCACTGGACAGGTACCCAGGTTACAGACAGTAAAAAAAAAGACATTATGTATGGTTGTTACTTGTGGAGTAACTCAATGAATAAGAAGTACTGGACCAGCAATTCCAGTATTATCAAAGGGTAATTAATATTCATAATCCTATAAAAAGTCACAAATACTTAAAGAGAGAATGATGAGCTTATATGTAGCCATTTTAATCAAACCATACTCTAGGCAAAAAAAAATGTCCCCCAATAACTTGGATTATCATCAGGACAAATAAACTATGATGGTAACTGTCAACATAGTTCATGTACCCTTGAAAAATAAGAACTTGATATTTTCAACTTTTTAACATTGGTACTGTGATGTGAAAACCAACAAAAAACTATTTTTCTTTAATATAATAAAGACATGGAAAAAATAAATAATTGAAAAAAAAAAAGGGACTTACAACAACTTCATTAATACAGATGTCATGTCCAGCAGGAAAAGTTGCAGTTCAATAAATGAAGATTATAGTTATGTGAAATATAGGGGCAATGTGAAGGTGAGGTAAATTAGAATCTGTAAATAACATTATTATTCTCGTTCTGGATGAGATAAGATGGAAGGTTGTGCAGTGATGCATACTATACTGTGCATATTTTATTCTGGAATGTAAATAAGTTGGGAGATATGTTGCTGGGGTTAACACTTTTGGATATAGAAGTAAAAATCATAAAATCATAACCAGAGTACCAGCAAACATGATTGATTTAGTTCGATGAGTGTGCCCACACATGTGTGAAAACAAGTGACAGATAAAATGTATGAGCTGATCAAAATGTATAAGGTCAAAAACTGATAGATGCTTGTTATGCAAAAAATAAATTGTCACTATCATTTGGTATTGTATCCCAAATAAAAGGGAATATATATGGACTAATCCAGAAGATGTATACTATTTCCAAATTGATTGTCATATGAAACAAAGATATAACAATCATATAAAATATTTTTCTTGCCCTGATACAAATGCAAATACAGACCACAATATGAACTTAATGAAATACCAATTAAATGGAATCAAGACTGAAAAAGAAGTTGTAATAGCATGCAGATGTGATGAGAGAAGAAAGTACAACTGGTTAATGGTAAGACTGAAAAACTAATGAGTTTAAAAGCAAGGTAACCTGAACAATGAATGCAGAATATAGTGATAATGAAAACTATTATCAACAAAATAGGTCAGAGAAATTTGGTGCCATAAAAACTCTGGACCACATCAGAAGTACTGCTTATGATCGAGAAAATTTCTTAAAAGTGAGCTGGGTAGAGAATGCAAGAGAGCCAGAGCAAATAGTTGAAAATCCAGTGTGAACAAATTGCATTAGAAAAGTTAATGTAGAAGTGACCTTGCATAATTCTTTAATGAAAAAATTGGGGTAATAAAACACATGCCAGACAGGATAAAAATAAAAAGCTACTCATGAATTATGGGAAAAAGAACAGATGAAGAAGAGAGAATGTAGAGAACTTTATACAAAGAAAAGGGTAATTTGTTTATAGGCCATTGGAACATAATGATTTAGATAAAGATTATTAGTAACCAGAGATAAATTTGACAATGCATTATACTTGATACTTGTTGGTAAGGAATCAAAAGTTGATAATGTGATAATGTAGGCAATGAACTATTAAAATGACAAGTGTGTCTATACAAAATACTTTTTTATTTAGTTAGTAATATTTATAAAAGTTATATATGGCTCTTCTATCTTGCTATATCTCTGGTTGATTAGAGGAAAAAAAAACCTCACCTGGAAGTATTTGAAATGTGATGATATCATAAGGTGTAATGAATAAAATGGATAAATTGAAAGTCAAATACATAAATATAACAAGAGCATAAAAATAAGTGTTAACTATCTGAAGGACATGACTCTCCAGACTGGGACACAATTTACACCATGATAATCTTTTACAGAATGTTCTTATTTTATTGCAACCTCTTCAGTATCAGTAAAAAAACTGAATTAATATTGATGATGACTTACTCATGACAATTAGTACCATTTTCTAGCAATAGATAGCTCATTTTTGCTCAATATTATTTGTTCATTTAAGAATACTTAAAATCTAAACTATTTATTTTGTATGAAATGTAATAATAATTTTAATAATTATATTTCATTTTTTAAATGCTTTCTCTTGCTAAGCATTTATCTCAAAGCATGTTGAGCAATTAGCAAAGCTCTTTGTTTACTTTCTACAAGCTTAAAAAGGAAGTGGAGTCATGTGATTTATGACCCTATTTTTAATTTTTTTAACTGACTATTTATAGACTTTGCTTTTAGTCTTAAGCATGTTATATTGCTAAATTTCTATTATAAGGTTTGGCTGAAGATCTCTCAGACCCATATAGCTATTTGAGTTAGATAGCTGGGTTTGAAGACATTTAGGTGTCTGAAAACTTCAGATTTTCTACTCAATAGTCAACTCTTAGATAAATGCTGGCTTTGGGCTGGTGTTTTTACATCTAGTGTCTGAAGCTACCCTAGCGCCTCTCTGAGGAGTGCCAAAATCATGAAACCATTGGTCAGGGGATAAGGGGGGAGGGTTCACATAGAGATATTTTAAATGCTTTCTCTTGTAAGCATTTATCTCAAAGCTTGTTGAACAATTATCAAAGCTTTTTGCTTATATTTCATATTATTTTTAAAAAGTCAAGAGGTTCCATCTTTAAGAAAGGATTCAATTAGATTCTTGGATTATTTTATTAAATAAGTTTGGGCTAAATGTCTGCAGAGAACTGAAATCATTTTTTATACAGTGAATTCCATGAAGATTACTGATGATTATGAGCATCATTATCATTTTCAACTATTATTGTCCACTGTAGAATAAAGATATCTTCAAGTTTAATTCAGTTTCTATGATCTCTAGCCTCTCTTCTTCACTTCACCCCCAGACACTTCATTATTTCATCCATTCATATCTTTTACAATAGCTTGGGATTCAGTTTAAGATTTTAATTGTCCATCTAGTCATCTCTTCCAGCAATAAATCCAGCCCAGCTCCACAATTCTTTTAGTTCTTTCAATGATGTCAGTAATACCTATTTGATCTTTTACTCATGCATTTCATTTTCGATTCCTTCTTGTTATTTCTATCACACATCTTTCCATTCTTCATCATTATTATTTTTTTCTTTTTTTGAGAAAATACATTGAATATTACATTAGACTTTTTAGCTTTTACTTTTAGTCCTTCTTTCTTACTTTAATCTGATAACTCTTGCAACATTTCTAAAGCTTTGAAGCATTGTTTGTAAAAACAATTACATAATCTATAAAATCTAGATGACTTAAATAACTCTTTTATTTCCCATTTTGATCTACAAAATACTTCTTTTAAAACTGCTGTAAAAAGATTAGAATATGCAAATAGAATCAACGGTTTTTTTTCACAATCTACAAATCCAAAACATACATGGTAAATCACATTCATTGGTCCTTCCTGTAACCTCTCAATACTTTGATGCAATCCACTGTGCTAAAACCATTTTTCAATCCTACTTGATCTTTTGGTTAGTTAAAACCCAAAGTTTTTGAAGAACTGCAATTATCTTGATAAAAATTTTGTATAAACCTGATCAAACAATGATAGGTCTGTAATTTCTAATATCTTCTTTATCACCTTTTTAATATTAATATTGCATTCTTCAAATCATCTTGTACATCTTTAGCATTTACACATTTGGTATATAACTTGGTCAAAAAATTTCTATCCTTTGCCTGCTTCTTTTAAGATATTGATTAAAATTCTATTATTACTTGGAGCTTTTCCTTACTTCATAGATTTAATTGCATATCCCACTGCTTCATTTATAAAGATGAAATAATTGTAGGTGATACTTACTTGTTCTTTATTACTAAATAATTCTTCCTGGAACTCTTCCACACATTTCATGATGTCATCTCTCTTTTTAGAAATAGTTTCATCTTTTCTTTTTATCACAGACAAAAGTTTACTTGGTACTGGTTGATTAGACACACATGCCACTTGATGGCATTGTTTATGTGCTAAAACACATAAAAATGCTGTTTACATGACCTGAAGTTTACGGCCTATAGAACAGTGATGTTCATATTAGGTGTTGCGGGTCTATATTGTGTTGCACACAAATATTATGGCCTGTTTATGTGGTTCTCGATACCATGCAAATGCCCACATTTCACAGATCGCTACCGCATCATGTGAGGGTGTATGGAATTCAACTAACCATAATTCTTGTAATCTGTGTTCGAAGTAATGATCTTACCCCCTACCTGACATAGTATTACATACTAATAATTGTAAGCCCATCGCTATGCTTCCCTATACAGCTGGGAAGGTGAAAAAAATTGCAAAAATGTAGGGACAAGCACAATTTCACAGAATTCACTCAAAAAGGCACGTTTGCGCGAGAACAGCTATGAAACAAATTAAATGGCTGAAGTTGCATGTTGTTTTGGAAATCAGAATCTTGGTTTGATCAGACTACTGCATCTTTTGGATGATCCTTCTGATCATCAAAAACATCACTTTTGGATAATCCTTCGGATCATCAAAAACATCGGCCCCCAGCTCTGCACATTCCAGTGCTGTGCACTGACATTTATAATGTAATTTTAAAATGTAATTATTCGATTTCAGAAAAATTTAATTCTTACATTTTATAAAATAATGATGGTTCATAAATTGTTTACAAATACTTTGCAGAATGTTGGCCTGTAATATTTATAATAGTGTCTTTTTTTCAGATAAAGAGCAGCTACAAGACAACTAAAATTGCACATTGTTTTGGAAAATTGTAATATTGGTTTGATCAAAGTACTGAATATTTGGAGGCAAAACCATCGGTCCCCAGCCCCACACATTACAGTGCTATGTGCTGATATTTACAATGTAATTTAAATTGTAAGTATTCCATTTTAGAAAATAATGTTGGTTTGTAAATTGTTTAAAACTATTTTGAAAACGTCAACATGCACTGAAATGTATAGCGTAATTATTCCATTTTAGAAAATAATGTTGTTTTGCAATGAAAAGTTGGGCCAATAAACAGCATTTTTATGTGTTTTAGAACATAACAATGCCATCAAGCATCATGCTGTCTAATCAACCAGTACTTTTTGCTTCCAATGCCAATATAATGTTTTATACTTTCGAGACTTTAGTTATCTTCTATAACTTTCTTTTCTACTTCACAATTTATGTTTTTTGTATCATTAACTCTTTTTCATATCAAAACTCTACATATTCAATTCTTCTTAATGGATAGTTTCATATATTGTCATGTTCCTTCTTTTCTTCATAAATTTGTCATCTCAGTTGAAATTTTATTAGTCAATTACTGATTTATTTATTTTTTGCCAGCTATTTTTGTTGAGTTTTTAATAATGTGCCAGTTATCTTCTTATTGATTTCATTCAAATCTCAACCATTTTTAAAATCAGCTCTAATTTAAATTCATTGGAATGTTTCTAAAGATTGGGAATATCAACTATGAAAACTTTTTCTTAATTTTTTAAATCTCTCATTTTGCATTAATTCATGCATCTTACTAATCAATGAACATTTCCTGTGTTGCATTTATTAAAAACATTACAATTTTGAATACATAATTTTTAATATTAAAATAAAATCCAATTCTGCTGTATCTTCATTTGGATGATTCCATTTCTATTTAACATTTTCCTCAAAGAAAGAATTCATAATATAAAGTTTGTCTTTTTCTCCAACTCCACAAGTCTATGTCTTCCATTTCTATCACTATAACCAAATTTACCCACAGCACTTTTATTTTTCAATCATTTACCAAGTATAGCATTAAAGTCTTGCATGATAATTTTAAAAGGTTGTTTGGTCTGATCAAAAGCTTTTTGTACATCCATATAAAAGCATCTTCCACTTCTTAAATGATGACATAAACCTGAATTATTTGTATTTGCTATCTTACATTAATTTGAAAAAACTAATTTTATCACTCTATTTAATATGCCATCAATCTCCACAATAATGTTCTTTTAATTTTTATTTACAATGAATCCCACTACACTTGTGCTTCCAATATTTATGCCTTTGTAGCATAATACATGCCCACTTTTTAATTGTCTCTTCAATTTTTCTTCTAACTTCACAAAGTCCAATAATATCCCATTAAATATTGGTTAGTTATTCTTACAATTCAGGAATCTTCCTTCATTTGAAAGTAATGTGCAATTGTAAATATCTAAATAAAAAATCATCATCGAATGGCAGCTTGTATCCACAATTAAGAGACTGTTAATATCTTCTCCTTAGGACACCAACCACTGCTTTGGCTGGCAAGTTTACAGCCTCATCAGAATAAAAACCATAATTTAGATTTGCTTATCATTATTGTAAATATTGTTTTTTTGTTTTGTTTTTAAAAAAAGGTTCATTTCACACATACATTTATGTTGCCTTCAAGAAATGTCTAACTGGCATTTCAGTTGAGAATTATCATGCAACTGAGAAAAAAGACTGGCATTTTTTGATCTTAAACTCAGAGATAAATAATCTAATAAAATCACACAGGCTGATGTATATTGGTAAGTAGCCAATTTATGTTTGTATACTATATGATTAATCACATAGTAATAACAGTTGCAACAACAGGACCATATGAAGTCGAGTTGTATTTTTATATTGGACTATTTCCATCATCTAATATATGTATTGAATGTCTTTAGAAAAATCTAACTATTTAAATATTCCAAATACATTCAACTATAAATAATAGCACATCAAACAGATTAGTATATGCACAACATTTTGAGAGATATTAGTCTCCCATCTTCTTCAGGTGTTGCTGGCCTGACCAGTGACAGTACTAGCATTGGATTCGAATCTGGGTTCTTAGATTCATGAATTTTTGTTTTAAGGTAATGCTCTAACCAACTGAACCATGCTGCCAAAGGCAACAGTCTGTAGTAATTTCATATCTATGAGGTTTCCTCCTGATTTCTCCACTTTTCCCTGAGAGCAAAGTTGATTAGTGGTTTCCATACATTTATGTATAGTCACACTAGGTTGATTTATGGGATTTTTTGCCATTGTCATATGCACAGCTTCTTTAAATTTTCTTCTTTGTACCTTTTCTTCTATATCCAATATTTTTGTATTTTCCCAAGTGAACATATGTTTATTGGCACATACATGTTCTGCTACCTTAGACACATCTGTTTTCTCTTTTCTAATCATCAATTTGTGTTCTTGCAAGCACTTTTCAATGGGATGACTGGTCTCACCAATATATGTTCTTCCACATTTACATGGTATTTCATAGATACCGTTTTTTTTCTTTTCATCATTTCAAGTTTAGGCTTTGTAGATGTTAGAATTCCTCATAGGGTGGTATGGCTCTGGAAAGCTGTTCTGATGTTATACTGATTTGCAGATTTTTCTTAATTTGTCTGCTATTTTTGGAATGTATGGGTACACTACAGTACCAATAATTATTTTTCCTTTTAATGATTCTTTTTGTTGTCTATTTAACATTTTCTTAATAACAGCTGATGGATAACTATTTTTCATAAGAGTTTATTCTATATAGATCTTTTCTTTTTCCAAATTTCTGGTTTCTGAACAAACTTCTTTTGCTCTGTTCCATAGTGATAGTTAATTCCATGTTTTGTGTTTCTGGTGTGATTGGATGTATAGGCTAGGTGTTTTCCTGTATGTGTAGGTTTTCGTCAACTGTAGTTTTGATTTTTCCATGAGGGAGACTTGTCACAAGAATATCTAAGAATGACAATTTTTGTTCTTGTTCTGATTCTATTGTGAATTTAATTGAAGAGGATATATTATTGATGTGTTTCCAAAAAAACATAGCAAAGCCAAACTTTAGGTTGATATGGAGTAGTTTTTATGGCTAAGGTTCCAAGTTTTTCCATGTAAATATTGCTAATCAGGGGAGAAATAGTGAGCCCATAGCCATTCCTTGACTTTGTGTTATATTGAAAATAGGTTGTTTTTATGAAGAATGTTAATAGGTCCATTATATTATCAACAGGAAAAACTGTTCTGGTTTCCTGTTGATAATATAATGGAACTATTAACATTCTTCCTGTTGATAATATAATTGAACTATTAACATTCTTCACAAAAACAACCTACTTTCAATATAACACAGAATTCTTTCAACAAAATCAAGGAATGGCTATGGGCTCATCATTGTCTCCCCTGATTTGCAATATTTACATGGAAGAACTTGAAACCTTAGCCATAAAAACTACTCCATATCCACCTAAAGTTTGCTTCACTATGTGAGTGATTGTGTGGCCACATGATGAAGCAATCCTACAAACTTTCTGGAAACACATCAACAATATATCCCCTTCAATTAAATTCACAACAGAATCAGAACAAGAACAAAAATTGGCATTCTTAAATGTTCTTGTGACAAGACTCACTCATGGTAAAATCAAAATTATAGTTTACCAAAAACCTACACATACATGAAAATACCTAGCCTATATATCCAATCACACCAGAAACACAAAACATGGAATTATACTATCACTATGGAACAGAGCAAAAAAAGTTTGTTCAGAAACCAATGATTTGGAAAAAGAAAATGGTTATCCATCAGCTGTTATTAAGAAAATGTTAAATAGACAACAAAAAGAACCACCATCAAGAGAAAAGGTAATGATTGGTACTGTAGTGTACTCATACATTCCAAAAATAGCAGACAAATTAAGAAAAATCTGCAATCAGTATAACATCAGAACAGCTTTCCAGAGCCATACCATAAGAGGAATTCTAACATCTACAAAGCCTAAATTTGAAATGATGAAAAAAAAAACTACATCTATGAAATACCATGTGAATGTGGAAGAACATATATATTGGAGAGACCAGTTGTCCCATTGAAAAGCACTTACAAAAACCCAAACGGATGATTAGAAGAGAGAAAACAGTTGTGTCTAAGATAGCAGAACATGTATGTGCCAATGAACATATGTTCAATTGGGAAAATACAAAATTATTGGATAGAAAAGAAAAGGTACAAAGAAGAAAATTTTAAAAAGCTGCTCACATGACAATGGCAAAAAATCATATAAGCCAACCTAATGTGACTATACATAATGTATGGAAACCACTAATCAACTTTGTTCTTAGGAAAAAGTGGAGAAATCATGAGGAAACCTCATAGATAAATATATGAAATTACTACAGACTGTTGCCTTTGGCAGGATCGCTCAGTTGGTGAGAGTGTTACCTTAAAATTCAAAACTCAAAAAATCTAAGAACCCATGTTCGAATCCCATGCTAGTACTGTCACTGATCAGGCCAGCTACACCTGAAAAAGAGGGGAGACTAATATCTCTCAAAACGTGCATATACTAACCTGTTTGATGTGCTATTACTAACAGTTGAATGTATTTGGAATATTTAAATAAAGTTAAATTTTTCTAAAGACATTCAATACATATATTAGATGATGAAAATAGTACAATATAAACATACAACAAGAACACCATCATCACAAACCTTCAAGAAAACACATGAAGTCAACCTTAGGAATTTGTCCTGCTGAGTTCCTTTAAGGCTTCAAAGATGATCAAAGGCTCTCCTTTCAGTTAACAACTAACTCCTTTCTGCAATCCAAACTCCTTTCTGTCATAATATATATAAGATTTAAAACAATCTAATATTAATAGCACTATAATAAACTGTTTATTATATTTGAATTCAGCAATTTAGATTAACTAAGTAAACCTATCTCTTTCATGATTATTTAGATTCTCATCAAAAATGGTTGTGAACTGCATGGTTTACCACAGTATAGTGAAAATGCAATATATGCTATATTACTAATATATACTATTTCAATTATACATTATTCAAAAAAACCTAAATAAACAAAAAATAAAAACTTTAAAATTCCTATATAAAATAAATATTATAATAAGCCAGCAACTATTTCTCCCATTCAGAATGTATACACAATCATGTTTATTAATAATGTTTGTTCAGATTATATTAAAAATCCATGCATTTTGTTTGCTTTTTTTTTTTTTTTGCCCTTTCAGAATTTTGATGTAATACAGTATTTTGTGTAATAAAATATTTTCTAAGCATAAAGCTAAACAATGGTTTAAATTTTTTTAAAAAAAAATTCATAAAACATGTTTCTTATGTAGAGGCAGAAAAAAAAACTGCAAAATGTTATTGTATTGTATCAAAAAGCTTAAAGTTTGAAGAGTTCAACTAAGAATTTCAAATAGATAATAGCAAGTAGAGGTAATTATATAGATTCTGAAAATGATATGGATTTAAAAATATTAAAACAATTAAAAAGGTTATAATGAGGCTGCTATTACATTTCCACAGCTAAAAAAAAAATTATTGAAGAAAAAGGATACCATCCAGAGGATGCTTAATTGCACGGTCACAATTCATTTATTTTTTTAAAAAATAGATACTAGATAGTAAGTTTTTCATTATTTTTATTTCTTGAGAGAATTAGTAACTACATTTTTGAAATTTTTGTTTGCATTATAATCTTACTTTATACACACATCTATTGTCATCAAAACTGCTCAACAAAGTGTGAGCTATTATATATGATGTAGAATGTACACGAGGGAGGCTTGGAACAAACTATAGCAGATATCATAGTTCTATTATAGTAGAGTGATGGGTCAAAAGTTAAAGATCCGGTTAAAGCTCAATCTGACATTTCTTGAGCTAGAATACCATAGCTCCAGAGAAACTAACGATTTAATTATTTAAAGGTAACTTTTTAAGATATTTTCAACAGATCAACTATTCTAATAGTCATTTTAATATATACTGTAAGAAAGCATCTCACCACTATATGATATTTCGTATAATCTGTACTCAAAAACAAATATTACTACTTAAATTCAGAAGTATATAAATGCCAATTAATCATTTTTAAAACCCAATATAATATACATATATTTAATCAACATTCATATTTTGTTAATACAGATTTAAAATTTGTTTCACTTGAAAAACAAGTTATAATTTATCAGCAATCTACACTAAATAAATACAAAAACTTTATCTAAAGTATCTTAAATTAAAAAACAAAAGTACAATAAAAATCTTTATTTATATATATATTTTTAAAATGCAGGATATTCAAAATCCACCATACATAGCTGTGAGATCACCTGATCTTTCCACACTCAACTTTTACTTATGGAGCCACTTAAAAAATTATAGAATACAAGAAAAAGCTTAGAAACATGGATCATTTAAAAAAACGCAATCAAAATTACAATTACTTGCACAGCACATATATTTTGGAACGTTTGCTACGAGTAGGAAAAAGACGTGTGTGTGTGTAAATAAATGTGTCTAACATATAGAGAATACTTTGTAATGAATATTTTGTAGATAAAGATACATAAAGCTTCAATTCCCCATTTTCCCTATGTATGCCAATTTTGGGGACATTCTATAGATCACAACTACAGGTTCTGAGATCTATGAGCTACCTTTTATCAATTTTTAAACACCAAATAAAAATCTTGTATTTATAAGTCACATTTATAGAAATAAAAAGCATAGGTAAAATATGTACACTGTATACCAAAAAATATAACGAAAATATCATTATTCATTTATAAATATGTCAGTGACATTTCATAATAATTAACATAAAGATGTCAGAGTACTATTTATTTGTTGGCAACAGCTTAAAATACTTTATATAGATGTCCATATCTTTTTGTTATTGAATTTTTAAATAATTAATACACTATATATGTAATTTTTATATTTCGAGAATTTAAAAAAAAAAAGATGTTCAACAATATGCCTTTTTAAAAATTGAGATAATTCCAAAAATTAAGCTACAGTATTTTACATCAAAAAAAAATATTTTAACTTGGATAAACTACCCTCCACCCCTAAAAAACAATAAAATGATTTAAACAAATCAATATTACTACTTAATGTTTTTGTATAAAAAAAATTCATTGAATTTTTTTCCTCTTAATATTTATATATTTTTAATGAAATACTTTTTCAAAGATTAAGATTGTATATTTTTAAAAAAGAAAAGATTGAAAACTTAAAATGAATCAAAAATGAATATATTTCTTTCTATTTATAATGGCTAAAAAATGAAATATATTATGTACTGCCATTATTATTAATATAAAATAGAATGCTTCTTTAGAATGTGTGGGGCACATTAAAGTTCTGATGAAACTCTAAATTTGTCAAGCATCGGTGGTCGAGAGGTCAGCGATATCTGCTTTACAAGCAGTTGTCCCGGGTTGGCGGGTTCGCTTCCCGGCTGATGCTATGACCCATGAAAAAAAACTATAAATTTGAGATGCTAGAAATAAGGCTGGTAAGCGATGAGTATCTATAATCAAAGAAAAATGTCATTGCAAGATTGTATTATTTTATTGCCTAATTAAATCAGCCTACTTTAAGGGCAGAGAACATTACATAGATATAAAATTGATAGAGAAGAAAACATTTTAAATACATGATTACCCTGCTCCTCAAACAAAATATGTTTCTTAAAGCCATGCTAGCTCTTTTCTGTTTTATAAGCTTATTTATAAGTCTGTAAAACTAATTTTTGGATGAACAACCTAATCTTAGATGACATCAAAGTACACCTGAGAAATATGCTGATCATTGCAGTCTTTCAACACTCATTATCATTGGCAGTCATTTGTAAATGAGTAAAATTATTCTAACTGCAGAAGAAAAAAATAGACAAAACTATGTATGGACAATAGAATATGCAACACAGACATTCAATATGCTTTGGTATTATCTAATTTACAACTAATAATCTTTTAAAAAATTACACTTTCATAATGAATTAAAAAACAAAAAAGAATAACCACTGCTTAAATTTAACCATAATTCTTTGGACAGTTTTTGGAACCCATTTTTTAATTTTTAACTCTGATAATGAAATTACAAATCTATAAATAACTACAAATAATTACCTTTTTTTAATGTATTAAACTTTAATAACATAAAGACAAGCAAACAATCAATTTCAATTAAGTACCATCATGGACAGACAATATATCAGTTTTCAGTTTTATTTGAAACATGACAAATATATGCAGAACTTTTATTTTATTCATCTTTGTTAAGTAAATTGCCAAATTTTAATCTTATATTCATATTTAATCAGTTAAATAATAGTGAGCTTTGAACTTTTAGTAAAACTTTTTATTTTTATGCAATCCATATTTAAATAGGACTAATTTTATTTTTAAAACATCCAGAATTAAAATTAATCAAACTATTTACATCCACAAGAGAATCTATTATATGATGAGATTGTTTTTCAATTATATTTCAATCCATCACTTTTCTTGGTAATTTGCTACCTCTTATTAATATTAAAGATATAGAATATGGCTTTACATAAAAAGAGTGTTCATCGATTAACTTAATACTATGTGTACATTTTTTTAATATATCTGATCAAATGATGAATGTTTTCTAAAAGCTTATGATTAAATTGCATATTCCTCAGCATTAATCTCAACATTTTCTACCCTATTACCAATATTTATATGTCAGAAACTAATAAGTGACAAATAGCCAGGTTTAAAGTTGAGATTAACTCCTTTATAAAAAATTTAAAAAAATCTCAACATTATATGCAATATATTTTTCTAAACAATTTGCAATACAATTAATAGTAGAAAAAGAAAATCACTGTCCAAAATAACAGAATAAAAAAAAAATTATAATTAAAATTAGGTAATTAAATACTTTGGTCTTGTGCCATGTTTGTTAAAAATGATTTTCTGTTCCTCTTCTATTCACTAATTAAACATAAATTTTTATTATTGGTAAGGCAATTATAGTTATACTATAACATACTTTTATACAATTCAAAAAAGAAGGCATCTAGAAATACTATCATAATGTTTACTTTTGGACAAATTTACCCAATCTGTCACTTCACAGTATCATTTTCTTGAAAAAGCATATTTGATATTAAAGACATTATACCTATTAATGCATTATTCTCTAATTTGATGTTTGGACTTCAGTTGGAGAACCTTTTAAATAAGTCACATATAATTTTCTTTACTATTGTTAAGATTTTTCTTTGGCTTCATTATTTCTATTATAATATTTTCTTTTCTAATTGAAATGGGTATTCTTATCCTTCTATTAGTGCATGCTTAGGCATTCTTTATATCAGTTATTTTAAATAAATTTCCTATTATATTTAAATGTGGATCTTTCTCTTTATTGATGGGTTTACCATTACTCCTATACTTGGAGATGGTTTTCCACTTTTAGTATAAACTTTCTTCCATCTCTATTTTTTTCATTGTGAGTCACTAATTTCAATTCCAATTAGTATATCTGCCATATCTAGAATTAAAATCTTTTGCAATGACTAACCTTGGCAAATTATAATTACCTATCTGTATTTTGTGAGATTTTAATAACACAAATATCATAAATCTTCTTAAAAATAAAACGTTCTCATGAGAAAATTAAATTAATGTTTTACAAAAAGACTAAATTAAATAGAAGTAAATAAAATTTCAAAAGAGTTAATACAAAAACTTATAAATAGGAAAAGCTAAAGGATTAGATAGAATGATCTCAGAAATTGGGGAACAGTCTTTTACTTGTCTATTGACGTGATCTAACATCACTATAAACAAATATATATATATGGTGAGATGGATATAATCTTTAAAATAAAAGATATCAAGATTTAATTAAATATAAATCAGTAATAGGCTGCAAAAAGAAAATTGCTGTTAACTGAAAGGAGATCCTTTAATTTCTAAAGGAACCAAACAGAGCAAATTTTTAATGTCCATTCCATACATTCCTGTTGCTGCAGTTATTTATTATTATATTATTAAAATAATATACAAAGGTGGAATGGGCTGCTTACTAGCACACATTAGCCAGTGTGATGAGTTTATTGGTGTGATATCTGATCAAGAAACATCATGATCTTTCTTCTCAGTTGCCTATTAATAGCTCTTCAATTGGGTTTTCTTGAAGTCAAAATGAATGTGTATGTGAATAATTTTTTTTTCTAATAGATATTGACAATAATGACAGACAAAAATAAATCAGGGCCCTTATTCCCAAGAGGCTATAAAGTTGCTAGATGATGCAGCAGTTGGTAGCCAAAGGTGAGGAGTGTTAAGAATTCTTGATTGGGAACCCAGACTGCCATTTGATGACCTTTTATTTACGTATGTACTTACAACTGCAGATCACTTTCAAGTGAGGGGAGATTGCAAGTATTAGAAGATACTATCTAATATTAAATCGGACATAAGTGGACTTTGTGAAGTTAGAAAAAAATAGAAGACAATTGATTTAAAAAGTGGACATGTACTATAAGTACAAAGGCACAAGTATTGAAAGTATAAGTGAAATAGAATTCACTGTAAATTTTAAATGCTTTATCACCGAAATTGTAATATAAGTAAAAGATACAAACAATGTATTGAGAGCAAAGCTTTATTAGTGCAGACAATGATGAAAGTGCTGACAAAAAGTCCATCTTTTTCAACCATTTCTCTAAATTCAGTCATAGTTTTCATTTAACGTAATCTGCACTGAGCACAATATGTCAAGCATAAAGTCAAGGAGGCTTGGCACATTTCAGGAGATAAACACACCATCAATCAAAAAGAATCCTGCATTCCCCTCTCCAAGAAATACACTCTATAACTATTTAATTTACAATGCAAACAATATGCAAATTATTTCACTTGTTTTCGGACTACTTATTATATCCTCTCATTTCTGTTACATTCATTACTAAGTCTATGACTGAATCCAGTTGAAGCATGCTCAGCACTTCATAATTGTCTGCACTAATAAAGTTTTGCTTTCACTATGTTATTTGTATCTTTTACTTATATTGTGGAGATTGATGGTGGATCGGACAGAGTGGCAAGATTAATTCTTCAACTTAATAGCAAATATTAAATGTAGATAATTCAAGTTTATGCTCTAACAAGTTCTCATTATAATGAAGTAGTAGAGGATTTTATATGGATGTATAAAAGGCATTTTATCAGACCAAACACCATTTTAAAATTGCCATGGGTGATTTTAATGCTAGAATTGGTAAACAATTGAAAAATGAAAGTTGCTGTAGGTAAATTTGGTTAAGGTGATAGAAATGAGGGAGGACATAGACTTATGGAGTGTGAAGAAAAATAAAATTATGAAAGAAAAATGTTAAACAGAAATGAACATAGAAGCATGAAATGAAGGTACAGCAGAATTGTATTACATTTTGACTAACATGAAATATACACCTGGGTCTCTTTTTACGCAGACTTATTTAGCGCGATTTTGAAGTTACGCGATTCACGTTTCTCCGGAAGTCGAACTCCGATAATGCGCTATTACTTTAAATAATAAATTTCGCACACTTACATCATATTGAAAGTAATAGCACATTATTGGAATTCGACTTTCATCTTAGTAATTTCAATATTTTCAGTGCTTTATAACAGTAAGATTTTATGCAATAATAAAATTAAAATCATGATTTCCACATTTTATGTATACACACAATAAATTTTACAAGATTATAATGTAAATTTGTTCAAACATTGTGCGTGTTAATTTTGCATTTTAAATCACATTCTGTTTTTGCTTTTTAAAAAAGAACACAATCAATTATTAATCATTTAGTGTCCGCAAGTTTATTTTTAAAAGGTGAGTAATAGCAGTGGGCACAATTAAAATTGAAAATTAAAAAATTGAAGACAAAAATAAGAATTTAATTTTTAGTTGTTAGATTAATTACTAATTACATTGTCACCAGAAAACCATTAACACAACATGAGAGTGACATTGGTGCTAGTTGTATTTTTTCTTGTGAAGAATCTGATTTTTTTACCAGTATGCAAACGAACCCGTTTAACGGCAAATAGCGATAATAATTAAAACATGTATAAAAAAATGTAAATTACTGTAAATTATGCATAAAAATATATTGTTTTGAATAAAATTAAATATTATAGTTAAAAAAAGTTTGTCTTGTATCAATTTTTTTCAAATCTGAAATTTTTTATTAATCATATTTTATTTCCTTATTTTTTTTTTTGCGCGAATTTTAAAGTAATTTTACGTTGGTGCTTTGCTTTTACGCGATTTTTGAAAAATCACAGTCCATATCCCCCCTTTTTCAAGGTAAGTTATGTCTATTTTTGCATGATTTCGTTTGCACGTGTTTTCTGAGGAACCTATCTATCGCTTAAAACGAGACCCAGGTGTATATTTCAAAATTGCATGTTTTTAGTGAATTCAACACATGGAAGTGATCAACAATTAGCAAGATATAAGATACATGTTAATCCCAAATTAGTAAGACAAAAATTATTTTAAAAAAACAATATTTATAATTGATATTCCTAATTTTCAAAAACATTCCAATGAATTTAAATTAGAACTTCCAAATTGTTTTCAAATATTAACAGATTTTGAACATGACTCAGATTTGAATGAAATCAATAGGAAAATAACTGATACCCTTTAAACTGCACAAAGATAGCTGGTACAAAAAAGCAGCAATTGACCTATAAAATTTCTACTGAGATGACAATTTGTGAAGAAAAGAAAAAATATGAAACTATATAAAAATGATTGATTAAGAAGAACTGAATATCTCGAATTTTCTAAAACAGAGTGAAAAAGAGTTGATAGTGATATAAGAAAGTATAATTGTGAACTAGTAAAAAAAAAAAAGATATAGAAGAGAGTAAAAGTATCAAGAGTGTAAATCAACATTTTGGTATTGTAGGAAACTTATTTCTGCAATAAGAAAAAAAAGATGAAACTACTACTAAAAAGAGAAATGACATCATGAAATGTGTAGAAGAGTTCTATCAATAATTATATAGCAATAAAGAACAAAGTAGCTCCTACAAGTACTATATCTTCTGAATTTCCAAAGAGTTTAAATGAAGAAGTGAGATATGCAATTAAATTTATGAAGAAGGGAGAAGATCTAGGTAATGATGGAATTATAATCAATATCTTTAAAAAAGCAGTTGAAGAAATAGAAAAATTTTTGGCAAAGTTATATACCAAATATTTAAATAATAAAAATGTAAGGATAAATGGAAGAATTCAGTATTAATATTAATATTTTAAAAAGATGATAATGAATTTGTCAGAAATTACAGACTTATTAGTCTTTTATCAATTCTATATAATATTTTTACCAAAATAATTATTACTCCTTTACAGCAAACTTTGAATTTTAACCAACCAAAAGAACAAACTGGATTTAAAAATGGTTTTAGTACAGTGTATCACATCCACATATTGAAAAAAGTTATAGAAAGAACCAATGAATAGGAGTCGCCATTATGTTTAGGATTTGTAGACTAGGAAAAGGCATTTTATTCTATAAACATTTCTTTAGTGATTAAAGCATTGGATCATCAAGGTGTAGAACCAGAATACTGTCATATTCTGAAGAATGTTTACAAAAATGCAACAGTGATAATCAGGTTACGTGATATTAAAAATATTAACATTGAGAAGGATGTACAACAAGATGATTTCCTATGTCCAAAACTTTTTAGAGCTGTTTTGAAATAAGTAATTTATGGATTAAAATGGAAAACTAGGAGAATAAAACTAAATAGAGATTATTTAAGTTATCTAAATTTTGCAGATGATGTTGCAAGAGTTATCCGATGAAAGTATGAAGGTAAAATTAAAGGTAAATGTTAAAAGGTTAAAGTAATGTTCAATGTATTTTCTCAAAAAAAGAAAATAAAGATTGGTAATGATGTTGAAAAAGAAGTTAACAACTACAAATACCTTGATCAAAGATGGAAACATAATGGATGAAATTAATCACAGAATTTAACTTGGCCGGAATGCTTTTGATAGAAATAACTTAATATTAAAATGAAATATGCCTATGTGTTAGAAGGAAAGTTTTTAATAAATGTGGTACCAGTTTTCTTATGGGTTTGAGACTTGGACACTTAACAAAAGAGCAATAAAGAGACTTCAGACCACCCAAAAGAAGTATGGAGAGTTGCATGTTAGGAGTAACAAGAAGAAATTGAAAATAAAATATATGGGTGAGAGAACAAATAGTTGTTACTGACATGGATTCAAAAAATTAAAAACTGGGGTTGGGCTGAACATATTGCTAGAAGAGATAATAAAAGATGGACAGTTTAAATCAAACTGGATTCCCAAGAGTTTTCTAAAAGACCTAGAAAGAGACCACATGTGAGATGGATGGATAAGGGAAGATGGATTGAACTTGGAGAGGCCTTCATCTTGCAATGGATTGACAATAGTTAAAAATGATGATGATGAAACCAGTAAAGTGCATATAATTTCAAATAAACTTAGAATATGGATAATCAAGCACAAAATCCCTACTAAAATACAGGGAGCATTAAGAGATGAAAAATATGATTATATATTTGAAATGACATCAATTATAAAGATGAGTTAAAAATTAGTACTAAAATATATTTAGCTTTTTTAAACATTGAAAAATTATCCCCGAATGATTAGGGAACTAAGCAAATGGATTGTGGAAAAATCTATTATATTAATTATAGAAGCTATATAAAAAATTACATACATCAATTAAGAAAAACACATCTTAAGCAGGGTTGTTATTTTCCACCTATACTGAGAGAAATAGTAAATTATTAATATCTAATATGATTAAGAAATGCTTGGGCCTAAAAATAATGGTAAATATTACAATATTTGATATTTAAAAAATGTATTGATAAAAATAAGAAAAAAATATGAATTAAAAAAAAAAAAACATTACTTTTCACTAATAATAAAAAAATATTTCTGAAAGAAAATGTGTGAAGTTTGAATATTAAAAGTGATATCCTGAGTTCCAATCAAGTTTAGTCAGTGAGTCTACAGAGCTTTTATGATATATAGCATATAAATAAAATATTATAAAAAAAGGATAATGAACTTAATCACACTTACAAAAATAACGTATATTATGCCAAAATTATTGACAAATTTGAATAAGATTCTGAAAAAAGCATGATGACGTACTTAAAAAAATATAGTCAGAGAAATGGAGTTAAAAGAAATTTGAAAGTCTACAGTTTATAAATAGAACTGCTAGAATAACTTTTTGATTGGATTAATTTAGAAGTACAGTATATCTAGATAAATGGGTATTAAAACGTACAAATGCAGTAATTGATGAATATATTCAATGTGCTCATAGAAAAATTGATTTACATTCCATTGGCATTATACAGGATGTTTAACAGAATAGGAAAAAAAAATAACATAGCAAGTGGAAAATAAATAATTTGGAAATGAAAAATAAATACCAAATGATAAATCAAAATGAAATTAATATTCATGCTAAAAATATTTGTGAAAAATTGTAGAGAAAATGAATTATTGTATAAGTCAAGAATGAAAAATTTAAAGAAAATAAATAGAACATAATAAAAACCTGGAAAAACCATTTATCATATGTAACATGTCTAAGCGGGCTAAATTGCAGGGAATGGTGAAGCAAAGTACAAATTGTAATATCAATTGGCTGAGCGCTTTTGAGAAGTTTTATCTTCTCATAATCATAGCAAGTGGATTGTGTGAGCACAATATAAAATGTATGCAAAGTGGATTAGAAAGTCCAATTTTTAGAGAGAGAAGCATGCTTCTTCCAGTTTATAGCATAGGTGTTGTTAATTATAAAACATGCTTCTATGATTTTACATTTAAAGTCATGGCGTTCTGGCACATTAGACATATTATTTGTTTAATTGGGAAGTCTATGTTTTTCTTATTCTTACATTTATCATACCATATGTTTGGATATCAATGAAAAATATAGAGAATTTCTTTATTAATAGTAGTTTTAGAAAAGACAAAGGGAACAAATGAAGATAGACATATTATTTGTTTAATTGGGAAGTCTATGTTTTTCTTATTCTTACATTTATCATACCATATGTTTGGATATCAATGAAAAATATAGAGAATTTCTTTATTAATAGTAGTTTTAGAAAAGACAAAGGGAACAAATGAAGAAATTGTGTAATATATATATTTTGTTTAATGTGGGTAAACAACCAATAGAAAAGAAAGTGAAATACTTTTTCAGAATGAAGTTAGAAAAAAAAAGGGTGGTGGTGGATATGTGAATATATATATATAGTAATTGTAGCCAACCCTCTGCAGATTAGAGACAAACAGAAGTAATATTTCTGATCACATGTTAATTTAAAACATTGTCTCTTCCTTTAACTTCCCATTGAAATGTAACAATAATAATTAAAAGTATCACAAATATATATTTAATCAACATGGTTAATATTATAAACATATTTAAATTTAGTTATAATAAGTAAATGTAATTAATATTTAGATAATTTATAAAGTATTAAAAATTAAAATAATATGTCAAAAATATAATAATGCATGGAATTTACTTCAAGAATCTTAATGAATAATATTTTTATTTAATTTAAAATAATATTCTCTTTTCATATACAAATTTATATTGTGTTTTTCTGAAGGTTTGTGATGATGGGGTTCTAGTTGTATTTTTATATTGGACTATTTCCATCATCTAATATGTGTATTGAATGTCTTTAAAAAAAATTAACTTTATTTAAATATTCCAAATACATTCAACTGTTAGTAATAGCACATCAAACAGGTTAGTATATGCACAATGTTTTGAGAGTTATTATTCTCCCCTCTTCTTCAGGTGTTGCTGGTCTGACTAGTGGCAGTACTAGCATGGGATTCGAACCTGGACCCTTAGATTCTTTATTGAATTTTAAGGTAATGCTCTAACCAACTGAGCCATCCTGCCAAAGAAAAAACTCATCTATGAAATACTATGTGAAGGTGGAAGAACATATATTGCTGAGATCAGTCATCCCATTGAAAAGCACTTGCAAGAACATAAACTGATGCTTAGAAGAGAGAAAACAGATATGTTTAAGGTAGCAGACCATGTATGTACCAATGAACATATGTTCAATTGGGAAAATATAACAAAAATATTGAATAAAAAAGAAATGGTTCAAAGAAGAAAATTTAAAAGCTGCTCACATGACAATGGCAAAAAATCCCATAAGCCAACCTAGGGTAACTATACATAATGTATGGAACCACTAATCAACTTTGCTCTTAGGAAAAAATGGAGAAATCAGGAGGAACCTCATAGGTAGGTATATGAAATTTCTACTGACTGTTGCCTTTGGCAGGATGGCTCAATTGGTTAGAGCATTACCTTAAAATTCTATAATCAAGAATCTAAGGGTCCAGATTCAAATCCCATGCTAGTACTGTCACTGGTCAGGCCAGCAATACCTGAAGAAGAGGGGAGAATAATACCTCTCGAAACGTTGTGCATATACTAATCTGTTTGATGTGCTATTTCTAACAGTTGAATGTATTTGGAATATTTAAATAAAGTTAAATTTTTCTAAAGACATTCAATACACATATTAGATGGTGGAAATAGTCCAATGTAAAAATACAACAAATTTATATTGTTGGCTTATCTTTGCCTACAATTATTGTTTTACTTATAAAGTTGTGCAATATTTTTTAAAAAAATACATGACTGAAAGGATTTTAGTGTGGTCATTGTAATTCTTTATTATATAGAATACATGGATGAAGAAAAAATAAAAGCATAAAAGTAATGGTAAACCATCAGCTTAGAGTCCTTGGAGTAAGACACCTCACTCACAGTGATGGTGGTTGTACATTAATATTTTGCCTTTGTTTTGTAGTGGTGTAACCAGATTATACACTCTTTGGCAATACTGGATGGGCAGTTTGATAAAGTATCGATTCTTTATATCAGTGCTGAACAATATAAAATTCAAAAATATATTTTACAATTTTTTTTATGTTATTGCATTGGAATTTTCCAAATAAATAAAATTTAATCCCATCATTTCATTAAATCAATGCACACACAAAATCATATTATTAAAAAATATGTAAACTATCAAAAGTTAGAACTAATTAACTAATCAGATAGAAACATTTCACGGATCAACTCTTGAGCAATGACTGATTTAGTATACATATTGTAAAATATATATATATGATCATTATTGGCCACTACATGATGACTTAAATCATGTTGAATATATCTTAGCGGTTAGTGCATCTTCTTGTCATATTCATTAATTGGGACTCAAATTTGAAAGAGTTTTACCCATTCTTTAGTAGGATTTTGTAAAAGCATATGATTTTTTTCAAGCATCCAGCCCATAGTTAATATTGGTTGATAAAAAATATATACCTAGTTATTCATGGGTCAGGAAGATTGAAATAAAACGTGATTGTTGATGCAATACTGTACTGATTAAAATAGGGTCAAATATTCATAGTCTCTGTTCTCATGGTTTATCTTTACCTCTTGTTACTGCATGTTTTGTACTAACCATTAATATGATATAACCAAAAAGTTGTCATATGTTAAAGTTTATGATTGGTTTAGATATGAATCCCCTATAGAAAATGGGATCTCAGGTTTTTATAGGTTGAGAAGAGATTGTTTTCTAAAATAAATTGAAATACATTATTAATATTTATGTCTGTGAGCTAAATTTTGAATATTAAATGTATTACAGACAAAATCTTTCAAATATACTTTCTCTTGCATTTCTGCTTACATTGTAAAGATTTAATCCAGAAAGCAATGACCTTAAAATATTTGTCGAAACATTTTTTGAATGCTATATATATATATTGTAAGTTATATTGGCCATGCCAAAGTTACATTATTATATTTTTAAAAACTAAAGTGATATATTTATTTTATTAATCTTCCCTTTTGTTAAAAATAAAATACGTTAAATTTATTGTGGAATGACCCCAAAAAGATTTATAAAAATACAGTTAAAGTGTTTGATATGTAAATCAAGTGGAAAAATATTAAAATGATTTTTTTTCCCTCATTCTTCCTCTCACTCTTCTTTGAAGCAGAAAAAAGAAAGCAAAATAAACCATTTATCAAATAATCCTTTTTATATAAGTAAGAAGTGAAAAATATTTTTTTTTATTTACTTCATGAGATGGAAAGATTATTTGTACTAAGGATTGCATAGAAGATGAAGTGCTAAGTTAAAGTAAATAGCTCATTGGTTTCTACCCTAGTGCAATTGTCTAATCTGCATTCTTTATCAATTGGTTTTAAAACTTCTAGTGATAAAAGCAACTTTGTACATGGATTGCTAGAGAAGAAATAAGGATATGAATGCTTTATATAATTATCTTTAACATTTCACTTAATGATATAGAAAGAAAGAAAAATATTTAAGAGAAGAAAAGACTTCCCAGATAGTGGTAAGATATTTTAAAACCAGAACTTTTTAATGGTTTGATATTGCTTGTTATTTATGAATATTCAGAATAAATAAAATGAGAAAAAGAATATTTACTAACTTTTAGAAAAATTAAAGAATGAAAACTATTTTTGAATTTGTCAAAATGGTATTGTTGTTTTCTTATTCATAAAGGAATTGTAGAAATCTAATATTTGGACTTGAATTCTTTAAAGCCTAAACCAGGGGTCCCCAACCCTATGCCCGCAGGCACCATGGCGCCTGCAGACCATTTTATGTGTGCCCGCCATTATATTGTAATCAAATGTTAAAATTTTATTTTTGAAATAAATATTTTTTTGTACATTATGTATATTATTAACAATATCCAACTATAAATTTACATTAAAAAAATAAATGGTGCCCGCCACCTGGCCAGTATTATAGAATGTGCTCTTAAGTGCAAAAAGGTTGGGGACCGCTGGTCTAAACTGTATAATAATCTATAATAATGAAGTATTTGAAATTATTTCCAGAAAAGCTATCTAGAAATAAACCAAGATTATTGTGTAAAATTATAAAGAAAGAAGGCATTTGAACTTTTATTGTAATCTTTGATGTGTAAAGTACTCAAGAAGGAAAATTCCCAAAGAAGATTCCAGGAATTTATTCTATTACTTATTGATTGATTTATTATTTTATTTTTCTCATTAATAAATTATTTCTTTATTTACAAACTTATCATTGTTATCGCATGCATTCACGATAGTAATAGTGAATAAAATATTTTATTTCCTGAAAAACACACTAGTATTAATTGCTTTTATTTTATTAACAAATGTTATATTTGGCTAAAATTAATTTAGTATGCCGCTATATTACTTTTAGCCTATGTATAACATTTGTTAATAAAATAAAAGCAATAAATACTACATACATGATCCATAAAATGCCCCCCCCCTCATAGCTCAGAGAACATGCTCTCTGATGTGTTACATTCAGAATGTGCGGTGGCTAAAGCAAAAATGAATATCCGTAGGAAGAATGATGTCTAGATAAATAACTACTAACCTCTTATTATTTTACTTGTATATTCTACTGCTTCTGTGTATATTGACAGTTACCATTACATAAATTAAAACTGATAACAACATGATGGCATTAAATATTTTATTTTGATAACAAAGACAACGGTGTCCATACATAAAATGGTATTAACAATGTTGGAAGGTTCAAATATCTTATCCGAATAAAGAAGATGTATGTGATATATATATGCATGCTTAAAATTTAAGGAGAATTTCCTTTGGATTAAAAAAAAGTAAAAAAAGGATTAAAGCAGGAAAGATGTAGATGGTATTGTACTGGGATGAAATTGATGTTGCTATTAATCGATAGAACAAAGGGGAAAAAAGAATAATGAATTGAAAATTTCTAGAATTACATTGAGACTAATGTTAATAAAGTAGGTCAACCAATGGAGGCTAAGACTGTGATAAAAGAGAATAGCTCAGATGTGCAAATGCCTGATGAGCAAAAGCTAGCAGCAGTAACTTTCACATTGGAAATCTTTCTACCAGTAATGAATCAAATGAAAAAAATAAAATGATAGAAGGGATAGAAAATGAATGAAGAAATGCTAGCAGCAATAAAACAAAATCAAGAAAAAATGCAGTAAAAATCAAAGAAGTGCATAATAAAATAGATATTAAAAAAATCAAAAAGAAATGCATAATAAACTGGGTAAAAGTCAAGCTGAAATGAAAGCAAACGTACAAGGAGTAGAAAATAATATAATTACTCTGAAGAGATGATAAAGCAAATAGATGAACAAGTTCAGGAAAATATGGAGTTTATAGAGAAAATATTGTATGTAGGTGTCCAAAATATTATCCATGAAACCATTAGAATGTACCAAAGTAATGTACAAAAAAGAGTTTTAAGCCTGGGAAAAAGATTATATAAGCTGGAGGTGAAATATGAAAAGATAAGGACACTACCAAAAGAGGATTCATCATTAAATAAAATGGTTGTCACTATAAATAACATGAAAGCAGATTACAATAAACTGAGAGACTGTACAGTAGTACAAGGAAGAAAATCAATGCAACATTATGGATATAATGCTCAAGGAAAATAAAATGATACATTAGTTAAAAGCAAACATGGCCTCGTGAAAGTGTAAAAAGTATCTTTTGAAAGTAGATGATGCAGGAGAGACCTCAACTGAACATCCAGATAGCCTAGAAAACTATTTTGAGCTGATTCCTCTAATTAAAAAGAGTAAGTAGCTGTTGCATATAACAATCTAAATGGATTGGCTAACGAATGATGGATTTCGCTGATAAGCAAACCATTTGGAACATAAAAAACAGATCTTAAATAACTTTTGGTCAGAATATAAAGTACCAAATCATGCAAGAGAAATTTCAGATAAAAGGACATCAAGACTTATACACAATTCTTCAGAAGACAGGTTGCCAGATTTCAACCATTATCTGCATGTGGGATCACTGAAAATCAAATAATAAGGATAATAAGGCACAATTTACCTTTCAGGATTGAGCAAATGGTTATTAGTACTGACAGAAAGACTTGAAGAAAGGGCATATTTCTTGAATGCTGGAGATATGAATTACCACAGAGAGAAGAAAGCAAGCTTCCTACAGGATCAGTTTCAATCATGCATAAAAGTTCCTAAGAAGCAATCATCAACTTTATCTTCTGTTCAAAGTGCAAGTGAGACATGTACAAAAAATGGAAAACAAATGCAGACCCAGACAGAAAAGAGAAAATTTCATGTCAGTCTAAAGCAACTAACAATATCCAAGACGAGAAAAAAAAAAAACGAAGTACAAGAGGTTATCAACTCCATCTCCACTTAAAGCTTATTTCACAAGATGTAAAAGCTAATTTAAAAGATATAGAAAAGATAGGTTGCTCTCTATTGGCTCAAAATTATTCAAGAATTAATGATTTAGGAAAAAAATAATAATATTATGGGTTGTTTTTTAAAATAAAGGAATACCTTTTATTTAAAAATTATTTGACAAGGAATGTCAAGAAATAATTGCATAAAATTATTATTGATAGTATTATGATTGGAGAAGAGATTGAATATTTCACAGTCTGATTGTCTCTTCTTGGTGAGAGGGGATGGGTAACAATTATATTGTCCATGCCAAAGTTACATTATTTTATTTCAAAAAATAATGTGATATATTTATTTTATTAATCTTCCATTTTGTTAAAAATAAAATACATTAAATTTATTGTGGAGATGACCCTAAAAAGATTTATAAAATAGTTTAGTGGAAAAACATTAAAATGAAATAGATTCTTTCTTTTTTTTCATTCTCTCCCCCTTTCTTTGAAACAGAAAAAAGAAAGCAAAATAAACTATCTATTAAATAATCCTTTATATATATGAGTAAAAATTACTTTTTTAATTAAAGATATTGAAAGATTTTTTGTACTAAGGTTTGCACAGAAAATGAAGAGCTTCATTAAAGGAAATAGCTCATTGTTTTCTACCCTGGTGTAATTGTCTAATCTACATTCCTTATCAACTGGTTTAAAACTGCTGGTGGTAAAAGAAACTTTGTAAATGAATTGCTAGAGAAGAAATAAGGATATGAATGCCTTATATAATTACTTTTAATATTTCATTTATTAAACAGTAGTGCCACCCTGTGCCAACCAGAATAATCAATGAATGCCAGAAGGCTTGTGCATAAAATCCCCATCTAGTGCCTACTCATACAATATCCCCAGAGTGGTTTCTGGCTTGTGGCCTTTGTCAGTGAGGAGCCTTGGATCTGAGAGCACTGCACCTAGATCTTAGGATCTAATGCAACCCTCCAGCAGCCACCTTTTATCTCTACTTAACTACAAAACTATGAGAATGAAATTGAAAACACAATATTTTCAATCTAAGCTCAATAGCTTATAAAGACATATGGGTCTGAACTCAGTTCAGCACCCATACATTTTGGTGTCTTTGGCTCTTAACAACCATAGCCGCCACTATCCTATTACCCAGGATTTCTGTTAAACCACTAAACATTACATGATCACCATCTCTCATGCTAGCACATAGCTGTTATTAAACAGACAAAACTCTCCATACAGTAGTGCCACCCTGTGCCAACCAGAGTAATCAATGGATGCCAGAAGGCTTGTGAATTAGTGGTTTAACACCAATCCTGCCTAATAGGGTAGTGGTGGCTATGATTGTTAAAAAACCTAAGACACCAAAATGTATGGGTGCTGAACTAAGTTCAGACCCATATGACTATATAAGCTATTGAGCTTAGATTGAAAATATTATGTTTTCCAATTTCATTCTCATAGTTTTGTAGTTAAGCAGAGATAAAAGGTGGCTGCTGGATGGTTGTGTTAGATCCTAAGATCTAGGTACAATGCTCTCAGATCCAAGGCTCCTCATTGATTAAGGCCACAAGCCAGAAACTAGTTTGGGGATATTGGATTAGGCACTAGATGGGATTTTATGCACAAGCCTTCTGGCATCCATTGATTACTCTGGTTGGCACAGGGTGGCACTATTGTATGGAGAGTTTTGCCTGTTTAATAATAGTTATGTGCTAGCATAAGAGATGGTGATCATGTGATGTTAATGTTTCATTTAATAATACAGAAAAGAAAAAAAATATTTAAGAGAAGAAAAAACTTTCCAGATAGTGGTAAGATATTTTAAAGTCAGAACTTTTAATGTTTTGATATTGCTTACTATTTGAAAATAGGTTTCATTTTTTAATTTTTCTAAAAGTTTGTAAATATTTTTCATTTATCTTGAATATTCATAAATAGCAAGTAATGTCAAAGTGTCTGGTTTTAAAATATCTTACCGCTATCTGGAAAGTCTTTTCTTCCCTTAAATATTTTTCTTCCTTTCTGTATCATTAAGTGAAATGTTAAAGGTAACTAGAAATATAATACTTAGACTTGAATTCTTTAGAGTAAAAAATGTATAATAATCCATAATAATAAAGTATTTAAAATTATTCTCAAAAAAAGCTATCTAGAAACAAATGAAGATAATTCTTTTTTTTTATGTGAAAAGTTATTGTATAAAATTATTTTAAAAAAAGGCATTTGAACTTTTAGTGTAAAAACTTTGATGTGTAAAATATTCAAGAAAGAAAATTCCCAAAGAAGATTCCAGTAATTTATTCTATTACTTATTGATTGATTTATTATTTTATTTTTCTCATTAATAAATTATTTATTTACAAACTTATCAATTGTTATTTTATGCATTCATTACAGTAATAGCAGACTAAAATATTTTATTTCCTGAAAAACACACAAATTAATTATATTAAGTTAACTTATCTCTATATTATTTTTAGCTTATATATAACACTTATTAATAAAATAAAAGCAATAAATACTACATACATGACCCATAAAATACCCCCCCTTAGCTCTGAGAATGTGCTCTCTGATATGTTATATCTGGAATGTATGGTGGCTAAAGCAAAAATGAATATGCATATGAAGAATGAATTCTAGATAAATAACTCCTTACCTCATTATTTTACTTGTATATTCTACTGCTGCTTATATTGACAAAGTTCCTGTTACAATGTATATGGATTCCAAATACATAATGCATTTTGTTTATTTTACATATTCAGCATTCAGACATATGCAGCATATATTAACATCTCTGACTACATATTTAAGAATCTGAAGCATTTTTTGTTTCTGTGCAGACTGTTTAGACCTATTAAGAAACTGTGATGATAATGAATTGATCTTCCAGAGAAGAGGGGAACAGTTTGTAGTTTTACAATTTAAATAGCTTGATAATGACTTAAAAATAATGATTAATTCAAGCACTAATAAATAATGTTAAACTGCTTCCATTATTACATTTATAATTTTTTTTGAATTTATTATAAATGTATATGCGTCTTCTTTGTAAGCAACTAAATCTGGCTTGTTTTTTTATGGAAATTGACATGCAAATTTTATTTATAATCAACATTATATTTCATTCTCACTTTTGTGACATGTAAAGTGCTAATTTATTTACTTAGATTTCGATAGGTATGCAGAAGCATGTCAATGCATGGGTAAAAGAGAACTGACTGTATTAATAAAAACAATTCTTTATCAATTAGGAAATTATAAAATTTAAAATAAAAGTATATGATTTGCAATAGATGCCCCTGATCTACTCCAGATTCTGGAGCATGTAATTCATTTCAACAGTTATAATATGAATAGTTCCAATCTTGAATAAATTTTGTTTCCATTTTTTTAATATTCAGATCATAGTTTATAAACATTTTGCGACACACACCCACACACAATCAACTACTATCTATTATAAATATAATCAACTTTTTTTAGCTTTTTTTTTAATAATTACATTAAATAAAATAAGATGGACTCAAGTATTTAGAATAAATAACCCAGTAGTTATATGGTGATGAGGAGCATCTGAAGACATATACTATTTAGCATCAAGTAAAATTTTTAAGCTAATTTAGCCCCTCTAGTTACATTAATGTTCCAAGATAAAATATTCACTTCATTTTTAGCATTAATGACTTTCCTATTTTAAAAACTTTTATATTTATAATAGTTTCCATATTTCATAAATATTAATATAATATGGAAAATAAACTTTTGTCTAGTGCACTTTTATCTAAGTTTATATTAGTCATAGTCACGGCAAAGAAACATGAATGGATAATTAGCTTAACTGTATAGCTAATTATTTGTTTAAGTAGACCATTTTTTAGAGAGGGGATCACATCAGTCTTTATTGTTTATCATGTTTTTATCTCTTGTGATGTGCCAGGCCTCTTTCAGTTTATATTTGGCATCATTGTGTTCTAGGCATACAATGGTAGCAGATATATGCTTGACGGAGTGCCTTGAAATGAATTGGTCTTCATAAAAAATTGATTTGGTATCTGTTTGGATTTGAGCACTGCTGTATATATACTGGTGTTGTGCTAACCAGGAAGAAAAGTTAGCCTTCCAATCTCCCTAATATAGGGTGAGGATATGTGACCTTAAGCAAATAATTAGCTATTCAATTATGTTAATTGCCCATTCACATTTCTTTAATAAAACCGATAATTTTCTCCCCTCTATAAATTGCCATGATTATGACTAATATAACTTAGTCAAAAGTGAATTAGGCAAAAATTGTGAACTTTATTCAGATTTTAAGTGAATCTTGTATACATTTTTGTGTATAGTTATTTTCCATATTACATTTCCTCAAGATATTACATACCAAAAAAATTTTTTTCAATGTTAAATATTATGTTTACAAAATATTAATTATTGAAAAGAGGCTTAGTAAAATGATAATGTTATAATTTTGTTTCTAAATATATAATTATTTTTAAAATCATTTTTTACAAAAAAATACAATTACAAGCTCTACATAGAACTACTATCCTCATATTTACACAAAAATCTACATCCAAATAAAAGGATTTTAAAATAATATCATTCATTTTACTTTCCTAAAAAATAAAATTCTTATATATAAGACAAATTGGAAAGAAATTATTTTCCAAACAGAATGTTTTTGACAATATTTCCACATGGATTTAATCCAGTAATGTATTTTTTTAATTCAAAACATTTTTTCTGAATTGATTTGTAAATATTTTCATTAATTATTAAATTTAATAAAATTAAATGTTTATAAAGTACAAAATTCTTGGCACTAAAATAATATAATGTTTAGTAAGTTTGCCTTATATATTCAAACTTCTGGATGATCATACAATATTTGATGTAAAGTAAATAAAAAAACTAGGGATGCCACAGGAGAAAAAAAATAAATGCCACTATTAGAAAACCACTGACATAATCTAATGATATATAACATGAAATACCACTCCTAATCATGTTATTTTAACATGCCATCAAGCTCTGAACAGTTTATTTCAATTGCTGGGCAGTTGAATATCATGATTTTACAAGATTTGATGCAAATTACATAAAAAACTAGAGATGCCACAAGAAAAAAAAACATTGCCATTAGAAAAACACTGACATAATCTATTGATGATAAATGTCACTCTACTTTATCATGTTATTTTAGCATGCCATCAGTAATAAAGCTCTGAGCAGTTGAATATTAATATATGTATACAAATGTTTCCCAACTGAATGAAATGTCTATGCCAAATCTTTCTCTTGAATGCTGGAACATCATCAATTACATTAAAGAAAATAAATTGTAATAACATTAATTCTTAATTTCAAAGCAAGAAAATATATGCATAATAGCCAACTATAATACTAACCCCACTCCCCTCTATAAAATCATTATTCAGTTTCAATAATTCATTGATTTAAAAAAAATAGAAATTCCTCAATCCTCAATTTGAATTCATAAATTATATGCCCATATTCGACCAATAGGAGTGCTGTCATGCAACATCTTTGCCATCTCATCTTTTACACTACTGTATACATTCAGCAGGCACCCAGTCAATTGACTACTTTCTCTTGATTTATTACTATACTATCTTTTTCATATCTTGTTAATTATTTTTGTTGGTGTCTTAATATTTATATTTTTTAAATGTATTGTATTCATGAGTATGTATGTCAAAAATATATATTATATAAGATTTGCTATTCATAGAAAAGCTTGGGGAAAAGTGTTGCTAATATATATTGTATGTACAATTCGTTGTATAAATATTGATTTTGTATTATCAAACATGGGGCATAATTTATAATTTCATTTGCTCAACATTTAAAACAATTAGCTTTTTAAATTTTAAACAACAGAAAATAATTTATCATTTGGTTTGTTGTCAGACATTAATGAAAAATATGGGGAACTTCACAATGCAGTAAATATAAGAAAACTAATAATTGAAATAGACAGCTGCTCTATTAAATCTTTGTTCACTCAGAGCAGCTGATCAATAAAAGATTCATGGAAACAATTTTTTTTTCTTTAAACAATCACAGGATGAAAACTAAATTATAATTCAAACAAATGATCGCCATTATTTTCTTCATTTACTTATAATGATATTTGAAGATATAAAATGGGGGGAAAAAATCAAATTATTGCTAATCGGGGTAACTTCAAATAAATGTCACTATCATAGAAAAATTAATTCAAATATTTAAAACTATAAATCTCATCAAGAATAATGCAGAAGTAAATTATTTCTAATATGAAATAATTTTTAATTCATATCCTGGTTTAATCCAATCCTTGCAATGCATACAGCTTCTCCATATCATTTCACCCATATTTATTATCCTCTATTTCATATGCAATCTTTTTCTTGGTTGATTAAAATTTCTCAAAACCAGTTTATTATTTCAGTTATTTATCTAGAGTCATATCAATGAATAAGAAGCCCAGCTCAATCAGACTTGGGCATAATTCTCGCAATAGTGACACTTATTTGTTCTCTCATTTATGTATTTCACTTTTTCCTCTAACCTCTTGCTAATCCTAATATACATCTCTTCATATTTTACTGTTGTCTATACTTTCTGCATTGCTTTTCCATTAGTAGATCAGGTACTCTAACCCGACCTACACGATGGCCACTAGAGGCGCTGTGTGTTAGCACCTGATCTACTAATGGAAAAGTAATGCAGAAAGTACAGACAACAGTAAAATATGAAGAGATGTATATTAGGATTAGCAAGAGGTTAGAGGAAAAAGTGAAATACATAAATGAGAGAACAAATAAGTGTCACTATTGTGAGAATTATGCCCAAGTCTAACACATGGCGCCTCTAGTGGCCATCGTGTAGGTCGGGTTAGAGTACCATAGTCATTTTCAGATTCGGAATTACATATTTATATGACATATTTATTAAAATACTTTTCATGCATAAGTATAGTCCATTCAACTTTAATTCTGAGATTAATTGCATCTATTGTTTTTCTCTATATTAATAATATCCAGTTATAAGATATTTATAATTTTTAATTCATTTAAATTATTATCAATATGGGGGGAAATTATTCTAAATGTTTCTGAGATTTTGTAATATTTGTCTCTATACATGTTTTTCATGTCTATCTGGCAACTCTTACAATTCTAAAGTTTCATTTGTAAAATTAATTAAATCATACAAAAATTTAAATAATTTAAATAATATTTATTTATTTAAATTTCCTTTGCTTTGTAACAAGAAATTAATCTTATTGTAACTATATTGCTCTTGCATTTTGATAGATACAATTCTGATTTTATTAAAAAAAACAGTCAACACTAGAGACAATCTCAATATCAATAACAATCAACAATTTCAAACTGTTGTCAAGGCAATCTTTTAACAATAAAGGTGGAATCTGACCTTTACTAATGGTCTAATATACTTACATAGATACTAAAGATTACAACTTGACCACAGAGATTGTAATTATTGATACAAAAAAGTATCATATTTCAAATCTTTAATCACAGCTGAAATACTTATAGAACCCAAAGGTATCTGTGTAATCTGCAAATCAAATGATAAAAGACAATTCCTACTCATTTGTTATTTCTATAATATTCATAACTGGACATGCTTACTGTGTTATAGCTATTTTAAGTCTAAATTGTTCTATCAACTGACTTGAAAGTGAAGTTCTTTATAGAACTCAATAAATATCTTATATAGCTAATCAATATTCATTTAATAAATAAAATATTAATACATTTTTAAAGTTTATTATCCTAATCTATTAAATATTTGTCAAGAAATTTTCTGTTTTTTTCATCTGCTTTTTTTAAAAACTGATTATTCCAGCAATTTATCTAATCTTTATAAATTCAGATTGTCTCATTTTTTCATTAATCTCATTATTATTTTTGATGTTAAACTACTTCACCCCCCCCCTTTGTTTTCTTATTTTCTTTCTTCAATTTCGTTATTACTATCCCCTGTTTTTAGTAAATAAGCCATATTGTTTATAATGTGTATGTATGTATTATGAAAATAACTTTCCAATATCTTAATGCCATTATAAAAATATATATATTGGGAACTTTTTTTTCTCTATAACTTTTTGAATCATTTCACATATTCAAGTCTTCAACTTGTCTCTATAAAAAATTTAATATTGAAATGCTTTTTTTTTTTGTATCCATCTGTTTTTAAAAAATTATTAGTTTCAAAGGTTTAAATTTAATGAATTTATTCAAGTCTGAGACATTGTCAAAATTCTATTTTACATTTATTGAAATATTTCTGCAAGTTAATGATAATCAGTTATTGTTTTTATTTTTAATTTTACATTATACTTTCCAATATCTTAATGCCATTATAAATATATATATATATATTGGGAACTTTTTTTTCTCTATAACTTTTTGAATCATTTCACATATTCAAGTCTTCAACTTGTCTCTATAAAAAATTTAATATTGAAATGCTTTTTTTTTTTGTATCCATCTGTTTTTAAAAAATTATTAGTTTCAAAGGTTTAAATTTAATGAATTTATTCAAGTCTGAGACATTGTCAAAATTCTATTTTACATTTATTGAAATATTTCTGCAAGTTAATGATAATCAGTTATTGTTTTTATTTTTAATTTTACATTATACTTTCCAATATCTTAATGCCATTATAAATATATATATATATATTGGGAACTTTTTTTTCTCTATAACTTTTTGAATCATTTCACATATTCAAGTCTTCAACTTGTCTCTATAAAAAATTTAATATTGAAATGCTTTTTTTTTTTGTATCCATCTGTTTTTAAAAAATTATTAGTTTCAAAGGTTTAAATTTAATGAATTTATTCAAGTCTGAGACATTGTCAAAATTCTATTTTACATTTATTGAAATATTTCTGCAAGTTAATGATAATCAGTTATTGTTTTTATTTTTAATTTTACATTAATACCTATTAATTTCACTAATCACTTCTAGAAGTGACAATTTCATGAACAAATTGCCAAATTTGGTGGGTTTTGCTTTTCCTAGAGTCTCTTTTTTTTTTTTTACATTTAGGTGCAGAAATTTTTATTAAAGATTTTTTAGTTAATTCAGATACATTTTAGAGATTTTCTGCAAAATCAAAAAATTTCAGAAAAACATTAAAATTTAATAAATTTCTTGTTTGTATTAGCTTTAATATTCAATAATTATGTGTATGACCAAATATTGTAAATGTCTGACAATTGTAAAAAGAGCAGAGCTTAGTGGGCAAGCAGAGCTGGCAATTTGGCAACCCTGTCAGGGCAAGGCAGATTTCAGACATTGCAGGTTGCAGATTATACAAGCAGTTTGTCAATATTAATGTCCTTAAAGTTCAGTAGTAACTACTTTACATTGTGAATTTGTGAATCCTAATAAATTGCCTATTGTACATCATGATTAACCAAATGTTAATAGTGTCATTTTTTAGTATTTTAGCAATTTACTATTTGTTAATTATTATTCTTATATCAGTAAAAATTCCAAATGATAGAAAATACTCTCAAAAAATTCAAATAAAATGACTACATGATGAGAGATATAAAAATTGGTTGTAGAAAATTGAAGGAGAAAATACCAAGTGTAGCTACAAATATTGTAACTAATAAAAGTGCTTTTTTTTTAATGTGCATCTTTATAATTCACTTATAATGTAGCTATGAATACTAAATTCAGTAAAAAAAAAAAAAGAAATATGCAGTAATTACACATTATTGTTGATTATCATTCTACACTGTTTATGTGACATATCAATTTTTTCTGTGAACATTAAAAAAAAAATTAAAAAACTTAATTACAAACAGTAAAACAGTATAGTAATTTTAGATTTTTTTGACAAGCAAATGTTCGAATTTCTGATTTTTATTAAACTCATAGGATTAATAATACATTGCCTATGCTTTAAAAGATTAGAGTAGGTAATCTGGCAAGATTTTTTTTTTATTTTAAAATCATTTAGACATGTCCAAAACACAGCCTGCTATCTCTGTTTATAAGGCCTTCTTAGGAGTTTTGATTTTTTTTTATTACAAAAAGTAAAATAATTTTAATAAAATGCTTATTGGATATTTTAATTAATTCTTTCACTAATTGATAGATTTGATGCCAATATAATTATCTGTTTTTACAACACTGTATACTCACATATTTTTCCAATACAAGGTGTATTAAAGAAGAAGCCCTTGCACACATTCTCTGAGAATTCATAATGAAAGTGTGCATGATTAGTATACAATTAGTTCTGTTCAATTATAGTAGGACTCTCCATTAATTTAATACATGTACTGTATGGGGGATTTTTTTTTTTTTTGGCCCTTTGATTACTTAAGATTGAAATGCTCCTATTTATTTGATAGTATGAAAACAAATCAAAATTTAATATATTCATCACTACTGTTTAATGAAACATTTTTATATATCTTGAGCAATTATGGAAAAGAAAAACAAGTGATCTTGTGCATAAACAATTAGATTTAATTTACAAGGAATATATATATATTTTCCAATGCATTATTAAATATGAATAAAAATAAATATGCTAATAATGATGTCATTAAATAATATTGTTACAATAACTTTATATCAAAATTAAAAGATATAACAGTGAAAATAAATTAAGTTATTTCTAAATTAATCTAGTGTGTGTGTGTGTGTGTGTGCATATATTATTTAATTAGAGGGATGTGAACTCAGGATTTTCCAGTTTATTCATCCTCCATTCCATGTCAAGCAACCAATACATATGGCTACATACATATGAAAAGATACATGATCCCCAATACACATATTTCATGCCAAGCCAGCACTCATCAGTTGTGACAGATCGTAATATACATATATTGGATATGGCCCACGTAAAAGTTTTTAAATGAAAAAATATAATTTAAATTGAATGTTTACTAGACATTTTAATTCTATCACTAATTGATTATCTTGATGTTAATATTTTCTGTTTTACATCACTCACATACTTTTCAAATATAAAGTGTGCCAAAGAAGCAGCCTTGCACTGCTTTGACACAATGTGCCTGCTCTGAGCATTCAGGATAACATGTGCATGATGCAACTATCCGTTCAATTAGTGGTCATTGGTATTTGTGTATTGTTCAAATTCACCTGAAATAATCAGATAAGAATTAATGGGTTGGCCATACACCAAAAAATTCAAATGTAATATTTTTTCACCATTGGTAAAAAAAAAAAATATATGACTTTTTATTTTTGGTAAAAAATGAAAAAAATTAGGAAATTTTATTTGTAAAACAAATATGATTTATCTTTATATTTATATTTCCAAGACAAGTTAAGGTGGAAAAAAAATAAGTGACTACTTTGTTTGCACTGTGACTATATTTTTTTAAGACCAATAAAAAAGAAATTAATGATGTGACTGAGACCTAGTGTTCTGAATGGCAAGAATGTCATATTTAATCCAATAACACATTGTATTGTATATTACTTTAATTTCAACAATGTATACCGATATTATAAATAACTCTGCTATTCTATAATAATAGAAATGTGAAATATCTGGGATAACATATATATAAGTTAAATATGTGTGTATGACATAATAATAGGATTGGTTTTTATTTAACATTTAGCATTATGATGACATTTTAAAGTACTTATCAAGTAATTTAAATTAAAATTTAGAACATTATTATTAATAATAATTTTTATTAAATATGACTCTCTATCCTTTAACTAAAAAATAGCAATCACTATTAGGGATAAAATAAAAAGCAATGCCAACTTTATGGCAATTGTTCAATGTTTTTAACCACTTAATCAAAATACTTACTTTACTGCTTTCAACTAGATCAAATATAGCATAGGTATACCAACAGTCTTTATCTAACCCATCAAAGTGCAATAATTGCCATTAGGACTGACATGAAAAGCAAAGCCAACTTTATGATAAATGTTTAATGCTTTTAACCACTTGATCAAAATACTTACTTTGAAATGGTTATCTGAAGACTACTTTGAATAGATTAAATATAGTATAGATATATGTAATAGTCTGCATCTAGCCCATCAAAGGGCAATAACTGCTATAATAGCCTTTTTCTTCCACAGAGAAATACTAATGGAGGTTTGACTCACCAGACTCTTCAATTGCTACATTTGCTTTGTCACCTAAGCAAAAATAGTTAGATATCCATTTATCAATGCATGAAATGTATCCTCAATTTTAGCAATATTCAAATATTTACTTATCCAATCTCAGAAAATTTCAAACTCTTCTAAAACTCACTTATAGCTTATCAGATAGCCTAATATACCTTTCCTTCTAGAGATGTCTTGTAGATACTTCAATTAAATATTATTATTGCTTATTTTCATTCTCCTAATAAGCAATTCTCACTGATTAATATTAGTTTGAAATTCTACAATGGATTATTAGTCTGGTTTGTTATGGGATAATTGCCTTTAAAAAAAAAATTAAGCTTGATTGCAATCAAAAAAAAATATTCAAGTTTTACCCAGTCTGGATTTGAATTCATATTGTGGTGATGACAAGCTGATGTACTAGTATTATATTTTGAGGCTCTAAAGTTTATTTTGTGTACATACTTACATATCTCATAGTATTCGTGCAGAGACAAAAGAATCATCATCATTATCATAATAATAATAAAAGATCTATTTGCAGATTAAATCATTTTTCAGCAGCTATATTATAAAAAAATCTACACGATATTAGTTAAATGATTTAATTGATTTCAAATGAGAATTTGAAGCAATATAGTGAAGCAAAATGCTGCATAATTGATGATATTGCATGTGAGTTCTTAAACATACACACGTATTTGACAATTTATTATAAAATATTGAAGCTAGAAGTCACTAGCGTAGCCATTATTTATTTATGTACATACATATACATAAGCAAAAATTATTTGAAACTTTCCAAATGTTCAAAAATCTATACAAATAATATTAATAATAGCAGTTGTAGTAGCAATATATTACAATAATAGTTTTAGAAACAATTATCTTAACCTTAAAAAAAATCCTTACGATTCTCTATTGCAGTATAGCATTTTTAACAAGAATTCGATTTAATAAAAATGGATCAAATAGAATCCCATACATTGAATTAAATATAACATGTAGTAATTGAATAAAATACCTATGCTAAGGTGCACTGCAAAGCATAGAAGGCAAGTGTTATTGTTATATCAAACATGCATGCACTAAATGTAAACGCTAATGCATATACATTACAATTGCGAAAGGAAAAAAAATCTGAAATTCTAATTTATTTAAAAATTAAAGTTAAAAAAGCTTTAAGAGTTCCTGCGAATACTTTCTTTTCCCTCCGCTCTTACAAATAAAAACAAATTAAACATAGCGTTATACCAACTCTAATGAAAAATAAAGAAGCTCTTACATCCTGGTGATGGGAATGAGTCTCCACAACATGCACCTCCATTATGCTAAACAATTTATTGAAAAACTTATTTTCAAAACATCCGCAGTTAAGCAAGAAATTGATCTTAGCTAAAATTATGTCAGTCTCATAGAAAGTTTATCAGGCAACAAGACTGAATAAATTTATCTTGGAAAATCATTTGATTATGCTTAAAACACATAAAATAATAATGTACTGTGCTACAATTGAAAATTAATTAGCATAAAAAACGATTATTAAAATCTTAATAAATATCATCAATAACGATATGCAATTAGATGCATGTGTGAATAAAATCTTAAATTATTATCATTTAAAACGTAACATTATCAAATGAAAACATCAGGCCTAATATTATAAAACTGAATATCTGTAACCATGGTAACTGAATATATGCATTTAATTAATATATCAGAAATTGCATATAAACTTAAATGGCGTGTGTGTGTATATATACATTAATTAATATTCCAAAATGCCTTAATTGTAGTATTAATTGTGTTGGCCAGTAATGTGCCAAGCAAAGATTCAAATCAGCAAAAAACTCCCAAAAACGTTTTTAGATAAATTCCCCAAAAATGGATATTTATTTACTTTTAAAGTTACGATGCTTGCTTCATATTACAATATATAATATCAAGAAACTTTATCCATATAGCTAAAAATAGCAAGATACCTACTTACCAACCAATTATTTGGATAACAAGATGGGTTGGCTATATACCAGTTACCTGGGGAGAGAGGGGGGTCCACATTTTTTTGAAAATCCTTAGCTATCTGGAAAAATTTCTACAGTTACATTCAGATTTAAATTCCAGATTATAAATATGAAAGTTATGCTTAACATGAAAGTTAAGTCTTAAGATCATCATCTAATGTGATCAGATATTTGTTAATGTGAATATAAAAACATGACAGTAATATGACACAATCTTTACTTGCTGATAAAACAAGAGCCATGTACTGAGAATAGTTTATCTTCAAATTATCTTTCACAGCTACATAAATCACTCCAGTAGTGACTAGATGATGAAAAATCCAGTTAATATTAGAAATTAACAAAGTACACTGATTTCATCTTCATGAAATACATTTGAAGTGGAATCTTTGAAGTGTCACAACAACTAAACCATCAGAGGAAGATTTCACTTTCATAAAAAAAATAATGAAAGCAGAAAAATGTATAAATTAAATAGATTAATAAAAAGAAGGTTAAAAAATGCTATGAAGTAAGTAAATGTAGTGTGATTCAAGTTGAAAATGTAAATTAATTATCTTAGTAGATAATTTATTTGTATATATAGAATATATTATGATGATAATGAATAAGCACATAAAGTATCAAAACTATACAATATTTAATACGTTTATCCACAAATATAAATGTTCATATTATTGCTTGTCAGGCTCATAACGTGTGATTCAGAGTTTTCACTTTACTTTAAATGTTAAGAGGTTATCTAGGACCTGATAATAATAATTAAAAAATTCAAATCATTCTCAACTCCACTGTAACTAGTATTAAATACACTTCTACTATTCATATTTTCTTTAATTCTAAAATCTAAATAATATCACAATTTTGTTTTTATTTTATTCCTAAGATAAAAATTCAATTCATTCTTCAGACTAAGCATACTATTTTATTTTGGTAAAAAAAAAAATTGTTTGATTACATTTATCTTCTAATCACATACATGTTGTTGGCAAAATTTTCCATGTTTAAATTAAAATTTAATACTTTTGCAAGAATTAGCTACACAATTCACTTAAATGATACTTAATTACTTTTGGACAGTTGTCCAAAATGGTTGGTGAGAGAATTTAATTACTACTTAGTAAGCATGATCATATTAGAAAAAGTTTAGAGCTATGAGTAAAATAATTGTCAGTTTTGTCCGCAAATAACTATTAATGTATTCAAAATAAAATTTATGAAAACATCTAACTTTTAACATAATTAATTTCCTCTCTAAATTCAATCTTTTTCGTATATCTGTAACTTCAGTTATATTTAAATTTTTATTTTATATAATTATTACAAAAGTTCTGTTTTAATGAACATCCAACCTTTATCTGTGGAAAAGTAAAAAGATCTGGACCAGAAAAGAAACAGTTGAACTAAATAAAAAATGAAAAATTTTGTTTTGATAATGATTTGATAATCAATAGTCTTGGGTTAGAGCAATCTCTGACCATCTAGATGACCTAACAAAAATTTTAGCAAATCTTTACGTTGATTCCATTAATAAATATATTAATTCCATCCTTTTCTTTCAAATGTTATATATGACTTAATTTTCTGGTGTTATTAATAATTCTTTTTTTTTCCTTTTGCAATGATTTAATGCAAAAAAGATTTTTAGGAGGATACAGGCATTATTTAGTCTATTAAACTTCACACCGGTTGTTCAAGAGTATAACAGTGAAAAAAAACCCCAACAACTTATTTTTCAATGCCACATACAAAGGATAAATTATAAGCTTTGATCATCCTTTTTCCACATTTGATAATAGAGTACTGACCCTAATTTAATTCTATTAGTGTTTTAAAGTTTTTAATAGTGGAACATTCTCCAACTATGATAAGGCTAGAATTATTTATACAAATAATTTTTTTATCACTAAAAATTTGATTTTTTTTTTTTATGCTTTTCCTCTGGATAGGAACAGGGAAATAAGATTAATAGAAACTATAATGGCAGACTGTCCTAACTCATGGAAATATTCAGTAAAGGTCTAACAACCAAAAAATTTTCAATAGAAGAATTAAATGACTGCTTAATATTTGAATACTGCAAAATTAAATGCATCGTGCCAATAATTTGCTTAATTTTGTAAAAATTGTTGATACAATTTCTTAACAAACAAGACAGTCTCATAGATGAAATTTGTTTATCATATAAAAAATTTTAGGTTGATTTCTTCATTAGCATCTTCAAATCCTTCACTATAATTGGTTATATTTTTTTAAGATTGAAAACAAAACACAAAGAAGAATTGCAATTGTCTTGCATTGGTGGTCGAGAGGTCAGCGCGACTGCCTTGCACTAGCAAGCAGTTGCTCGGGTTGCGGGTTCGCGTCCCGGCCGATGCTATGACACTTAAAAAAAAAAAAGAATTGCAATTAGGTAAAATGTCGAACTTTTTTTTTTAAAGAGTATATTACAGAAAAATTCAAACACAGCACTGCAAAATATCAAAAAAATTAATGATTCAGCATATGATATAAGTAAATGTATTTGTGCTTCACACATTGGTTTACATAATAATCACAAAATGTGTCATTCTTTGTCTTTCTAACTATGGCTGCTAATGATAATAATGAATAAATTGCGACTTCTAATCAAGAAGTAAAATAGTTAGCATTTAAATGATCTAATGTTTAAAAACAAAACCATTATAATAATGTATTCTCTGCTATCTAGCACAGTTACTTAGAAATTCTAATATTGTTACATTTTTATTTATCATTATCAAACGCACTCCACTCACAACTTTGACACCATCCACTTCAGAAGTTTAGAAAATGATTAGTAATCGTCATTATTGTATTTATCTGGGATGGATGGTGTCAAAGTTGTGAGTCGAGTGCGTTTGACAATGGTAAATAAAAATGTAACAATTTACTATAGACAAATACTCTTCATATAATAGATATATATGGGAGATAGTGACCTGGGCCAACTGGTGTGCTGGATCAGCACGAAATGCATCTTGGGGGTCATCTGTCTTTTATTATACCTTTATATGAATTTAAAAAGAATGGGGGAGTATGGAGGTTGTTTATATATCTATAAAATTTTAATATCTATATTGCATAAGCCTCTTTAAACTAAAGAAATGTTTCCTACATATATGCGAAAACATTTTATTTTTAATATATTGAAATTTTAGTACAGTATAAGGAAATATCTTTTTTTTATTTTAAAAAAATTATAAACTTTTAATTTTTTAATGACAATATTAACATTTTTTTTATTTCAAGTAACAGACTATTATATCACTTACTATATGACAAAAATAATATTTAAAAAAGTACATTCAATATTTTTAAACTCAAGTGTTTAAAAAAAAAAAAAGTTTAGCAAAAATTAAATACACATAAATATTTCTATTCCATTAGCTGTATTTATCTAGAAAAAAAAATCTTTTGTTAATTATATCTGACAAAATAATGGTTTATTTCCATAATTATCACTCAGATTTATAACATTTCTATAAAGATTAATTACGCTTGAAATAAATAATAATTAACATATAAAATTTGAAACCACATTTTTATATGACAATTTGTTTTTAGATTTTCATAATCTGTGGAAATAAAAAATAATTAATTTCTTAAAAGAAAAAGTTTTATAATCTATACTGTGTATATATAAATTCGTGTGTGAAAAAATATAAAGCAATAGTCTTTAAATAATCCTCTGCAAACAGAGATCTCTCTGATAACTCCAAAAAAGAGTAAAGGAATATGCATTACTCAATAAATAGGCTTGCCAACTTATAGATAGCACGGGTTTTAGTATTTTTCCCATCCTTCTTTGTCCTCTACTTAAGATCAGCAAAATATCCATGAACTGATCAATAATTAGATGATCTGGAATTGGCTATAAGACTGACCTGATTTGTATCCCAGATAGATGCACTAAACACTTGTTATGAAACCTATAATATTTATATTGTTCGTACAATAGATTTAAAAAATGCTTAAAAAAAGTGCTGCTTAAAGCATTAATAAAAACAATATTAATAATATTTTTTACTTACAAATATTTGATATATAGGGGTTTGAACTTAGACTTTCACACAACCCTCAACCATCCATGCTATCTCATACCACTGATACACTTGATCACACACATGTTGAAAAGATAAATATTGTGCTAAACCAGCACTCGTCAGCTGGTCCATATTATCACCTCCACACATATATACAATCAAAGCTTAGCTTATATTAAGATAGCCAATCTTCAGGTAGGCTTTGAGCCTTCTATCTTCAGATTTTCAATGAAGAGTTGTGGGATGGAATGGTTTGAAGTCTGTCCATTAAAGTATGAAGATTGGCTATCTTAATATAAGCTGAGCTTTGATTGTATATGTGTGGAGATGATAATCTGGACCAACTGACGAGTGCTGGTTTAGCACAAAATATGAATATTGGTGATTATTTATCTTTTCAATATGTGTGTGATCAAGTGTATCAGCAGTATGAGATAGCATAGATGGTTGAGGGCCATGTGAAAGTCTGAGTTCAAACCCCTTATATTTACATATAGAAGTGTAGGTATGAAAAAACCTGTATTGTAGGAAAAAAAATTCATATTTTAAAAATATTTAATGTTTGCAAGGAATATGAACATATAAATTAAGATTTTTTAAAAATATATTTAATGTTTAAACTATTCAAAATTTTCTTTGATTAGAATTTATATATATATATAAATAGTGTATTTACAAATCAACAATATAAATTTTTTTTGATACTCCCAATTTGTAGTCCTATTTATATTCTATTGAAAATAATACATTATAATCATTAATATTTACTTTGCTAAAAAATATTCCTAAAAGATTCATAAAAAAAAAAAAACATATATATAAAACCAAGACTGCATAAATAATTAATAATGTTTATGTTTTATTGTTATTATTTTGAAAGTAAGTTTATTCCACATTAAGTAAGTGTACAACATTCAGCAAATATGATTTTGGTTTTAAAGACTACTGTACTTGAAAGTTCATATTGCATGTATTAAGTTATCTGGTTCAATTTTTATGCAATCGTAAAGTAAAATTTAAAAAAAAAAAAATTTTATATATATTTTACGCCTAAAAGCAGATATAGAAATCATGACAATAGAACTCTAAAATCAAATCATCATCAGTGTTAGTTTTGCTAATGCTTGCTACCTCTAAACACAATGTAATACACAAATTTAGCATTAAATTATAAACTTTGGTAAGCAGAAATGTTATTCATTCACATATAAAGTGAATGTATGCAGATGTATATAACAAATTTTAATTTCCTTCCAATGAGAATATGACAAAAATATCTACTATAGAAAAAAATGTTATTCTATATATATAGTCCCTATTTTCTCTGTTGGTGAATGTATGAATGTTTGTCTGATGTCACACGTCAAACTCAATGAGGCATATTTTTCAATGAAAAAAATTATTACTTGTTCTGCCATTAAATCATAATAATTATTCTACACACTATTTTTATGCAAAGGAATGAAACTTTTTGAAGAAAAAATACTCAGAAAAAAATCAATATATGTGCTTTTAATTAGAAATGAATAGGTATAGTATTTAATTGCACAAAAAAAAAATGTGATTACAGTACATAAATTCACATTTGAAATGTTATATTTAGTGAGAATAAAATAGATGCTATAGTACCATATTTATATTTGGTTTTGGTTAGCATATTATTGTTTTTAGAAAGTTAGTACATGTGCATTTAACTACAGAGGTATAGTATTTAAATTGTGAAAAAAATGTGATTACAGCATATAAATTCGTGTTTAAAATGTGATATTTAATGAGGAGAAAAAATAGATCCAATAGTACCATATTTACATTTAGTGTTGGTTAGCGTATTATTATGTTTATGTGAAGGAAGTAGTCATTAATAAAAAACACTCAAAAAAAAATCAGTACATATGCTTTGAACTACAGAGGTATAGTATTAAATCATGAAGAAAATGTGATTACAGTACATAAATTCATGTTTGAAATATATTTAATGAGGGAAACAAATAGATCTATTCTAGTTATATCTATTATAAACTTGAATAATTAGTAACCATCAGATAGTATAGAAAAATGATCTGCTCTTGTATATAAAATTACAGTAAATAGCAAGAATCAACTTTTATTATATTGACATTTCCATATGTCTGTGAGTTCATGCAATTCAATAATTTACTCATTGAATTATCCAATGTATTTATAAGATACACTTCTATAGAAAGTAATCATCCTTTCCTCACAAACTCTATTAAACAGTGGTGTTCAATCTGCAAAGATACTCTCACCCCCAGCCACAAGATAAATACTTTAAGGAAATAAAAGTAATGTCTTATTTTTGAACTCAAACATAAATATATGAGCCAATCTTAAGTGTCTAGAAGTGAGAGTATGAATTTATAAATCATTCACTTTAAAATCATTTCTTATCTTTAATATTTTTATTAGCACTTCTGAAATTTTTTAAATTTACTTTGTACTAATATTAAATGATGTTAAATTATGTAATATTTAATAAATTTTATTCAATCTAAAAACACAGCACTTGTAAAACTTATCGAATATTACATAAGATACACTTCTCTAATTTTTCTTAAATTGCCTTCATTATGCAAAACAAAAACCATCAAACAAAAATTATTACTGCAATTCTCTATCTGATCCTCAAATATTGTCTTGATGGTATTAACTCACATTATTAGACTGAGCATAATTTTCTATACTATAAATAGTTTTCTTTAGTGGACAACTTTTCAATTTTCTCATGTAAAGCCATTTACATACTATTGCAATGAAAAAAAAAGTGTTTGTTCTTGGTTCCATTAATAATTAATCAACTGGTGCTTAGTGACAAATTAAGTGCAACATTGGTGTGTGGAAAGAATTAATGAAATCAGCCCACAGATTTTATTATTATGCAAGTCGGGATATCTATTTTTATTCTCTTCTCTCCGCTTATTTTTTTTATTCAATATTTAATAATTTGTAGAAATATACAAACTTCTTTAGTAACATTCTACACATTTATTCCTACAAACTTTCTGTTTTAGAAATTTAGTGTTATTTAGATGATGTATTCCATACTGATAATTCAAAATTTGGTTTATCTAGAATATTTTAACGGTACACTTTTTTTTTCAATTTATAGTGATTACTACAAAGAGACTATACTTCTTAAACTGCAATGTACTTATATAATAGTGCACAAACATATGCCCTTTATACATATACACAAATTAGTTTTATAAAAAAACTTTATTCAAATCTCTCTAATAACATGTGATTTTCTTTTTAGAAAAACATTATTTTTAAAAAATAATTGTAAAATTATGTTTTTAAAAAAAAATTCTACGTAAGATAATACTAAAAGCAAAATATAATAATATTTAAATGGGAAAAAAAATTACAAAATTGAAAAAACTGATTTCAATTTAATCTACGTTGGATAATAATAAGCTCCCCCCCCCCCCCCCCCCCCCCCCCCCCCCCCCCCCCCCCCCCCCCCCCCCCCCCCCCCCCCCCCCCCCCCCCCCCCCCCCCCCCCCCCCCCCCCCCCCCCCCCCCCCCCCCCCCCCCCCCATTGACACTAAATCTTTCAACAATAAACTTTCATGTTAATTATGTTAATAATTTTATATTTATTCTAACCTTTTTTTAAAAAAAATGCTTAATACATGCTATTACATTCAATATACATAATTCTAATTAATTCGATAATTTTTAAAGCATTTTTTTCCAATAATATTTATCATTTTAAAGATTTTAACAATTTTGAATGTCTTACAGTCCTCATCAAAGAAACTAATTTCCCAAATTTTGTTTTTTGAAGTTATAATAATTAGGTCATTGAATTTTCTGATGAAAATTGCAAATCAAACAACACCATTAGAATCTATTAAACTAAAAATATTATTGGAAAAAATGCGTTAAGATATTGAATTAATTCGAAATATATCAATCGATAAAAAAATATAAAGTGGAAAATATATATACATTCACACATGTATTCTGATTAAATATTTCTAATATATTTTATTTCTTTTGTTCAAGTTTACAATAAATATTTTCTTTACCAGAGGTAAAAAAAATATATAGAATGACAAGAATGTGTTCAAATATATTTAATATATACATATATATATGAGTTCACCTTTTTCATAAAACTATTACATTCACCAATTATATAAAATAAAGCAAATTTTTGTGGTCTTCCATCGAAAAATATCAATAAAAACACATATGAAGACTAATTACATTCCTATGGTTACTGCCAAGACATAATCTTCATACAGTTATGAACATTTCTAATATATTTATTCTTATTTTAATAATGTAAAACCAAATTTCAAAAAGTTTCAACGAGAAATAATCATTAACATTTAACTTTAAAATAAATTTAAAAATACAATAATAAAATATCTTAACATGCTAACTTGTTTGACCACTAAAATTTTCCATGTATAAACTTGATCTAAATGAATATCTGAAAATGCTTAATAAATATAATATCATTGATATCATAACACACAACAGCATTTTTCCCCACAAGAGGCTTCATTTCAATCAAATATAATAAAGCAAAAAGAATTAGCGGTTTAATAAGAGTTATACGATACAAAATATAACATTTGACTAACCATATCTTCTAGTTTATAAAAGGGTATTATATACCATGCCCAGTTTTAATGAAGAATTTGTCCATAAAAAAATAAATAGATATGCTGATGTTATCTTAATGGAAAGGGAAATGACATCTGATATTTCATTAAATATATCTTCAAATTCTTAGAAAATATGACTAAAATTGAAAAAAGGAATATTAAAAGAGCAATGCCTCATCCAAATGATAATAATATTAAATGAGATTCTCTTTGTTTTAGATGTAAAAATGGAACATATAACTAACATTGTGAAATTGGGAATTATGCAAAATGTAACAAAATTAATAGAGTGGATCATTTATTGAATACAAATAATGGTAAAATGTGTGTAAGTGTATAGGTCTCAAACACATGAAAATTAAGTAGCTAAAACTGATTTAGAAGCACAAACATGAGAGAAAAATTGAAGAAGTCAATGATTATATGGAATCATCCAACTTACATAGTATTGACCTACACAAGATGATAAACATATGGGAAATTGATGCTGTTAGCAATAATGAAAGCACTGATCAAGCTAAAAAGTGAATATGAAGATAGATGACAATGGCATGCTAACTAGATTACTAAAAAATCAAAAAAAAAAAAAAAAGCAAGCCATGGAGAAATAACATTGTATCAAAACCAAGACAAAAGAATAGATGAACAAAAATTGTATAAACCAAATAGATTAGCAAATAAATGATAAAAAAAAAAAAAGTTGTAGATTGTAGAAGATAAATTAGAAACAGAAATAAATTTAAAAAATCATAAATCAAAAATATAAACAAAAATTTAGGCATAATGACATTAGCACTAGACAAATTAATTGTCCAAATAAAGTGTAAAATTTTTAGATTAGATATAGCAACAAATACTATAATTATATTGGAAGAGATGGAAATAAATCCCAATACATTTAAATATGTAACTTATTTCCTAATTAAACACAGTATTATATTTTATAAACCAAATAATAGGTTAGCCCAAGGTATAGCCACATTTAATAAATGTTCATTATGAAATAGAAAAAATTCAGATGCTAAATTTGCAGACAAATTATATTATTGATTTTTTTGTCTATCTAAAAGTATTGCATTATGTGTTTGGAAATTTATTCCATAGTAAAAAGAAAGAATGAAATATTGTAAATATACTACATAATGTTCAAATCAAATTGCTTAAATGTCTAGGAATAATCACATTAGGTGGGAATCTAAATAATACTCAAAGATTTTGCAAAATTATTAAAGAATTTTTTGCCTTTTTCATTGCAAAATAAATATCCAACTAATTCATAGGTTATTTTGCCAATAATAAAATTTCATCTGACATTGATCTACTTTTTCTTTCAGGACATAAGGTAAACAATATAAATAAATCAGTGATTGGTTTCACCAACAATCTAAGTATACAATATAACTAGTGATTGATGTCTATAAAAAAGATAAGTTTACAACAGATCAACTAATTCATTGACGATGATAAATTATTATACAAGAAGTTCAAATAACTAATCTGGTATTGCATAATATAAAATAAAGAAAAATTAATAATTTATGCAGGGAAAAATTCAATGTTAATTTATGATACAATCAAATAAAACAGGATTCAGGAAATACAAAAAAATATTCCAATCATAAACAAGCTTTAAGCACATCATGAGTTAATTCACAATCTGCAGGAGGAGTACAACAAATTATATCATGCATAATCAAACAAAACAAATAAGAAAGCTAATTCCTAATTTGTAAATTCAATCAAAACCAATGATCAAATACACCAAAGTTTATATGTTACACAGAAGCAAGCTTGTATCAGAAATATAACTAGGTAAATATATTTTTAAAAAATGAAAAATAAAATTTAGTGAAAGAATGGTGTAACAACATATAGAAACAATATAATAAGAAAGTATAAGAAATGTATAATGAAAGAAAAAATATAACAAGAGATAAAATTAAAAAAACAAAAAAACAAATAGCCTTGGCAAATAACACATTTCCGTTTATCTATTTAAAAACTTTTAGATTATGCCTTCACACTAGTAACACAGAAATGTTTCAGTCATATGTGTTATGAAAAGATGCTCTTACATGAATAAAACTATTATTCAGAGCTATCAAATAAACAATTGAAAAGACACCAACTATGGAAAAATTAAGGCAGATTTCAATGAAGATATTAATTTTAAAATATTTGGTAAAATATTGTTTAAAAAATTGCATCAGTTAATGGATATTAAACTAACATCAGCACATCATGCTATAAGAGAGAAAAACAATGAGTATAGTTTAAAAAACCAAAATGAAAGTAAGTACAATAAATAATGAAAATTGATAGAAAATTATGCAATAATAATTTATTTTTAAGTTGATCTAGTTAATATATCATATCTATTAGCAGCATTATAATAAGTGATATCTGAACAACAATATAAAAAATTGTAGAACCTTAATTAAAATTACTATATTAAAAATTCTGTTTTTTTGTTTTTTTTTTATACCAGAAAAAAAAAAAACTCCACAAGGTTCAGTACTAAGCAACATTGCTCTTGCCTGTAAAACAAAAAAATTGAAAGTCAGGCATTTGGTTTTTAAACTATCTGAATTAAGTGTGAAAATAGTGATATCCACCATAATAATTTTCCAAAATACCTAAAATATTCAGAGATTTTGTTTATCTGAATAAATTCTAAAAAGATACTAGATCCTGTACATAACCAAACAAATCTGCTGCATGTTAACTAGCTATAGGTAGAAAAATTCCATCAGAATATCAGTCAATGTCATCGTTTTTTTTGTTGTTGTTGTTGTTGTTGCTGTTTTTTTGTTTTTGTTTTTGTTTTGTTTTTTTTTTTGGGGGGGGGAAATGAAGTTGAATTACAACATGTGTTTGCATTTAATAATAATAATAATAAAAAAACATATATTACTTTAACTAAGGTTTAAAGTTTACACCCAAGCTAGAAATAATCTCTAGTTTAATAAATGATTAGTATTAACCATTATTGCATTTATTTAGACTGCATTTATTTAGAGTGACTCATGACAAATTTGTTGGTGGAGTAAGTTTGACACTTATAAATCAAAATGTAACAATTTTTAACATTAGTTATGGGTATTTTAGAATATTATTTCTTTGGATTTAATTTGCAATATAACATTAAATGGAATAAATCAGATAGTAAAAAGAAATACATTTGGGGATAATCACATATTTTATTAATTTCAATAATCCACTTATCATATAGTTAAGGAGGTTTTAATTATACTTATCAACTATGATATGATGATACATATACATAAAGGTGCAACCAAAAACAAGACAAATGTTTTATATTTTTATTACCAGATACACATATAATTAATAAAATTTGGAAAAGTTCATTTTGTAGGAACTTAATTACATTACATAACAACCTGCAGGATGATTTAAAATTATCAGCCTGATCAGCATAAAATATAAAGAATTAAAAACAAATAAGCAATATATAATATTTATGGAAAAAGTTTCAATGTAAGCTTCTGAAGAAGTTTAAGAAAATAGATCCTCTCCAACATTATGTCAAATCCGTTTTTGAATTACTAAATGACATTCTATTAACAATGATTTACAAAATGGAAGATTAAATACAAATTTGGAACCTATATGTATTTTTGCAAGATAAAAAAGGAAATATTTTTATATTTGTTTGAAGAATGTAAAACATTTAAACAAATAAGGATGAAAATATTTCACATCCCATGTATAAATTACAGTTAGATGCACTAAAAATAAAATGGTCAATAAAGTGTCATATAAACAATGATAATAAAACATAGAACTGGCTAAGGAAATTTAAATAAATACTTCAACAGATGCCTAAGATATCTCCAAAAAATATTATTGGAACTAATTTGGACAAGCATCCGTTCCATCCTTGTGTGAAATATGGAATTAATAATCTATTAAAAAACATTTTAAAATTAAAGATCCTATAAGACAGTGATAGAAAAAAAAGGAAGTTTTTTTTTTAAAAACCTGTAAATCAAAATTTATATGTATATAATTATATACATATAAATTTTGATTTATAATACATAGTTATGTATATAACTGTATACATAACTCCAACCAAAGGGAGAAAAAAACTACTCTAGAAAGGAATTTTGTAATGGCTATACAACTCAATCCATGAACCACAAATATACCCATATATAAGATCATGCTGGCCTATTTGTTGTTGTTGATTTGATATTTTGCAATGCTATTTAATTTCTCCTGCAGAAATTTTTTATTTCTGATATATGTTATTATGCTGTCTAATTGTATCTCTCCAATGTATTTTACTCTGTCGTATCTTCCCATTATAAACAGTCAATATTACACTTCTTTAAAATGGCTTTGCGATCATTCTAATAATGTATTTGGGGTCTATCTCTCTCATGAAAACCATGCTTAAGTTAATTATAAAACACCCTTTTGAAAAGTGTTGCATTGTTCATTAATTTGGCATGTCCAATCCAATGAAGATTTGGTTTTACAATAATAGACTCTATAGTATTACATCATGCAAGTTGAAAGATATATTAATTGATTTTATAATCTTGCCAGTATATTTTTAAAATTTCCAAATAATCCCAAAATAAAACCCTACTAATATCTTTTATATTATGCTGATATTGTCCAAGTCTCACTTCATTACAATAAATTAATAGAATAATAACTCTACTTGTAGCTAACTTAAATGCAGTATTGAATTCCCTGTTAAAATCAGCAACAAGATCACATTCCTACTTATAAAATTACAAAAGTATTTAAACTGATTTATAATCTCAAAATGATAACTATCCAAGCTAAAAGTGGCTGAAGATTTTTATTTCAAATTTAAAAATATTAATTACTAAACCAAATTCTTTAAATGTTGCACTCAAAACATTAAGTACATTTTGTAAATCATCTTTTAAAATAGAAAAATAGCAATCATCAGCAATCTGTAAATGCAGAATTCAAAAAATGAAGTTCTTATTTTTGCATTTAATTGATTCGAATTTAAAATGTCACCATCAAAATCTGTTTTGCATGTTGATTCCAGTTTCCTTAAGTTATCTAGAAACAGTTTCAAAGACAACTGTCATAAAAACTGAAAACTATGTTAATTAAAGGAAATACACATACTTGTTTAACACTAGTTTTCATTTTAAATACCTCAAATTTTCCACCTATAGTAATAATATTTCCACTCATTCCATTATATCAAAACTGTATAATACAAATAAATTTTGGTGGACAACCAATTATAATTTCAAACAATTCTGTTAAACTGAATAAAATAAAATGCCTTAACTAAATCAATAAAAACAATATATAAATCACTCTTTTGTTCCCAACACTTTTCTTGAATTTTCCTGGCAATAAAAAACATGCCTAATGTGATTCTTTATTCTCTAAAACCATACTGATTATCTAGAAACCATTCATTTATAACTAAAATATTCAAAAAAATCCTTCAAAGTACCTTTGCTGTAATAGATAATAATGATATTCCACAAATAATTACTGCAATTTTTGTCTATTCTCTTTGTTTTTAAATTTGGAATAATAAAAGCATCTATAAGATCAGGTGGCATAACAATTCCAATATTTTTGGAACTGATATATCACTACCATATTTTAAAACTTCACATATTTCAACATTGCCACAGCCTTTCCACTTTTAAAATTATAACAAACTGTTTTGACTTGAGCTGAATGCCTTTATCCAAATTTAAATAAGTAGACAAATGGATATATCATTAAATCATCTATCATTAAATCATCTCTTGTATCATTATTCAAAATATGATTAAAATACTTCTTCCACCTGCTCAAAATATCAGTATCACCACAAAAGAAAACACCACCTGCTAAACTTGAATAGTGATTCCATTTCTTATATCCATGTTCTTTTCAGTGGAACACAAAAAAAAATCTACGGTAAGCACAATACAGCAAAAATCATCTTCTTTGCAGTTTTAATCCATCAATCATTATAAAGCCTACTAGTCAATCATTGAACTTCTACCTTCAGATCTTAAATAATTAGTATAAAGTTCCACATTTATTATTATGCTAAGCAGAAAATACCTTACTTCATTTTAATCAAATTACTACTAATAAAAACATTATCAGAAAATCAGTCACAATTTTCTTTTTAATGAACCTGAGAAAACATTTATTTCTAACAATAATTACACTCCTTAAGATAATTCAGTGTTTCAGAAATATGACATCTTGGAGGTCCAAATTACCAATGTTTGTGTTTAATAGCTATTAAAATTTAATACATAAAATAGATGCATCTAAAAAACAAACATTAATTTGTCTTGTAAATATGATTTGAATAAGATCTACTTTTTAATTCATCTATCATTTTAATCTTGAGATTATTAATTTATGATCCATCAAACAAACAGCACATATAAGTGCTCACATAATATGATCTCATATTCTGTCTCTTAGCTATAATGCAATCTATTAAATGCCATTGTTTTGATTGTGGATACACCCATATTCTTGTATAATGGTTTTTCTGCCTAAACAAAGTGTTTGTAATAATCAATCCATATGTTGTGCAAAAATTTAATAACAACAGACTGTTTGAATTTATAGTTTAGCCAAAGTCTACTATTTGTATCAAAATGCACATTAAAGTCTCTAGAAAGAATGGTACTGCTATAATAATGCTATCCACAAGGAATAAATCCTTTCTCTTTCTGAATTCTTTGAATCTAAGGTTGGAGTGTAGGAACTAGTAAAGTGAGTATTAGTACTATTATGCAAGGCAAGTTAATATAATGAGGAATTCCAGCTATAGAAGATACTAAACCAGACTTTAGAGAAATACAATACCATGCATTCTCCTTTCACTGACAGATCTGTCTTTCCAAAAATGTGTAGCCACGTACCTATTCTATTAAACTTCCTTTCTCTAGAAAATGAGATTGACTAAGAACATCTATATCAATCTTAAATCTTGACAGCTACATAGCTACCAGTGCAGTCTTCCATTCTGATCTTAAAGAGTTTGCATAAAGTAAATTTCACATTCTGTATAATCTATATTTAGAGAAAAAATAATATAATACTTATCTTTAGCGATATCACTGCCATCTACTTTACTACTATTACTACTGATATTATTTTTACTATTTCTATCAGTAATGAATTCACTATATACCACAACCTAGCCATACTATGAGAGTTATTTTTAAAGCACATTTTCTAGTAAGCAGGGGAAGTCCTAAATAGGGCTGGTAAACCTATAATCTTAGTCAATGAAAACTTCAATCTAAAATCCAATTCCAAACAAGACTCACTGGTGATTGTGTTGTCTTGAGCAAAGATCATAACTAAGAACTGCCAGCCTACTCAGCATGTCATCATCATCAATTTTTTTTAAATTCACAGGAGTTTAAACTAAAAAACAAAATGAAAAAGGGACATGAAGACAGAAATGCTGTGAATGTAGTTAAAGGATGAAAATGTATTGCTTATATGGATGATGATGATGATTATGATGATTATTATTAAATAACATATTGAAAGTATATATAATATTTTCTCCATTTACAACATTTGAAGTAACAGTAGTAATAATTAAATTTTCAGAATATTTTAGAATGGATCACTACTTATCCTAAATTCAGCATTAATTTTTAAAATTTTCATTATGCAGATATGCATATTATTTAGATTTATTCAAATTATAAAAGTCTAATGACAGTAATCAAGCGAACTTAATATCATTACAATAATGCCAAGATACATAATTTCTAAAAGAAAAAATATTCTCTTCAAACCAACATAACAGTGATTAAAGATATGAAAGTATCTTGGATTATCTTGAATAAAATATGGCATTGACATGTTTCAAAAAATGTGCTTTTGGTTTTCCCCCCATATATATCCACTTTATTTGTATTCTATCACTTTTAAATATAAAGTTATGTATAACTTATTAATCTTCCTGAAGTTAAAAGTGAAGCCTATTCAATTTATTCTTTCCTGTACTATTCGACTCAATAAACATGGTATTTCACATCTATTCAATCTTCTTTCCTTCTGTCAATTGCAGAAAATATATGTATATACTTTCCATCTATAAACCTAATAAACAAATTATATAATTAAAAAAAACCTAATAATCAATTCATTTATTTTGTTGTTGTTTTTTTTTTTCATATTTGAATGCATGTTACAAAAATGAAAATAATTTGAATTGTTTACGTAATAAAAAAAATACTTTAGGAAATATGGGATAACTTTTAAATACATCCAATGTTACCTTATGATTGATTTTTAAATATATATTACGATAAATATTTATTATTTGTGCCTGCTATTAGATCGTTGATATACATCTATAAATTGATAATTCTTAAATAATTTTTAATCTTTGAAAACACATTATTATATAATATATTAAAACCTATACAAAGATAAATCAATAGACTAAATATATAAGAATATAAAAGTTACGTGACAAAAATATTTTTAATAATAATATACATATTAAATTTATATAAGATACACATTCAATATATATATTCACACATATATGAACACGCCGACATTTAAACTTTTGTAAACAAACAAAACGAAAACATGAATGAATGAATGTATATTTATATAAAACTCATATTCAAAATGAGAGGGGGAAAATACATATATACATTAACATCATATATGCACACAGAATCACGAGTAAGTAAAGGAAGCAAAAGAAGAGAGGGATTAAACGCGCGCTGAAAAAAAAAAATCGATAAAACCTACCACGTTACCATTATCATATAATAATATTCGTTTTAATTAGATTTAAAATGTTTGGAGCTAAATTTTCGGTTATGAATACGAAAGAGATCAAAATATAATGAATATTTTATATAAAAATACAAGCAATCACTTATCAATTTAAAAGCTGCATTTGCTGCAAAAGGTAAAAAGAAAGATGGGTCAACATATACATATATATGCATCACTAATAAATAAAAATTTAAAAAGCAATGTTTAAATAATCAGAGATGGGAAGCCAGATGAGATTGCGCATTAAATACCTTAGGCTTGGAGGTACTAGGCTCCTCATCTTCACTTAAACTCAGCCTGCGGTGAATTGTGACTCCAAGAAGCATTACTATGAGCTGAACAACTATTTAAAGGAATTCCACAAAGTCTGCCAGCGGGATGGTTAAACAAATAGTAGATTTTTTATTAATGTTGCATTATCTTCTTAAATTTTTAAATTATATATAAATGCTGAAACTAGGTTATGCTTGACCAAATGTTAAACTCTCATCGGGATCACAATTAAAAAAAATGTATACTGTATATTGATTTTTTACCCCCTTACTTCTCTTGCTACATCAAATTATTCATTCGAAAATACAGATTTTGCAATTATAATGTAAAGCGACATTCTTCCACCTCCACGTGTTTGATCAAAACAAAACATTTTTATAACTTAAATGATGATTATGTCATTTAACCAAGATGCTCTACAAATTCACATTAGGATAATAAACAAGTTTTAGTTTCTATGGCAACTTACAGCTTTGTGATATTGGATATTTTCTACATATATATAAAATGAAAAAAAGTCTATAACTGATATAATTCCATATATAAAATATCACGTTAAAATTATAATCTTGAAAAAGATTTGTATTCCCAAATTCTGAAATCATTCTAATCACATGCATTTCTTTAAATATCATATTAACCTCTTTCATCTTTTCACATTTTAAAAAAAAGATAAAGGGTAAACCCTCCTGCTTTCGTATAAAATATCAGATGGTGTGTGCATACTATATATACACGAAGTAGATGCGAAGTTCATACTAGCTGAAAGATTCTTTCATTTCTCTCAAGCAAAATAAATTCTTAATGTCCAATAAGTACTTACGTAGCCGTTGCTACCATAGATGAGTGTCCACCAACAAACATCAGTCAGCATATTAATTTAATTGACTTTTATTTCTGCATTCAAGCCAAAAAATGTCATGATGTTTTTTCTCACTTGCTCAAGTTTTTAATTGCATCAGTTAAATTTATTTGAAGGCACGATAAACAGGTATATGTGTGCATTCGTTTTTGTTATATCTATAATCATGATAGACAAAAATAAAGATCTCATATCACAGAGGCAAGGTCCACCCTAGGCTAGCAAGTTACTGGCAGTTGTAATCACTTTCATGCAAACAAAGATTATAATGAATTTAAAAAAACTGTCTAACATTAAATGAAATATTAGCAAACTTTGTAAAGTTGCAAGAAAAGATGAAGGGCAAATGGTTTGAAAAATGGTACATGCTTTACTATAAAGATTCAGATGCTAACAGTATAAAAGTACATATTAACTAAAGAAAAAGAAAATCAAAATTGATGGTATATCGGACAAAGTGGCAAGATTACTTACACAACTTACTGGAGAGTATCAAATTCAGATTTATATTCCAAACATTTTAAAATAGTTTTCAGTGGAAAACAGAAGATAAAGAAGTCACACGATCACAACTTCTTATGCTTACACAAGTTTTTAGAACAATAGTAAACTCTCCACACCACAGTGCCAACCAGTGCAAACCTTAGTAAATGAATGCAAAAAGGTTTGTGCATAAAATGCCTATCTGGTGCCTATTTATATCATTGCCTTAGACTAGTTTCTAACTTGGATTTCTAACTTTATAATTAAATAAATAGAAAAAAGGTAACTGTTGGAGAATTGCATTGAATCCTAAGATCTAGGTGCAGTGTTTCCAGATCCAATGCTCTACACTAACGATAGTTATACGCTAGAAACTAATCTGGGGATATTGGATGAGTATCCACTAGATAGGGATTTTATGCATAAACCTTCTTGCATCTATTAATTACAATGCTTGCACTGATGGCACTATTATATGTAGTGTTTGTTACTGTTTTAAAATAAAGAAGTGTTGTGTAAATTTGTTTGAGGACAGAAATGAGAGGACATGAAAGCATCTAAATGAAGACTAATAGAGATGGTCCATATTTTGATGACTAAAAATAGATGTTCAATGTGCATAAAGTATTTAACACATGAAATAATCATAAATTAATGATATATAGAATATATGTGTGCTAAGGTGAAGATAGACAAAAGCTATTAACAGTTAATACCCCCAATTCTTTAGGCTTCTTTTTTTCACATTTTTTCTCCACCTTTACATCTTGTACATGACGTTTTTCTAGTCCCTTAAAATCTTTTTATAATTTAGCTTGAATCATCAGTTGCCTTGCCTATCTATGGTCAGTTCTTCTAATGATATGTCTAGTCCTGTTCTATTTTAGATTCAATTTTTTTGTGTGTTTGTTCTCTCGCCTATGTATTTCATTTTTAATGCTTCCTCATTAACTACAACATATATTCTATGCTAAACTGTGTCATCTACAAGATTGATGACATTATTAAAATCCTTCGTCTTCAATCATGTAGGCAAATTAAGTTTCTTAATATTAAATTATTTTTACTGAAAATACATTCATCCATTTTAATTCATTTAATTTTTATCAAAAAGCACTTCATTCCATTATAACCATTACATTTCCATTTATAATTATAAAGACCTTCTATTTCATTGCTATTAATCTTAATTTTCTTTTTTTTTTTTTTAAAAAAAAAAAGCATCAAACATTAGGTAATATTATCCTTTGGACCTATTTTCTTGCTTTCATCTGATAGCTGTTGTAACATTTCCAAAACAACTTATACATTGTTTCCTGAAGGTTTGTGATGATGGTTGTTTTAGTTATAGTTATTGTTCAGACTATTTCCATCATCTAATATGAGTATTAATATCTTTAGAAAAATTTAACTTTATTTAAATATTCCAAATAATTCAACTGTTAGTAATAGCACATCAAACAGGTATTATTCCCCCTCTTCTTCAGGTACTGCTGACCTGACCAGTGACAGGTCTAGCATGGGAATTGAACCTAAATCCTTAGATTCTTGAGTATTGAATTTTAATCTTATGTATTATTCATAAAAATATTGTCATTATGTACAAAACATGACTTAAATAATCTCAATTTATTTTTTTTCCTTTACTTCCAAATTTTAACTCACAAAATATTTTGTAAAACTGCTATAAAAAGTTTTAAAAATATGGGGTGCTATCAGCAGCAACCTTCAAACAAATATGGCTATTCCTATTCCAAGAAAGAAAACTATTCTAAAAATGAGTTTTGAGGTTATCACACAAACCATTCTGTAAATCACAAATACATGCATATATAGAAACATTCATTTTTTTGGTTTACATTTTATATTGTTGTCTTAACTTCTACTGTAGAAACCTTTACATTTTCTTTCTGAAATAGTCCAATACCATGCCTAATTGTAGCTCTCCACTATTATATTATATTCTCTTCTTTAAAATATTTTCAAAATAATCTTTAAAACATACTTGGGGTGTATCTCTCCCATGAAAAACATCCTTTTAGAAAGTCTTGTATTGATCATTTATTTTGCACATCCAATCCAGCCAATTTATTATTTTACCATAGTGGACTCTGTAATATTACACACAACAATTGAATACATTTATTAATTTTATGATATTGCCACTGTGTTTTTAGAGAACATCTTTGAATGAAATTTTGATGTCATTATGTTGCATTTTTTAGGACTGCCCAAATCTCATTTTCATACAATAAATTAAGTAAAATTTAGTTGCAATAATGATTCAAACACAAGTGCGTGTGTGGCGCAACTGCTCCCAAAAGCTGTTAATACACATACAAATAGCTAACTAAAATATTAAACAGCTGAGCGCTTTCAAAGGATCTTGCCTTCATAATCTCTATCAAAAAGATGGAATTAGCATTTGCATAAATTTAAACGTAAGCAAGCTCTGATTATGAAGGCAAGATCCTTTGAAAGCGCTCAGCTGTTTAATATTTTAGTTAGCTATTTGTATGTGTATTAACAGCTTTTGGGAGCAGTTGCGCCGCACACGCACTTGTGCTTGAATACATACATTTCCCAAAAGTAAAATTATTTAACTTAATTGCAATAATGATGAAATATTTTGGTCATTTGGAGTCTATGTTGCACTTCAATATCAAAGTTAAAAGTTTCTGAGATTTTTCTTCCACTACTAACTGATAAAGAAGTTGAATTTTTTGAACATTAATTATTAAAATATTCTTTACATGTTGCATTCAAAAACTACATTCTTTAGATTATCTTTTGAACAGGAAAAAATAGCATAGTCATCAGCATACTGTAAGTCTAATATCGAAGAAAATAAAATTCTTGTTTTCACTTTTAATCAATTCAAATTAACAAATTCCACCATTACTCTTATCGCATCTTGATCCAGATTCATTAATTGCCTATAAACAATTCCAAAGATCACAAACATAAAATTGAAAACAATATTGGAGCAAAACATTATATTGTTTAATATCAGATTTCATTTCGAATGTTTCAAATTTTCTGCCTGTAGTAATAATATGTATAATCCATCATGTAAAAATTGTATAATATGAACACTGTTTTAAATAATGCTGTAGACATGTTCAATTAATGAAGTCAAGTGCTTTGACAATATCCATTAAAAATATATATATAAATCATTCTTTTGGTACCAATATTTTTCTTGCATTTTCTTAATAACATAATCTGTGTTTATAATGCTTCTTGATTATCTAAAGTATTTAGTCTCTGGTAATCATTAAACTATGACTGGAAACAATGTATTCAACAAAATTATTGCAAGCTTGTTTATCTCTTTATTTTTAAAAATTGAAACAGTAGAAGTATACTTGGGATCTGAAAGCATAACTTCAATATTTCTGAATCTAATATACTTCCATATTTTAAAACTTCTCCAATATTTCATAAGAATCTGTGACCTTTCTATTTTTAATCTTACTAAGAGATATTTTCACTTCACTTTGTATATTTTTATCCAAATCTAAAAGAATAATAAAATAATTATATCTTTTTCGTTATCTCAATTCTTATACCATTAACAAAAAGATGATCAAAAGATTCCTTCCACCTGTTCAAAATATCATTGTCATCAAATAATGGAGTGTCATGTCTGGATTTAATAGGACTGTATACTGTGACTCCATGTTGATTTTTAATATATCAAAAAAAAATCTAGAGTACCCACAATCGGCAAACAGTTATATCTCCTTTGCAGTTTAATCCAATTACTTTTAAATCTTCTTGTCAGTTGTTGAACTTCAATTAGGAAACTCCACATATTATTTGGTTAAGCAGAAAAAACTGCAAGTTTTTTTAAATCAAATTTCTAATAAAATCACTGTCAGAAAACTAACAATGATTCTTCTTTTTAATTAAACAAAGAATAGATTTATTTGCATTTAAAACTTACTTTTAAGAGAAATCTGTGCCGCTATAATATTACAATCTATCCAAATTAGCAACAATTTTAATGTTTAATAGTTGCAAAAATTTAGTACACATAGTAAATACTTGAGTGCAAATACAACAACATTCCTTATTAGTAATTTTTCTGCCTAAAAAAAAGTATTTATAATAATTCATATATTGTGCAAAAATACAATAACATAAGACCATTTGAATTTACAGCCCCAATACAATCATTTCCATTAACTTTTGTCAAATCTACCATTTGTAATAACATGTGTGTTAAAGTTATCAAGAAGTAAACTTTGCTATTTAATAGTATTGCTGTAATAATGCTATCCAGCAAGGAATAAAAGCTCCCCGTCTTGCATTGGTGGTCGAGAGGTCAGCGCGACTGCCTTGCAATTGCAGGCAGTTGCCCGGGTTGCGGGTTCGCGTCCCGGCCGATGCTATGACACTTAAAAAATAATAATAATAAAAGCTCCCTTTCTCTGTGTGTGCAAATCAAGTTTAACACTATTAGTCTTCCACTGACACAGTGAGGAATTCTAAAAATATTAGATAATAAATTAGACTTTATAGCAAATCCAACACAATGCATTTTCCTTTCAGTAACTGATCTGCCATTCGAAATAAATTTGCAGAGAATAGCTACATTAATTTTAAATATTGACAGCTTCTTAGCCATGAGCAATGTCTTCTATTTAGTCCTGATAAATTTGCAACAAATAAGAATTGTATATTCCATGTAAGATTTATAATTTGTACCTTGGGTATTATCATTGCCGTCTGCTTTACCAACTACTAGTGATATTATTTCTATTGTTTTAATTTAACAAATATCCCAGACTAATTTCTAGCTTACAGCTTTCATCAATGAGGTGTAAAAGTGAAAAAAACCCAATGTGAAAAAAAAAATAACTACATTTATGTTATGGCTGTGTGATATTCTACTGCTTTAATAAATAATTTGCCAGGAATTTAAACTTATATTGTGAGTCAGACCATTTTTAAAACACATCTAGTTCCTTCCATGTCCATGATAAGCAGGGAGATTCCTAAATAGGACTGCCTAAACATACAATCTTTGCCAATGGGAAGTCCTCTTTAAAAATCCAGAAATAAACTGAATCATTAGTGATTATATTGCCTTGAACCAAGATCACAAGGACTCAGATTATTAAGTATGTCTCATCACTACTTTCTTAATTCCCTAAGGCCTATGCTTATCAAAAATGAAAATGGGAAGAAAATCATGTTTGTACAAAAACGCATTCATTGTTACATTTATTATATGAAGATGACTAATGTCATATGACCATAATAACCATTTCTGCATTAATTTAAGTGACTAAAAAAAAAAGAGCACAGGAAAATAAAATAAAAAACTGATGACATTGGAAATATCTAGCTTTTAATAAGCCATCATCTTATCTTATAAGGCAACAGGAAATACCCTTGGTCAGACACACTGTTTGTTTATTATTCACAGTTAACCTTCATATCTGAAATTCATTCTATTATCTTTGCCAATAGTGGGAGCACAGCACCCAACTGTACATTCTCATTAATCTTCTTAATATTATTATAAAGACTAATCACTGTTTAGACATTTCTAAAAAAATTTCGAGAATTTTACAAAATATTATCAAAATCATACTTTTCTTTATTTTTGCTGTAATATCCTATAAATACAATTTATCCAAACCGCTTCAAACACTTTTTAACAAAACTCTTTATTGTATATATACATACACCTACATTTTGACTGACCTGCAGCCTTCTTCAGAGCAAGTTTATTTTGATCTTCTTTTTTTTTTTGATCTTTTAAAAAATAAGATCAAAATAAACTTGCTCTGAAGAAGGCTGCAGGTCAGTTGAAATGTAGGTGTATGTATATGTACAATAAAGAGTTTTGCTAAAAAGTGTTTGAAGTGGTTTAGATAAATTGTAATTTTACAATATCTTGAATCTAATCTCAATATTCCAAAACTCCAATCACAGAATAGATCCTTACAGAATCAAATGCCTTTTCACATATTATAAATGGCAACTCACCTTCAATTGATTTTTTTATAAATTTTAATATTTGTGCAATATTCACTCTGACTTAAAAAAAAATCCAAATGGCATCTCAATTGAGAATCTAAGAAAAAACACTGTCCTTTTTTTAAAAAAAAAAAAGATGGGGGTTATTAAAAGTCTGTGAACTTACTGTGCTTGTTGTTGAACAAACTATTCAAGTTTGTCTTTCATATGAACAATCAAACAAAAATAAGTTACAATGATAAGAAGTTATTGAGCATTAGGATTTATCCTACTCAATTCCTGTGAAGACTAAGAAAAAAAAGTCTCTTTTCAGTTAATAGCAATCTTTTTTGAAACCTTTTTTATATACTGTATATCTACATGCATACACACTGTGATGTTTCATATGTTAAGTAAAGAGTTTATCCCTTTTTTTCCTTAAATCCAAAAAGATTGAATATTTAGAGATGCATATATGATTAGAATGAATGCAGAAATTGAAAAAAAAATTCAAGATTATAATTTCAATCTGACATAGTACATGTGAAATTTGCAAGCAGCTCCAAAACTTGTTTTTAGCTTGACAGGTAAAATGGAGTTAAAGGTAGTTGGTAGATAACTGCATTCTTTCAAACTTTGAATCCAAGGTTTTACTGATAAAATCAAAAATCAAAATTCAGTCTAAGGATTGAAATTTAAATACTAAGGGTAGGAATATTATATACATCAGATAATTGTTGATTACTCAAGCTTACACTAGAGAACACTACAGTGGAGAATTGCTTCTATATTAAATTAAAACATCTCAAAGAGAATTTTTGGAGCATCTCAGTTAAATGTCATAATCATATTATAAAAGCATTTCTTATTGAAATCAAACCATGTGATTCCACAGTACTGCATGACAATTTTTGCATCATGAACAAATGTATGACCTTAATGTATGTTAAATTCTCTGCTCAAAGCATAGAATTTCATTAGAAAATAATTGAGGCAAAAGAATTCTACAACTAAGTAATAGCAGTTAATAAATGATCATTACTAATGATAATTTGGAAATGATTGCTACCCATTAACATAATTCATTCTAACATCTCAAAATTAAGGACCAACTATACAAAAATCCACAACCAAGTAAAATAAAAAATGAAAAATATTATATTAGCGGAGATTTAAAAATTAATATACCTTTTCAAAAAATTCTGACACCCAACAAATTTGCAAATAATTTGCAACTACCCCAATTTAAATCAAATAAAAAATTTTATGTATTCAATACACTGTAGAAATATTAAATATTCAATATGGATATTTTATACTATTGATATTTAAAATGTTTCTACTTTTCCAAGTTAACTATTATATTGATACACTATCTTGTTCTTCATGATTATATGTTTCTTTAAGTCATTGTATCCCCCATCCCACTATTAAAGGCTCTAAAGCAGTGGTCTTCAACCTTTTCACACCTGCGGACCGGTAAAAGTTTACAGATAAATTTTCTTAAAGATGTAACCTGCTTAGCCTTAGATAAGCATAATTGTTATAACTGACCAAAACAGCACACTAGTTATTGTGTATTGTAATGGTGTTGCTTACCTACACATGCTGAACACTCTTCTCGAGTTACGCAGTCATAATGCTACAGAAAACTGTACAATAACAATCGTTCTCATTAATGTGCTTATATTTCTATATTTATTATTTCATTGTTAAAACATGCAAGAATAAAATGTTATTCACCTGAATGTTGAAAAAGTCAAAAGTTTTGATCTTATTTTAATTTGGGGGGGGGGGGGGGGTTGAGAAATACTTTATAAAAGTTAGAGACAAATTTTATGGTTGTTTTTTTAAAAAAGGTGATAAAAATTGATTTCAAAAATAAAAGTTAAAGCCAAAAAAGAACTTATTTTAATTTTTTTTGTGGGAGTGGGTTGAGAAATACTTTGTCTTCACTGAGACAAAAGATAGAGATGAAAATTATTTTTCGTTTGGTTTTATTTTTTAAAAAAGGTAATAAAAATTGGTTTTAAAAATAATTAGTAGGGGTATACAAATAAAGGCAAAAAAGATATCGCCTTATAGGCTAAAAAAAAAAGTGGCCGTATTTTTAAACAAAAAAAAAACTAGAAAAAGTCAAAAGTGTTGATCTTACTTTATTTTGGGGTGTTAGGGGTGTATTAAGAAATACTTTGTAAAAGTTAGAGACAGAACTTTTTTTTTGGTTTTTATTTTTAAAAAAAGATAATAAAAATTGATTTCAAAAATAAAAGTTAAAGCCAAAAAAAAAAAAAATTGCCATATAGTCAAAAAAAAAAAAAAACACTAAAAATGAAATGTTAAAAGAGAGAGTAGAAAAAATTTAAGAGATCAAAAAAAGTCACGTTACATTTTATTGTTTTAACAACGCTGACAAGCGGTTGTGATTGGCTATCAAAAGACAACCAGAGTTTATATAATAAAAAACTTTTTCCTACCCCCCCCATAAACATCTGTGATAAATAGAAAAACAAATTAATTTATGTATGATTGATTAGATTTTGTTTTTGTTCTGTTTCTTTTTTTTTTTTAATCGGGTAAAAATGCGATGAAAAAATAAATAAAAATTGTTTATTTTAATTAAAAGTTTAAAATCTTATTATTTTGTTATTACAAACTTTCTTGTCAGTCTAGCGTGGACCAGCAGAAAACTTCTGCGGCCTGGTGCCGATCCGCGGACCAGTGGTTAAAGACTACTGCTCTAAAGGACTTAAAAATATTTTAAATTTACAAATTCCAACAAATTATATCTTAAGTCTAAGAAAAGTACAAATTGTAATTATTAATAATAATAAACCATTGGTTTGACATACTGAAATATTTTAATTCTGATTTATAATACAAAGAAATAAATTGCAATGAAGTTGCTTTGTCTAAAATACTATTTGGGACACATATTGCAACACTACTAATAAATTTATTGGAATTTTTTGAAAAATCTGTATTAATTATACTACTACATCTCTTATTCTAATAATAAAATCTCTCTCCCTTATATCACACTAGTAAAAGTTTGAAATCCCTATACAATTATTAATGTTTTCTCTCCATCTGTATAACTATAGAAGTTTCTCTTCATTGCTTATATCTTTTTGTTCTATATCAATTAGTTAGCACACTTTGCAATGAATTTACAATTATATTTTTTAAATAATTCATTTTTTATCTTTAAAAGATCACATATTGCATTTTGTGTATATAATATCTATTTAATTTTTTTTTTTTTTTAGAAAAAAAATAATTGCACATTTCTGTTATCTTCTTAGTTCAATTATAGAGTTGTAAATAATAATTTGTCAAATCTTTGATTTATTAAATCTTATTTAATTATCTCTTCTCTTCAAATAATATCAATTTAGTTTAACTTGATCTAATTTACTAGGTAACTGGAAAAAAAGGCTTGATTCTTGAAACTTGGAATAAAAAAATAATTATCATTGACATGATAAACAATTTACATGTATATAAATTATCTGAATTCTGATGATTTTATCTCCTAGTATAGCTCTCAACATGTTTGAAACATTAAGTTTTCCTACAATAATAATGTGAAAACTAAATGTATTTTTTTCTAATCATGTAATATGGCAATCTACTGCTTTGGGAAATGGAAAATAAAAACAATATATTAAGGAAAATCATAGTAACAGAAAAACATTATAAATTAAAAATAATTTAATTATTAACTAAAAAATATAAATGAAATGCAATTTAAGTATAGTTTAAAGTATAATTCAAACTTTTATTATTCAGAATATTCCACAAGCTACTATTTGTAAAACTAGAATAAATAGTAGTAATATTACAGTAATTATAATGTTTAAAAATACTGGGTTAATATAAAGTACAATGAATAAAATGTTTGCTGATTGCAATTATTATATATTTATGAACATAAATAGTCATGGTTTTAATTTATTTAACTGACAAAACAAAACGTAAATCTAATATTCTTTAAAATCGTGGCCCAAGATTTTACATATCATAAGAAAAAAATTAAATAGTTCTTGTTAAAAAAATGTCTGATTGATATTTGTTTTGTACAAAGTGTACATCTTAATTCAAAGTATTACCTTTCGAGAGCTAAAATATGTTTATTATTACTGACACTATACTGAGAACATAAAAGAAAACTTTTATGTTTATCCATATTTCATGTATACTGGTGCAACTTTAAATTCACTATTTTCTCTATTAATTAAAAAATTTGCACTTTAATTGAGACAAAATAACAAAAAAAAAAAAAATGCAATAAATCAATTTAATGATGAAAGTGGAAACAAGTAAGTATGCAAAGAATTGTTTGGAATGACTTACAAGTTCAACCCATCAACAATAGAAATAACAGTCTTGCTAAGTCTTCATTTAGTCTAAATAAAGAGATGAAAAGAAAAATGATAAATATCATTTTTAAATTTTTAAAAGAAAAATAATATGATATAACAACGATCACCATGATAAAATAATAGGTTGAGGAATGGTAGAACTAGAAAAAAAATATTATTTAAATTTCAAGAACAAAAATTCATGCACCATTATAATCAATTTTCAGTTTTAACATGTTAGAGGGAAAAGATATCGGAAACACTATAATGAGGTTTCAGTATATACAAAGGTTTTGGAACTCTACTAAAGAGTCAAATGAGGTTCTCCCTCTCCAAAAATAAATATATAATTCTAAATAAATAGTTTCAACTGATATTTATTGAATTAAATTAGAATATAAATAATTTTTGTCATTTTTATAAAATATCTTAAAGGAAATTTCCTTTTAATAATGTTCTGTAACAATATGAGTATGCATAATATAATTTTATTCACTAAAAACATTTAACACACATAGCTGATGATAAATTATCATAATGAATTTTGTGTGCGTAGATATATGAAATATGCTACATTAAAATATTATAATTATATTTATTTATGCTTAGATTAGAATAGATGGCTCCATTTTAATATAATTTTGTATTCATTTCTATTTATAAATTTATTATGGGGAACAGTGATAACTTATATAAGATGAGAATATATATTTCCTAATAAAAATGAAAGGTTTTTATTTTTAAATTACATTAAATAAATCAACATTAAAATTAAAATATTAAGCACTGTTGGTATAATAACAGTATATTAATTATTAGCACAATGGGGGGGGGGGGTATTTTGGTTTAAATCGTTTGGGGGGAGGGGCCATTAATGTTTAAGTGTCAAAATTGAATCCTGATTATTATGATAATGCTGCGAAACATTAATTTATGTATTAGAAAACTCAATAATCATATTTTAATACTTTCTATCATTAATTGAATATCATTAATAATTCAAAGTTATTAGACTTTAATGATGATTGATATCTATCAATAGAACACTTTTTTTAACAATTATTCTCATTAAATCTGAATATATATATATATAGATTATATGTAATAATATACATGTACACTCAGGGATAGACCAAATTGAAAATAAATTAATTAGTCTTACTTATAACATAAATTAAATCTGAATAAGCAGGGATACAAATTGCAAGAGCACTTTCCAGAGAAACATAAAAAAAAGTGAGCATTACACTGATTTAAAACACCCATTTAAAAATTTTTTGATTCCCAATCTGTTTTGAGGATTCAAATATAAACAAATAAATATTAATTATTAATAATTTGTTTTCAGGTATTTGCTTTAATATTTATAAAGTTGAAGAAGCAAGTTGGATCAATTTATAAATGCATAAATATATGTGCATATATTGTGTAAAAAACATATACATTGAATATATTATTGTTTGACTAATTTCTTTTACAAATTAATATTTAAAAATGTAATTAATATTGTAGTGACAAATTTAATTTTCTTTTTATAATTAAAAGTAATTTTGCACATAAAAATATAATAATTAAAGCTATACAAACTTATAAGCATCTATCTATTTATATATAAAATCTTATTTATGAATTGTCCATGCTTTTTTTTTTCTATTAAAAAAAGTTTCTTTAAAATATGTATATATAACTTTTATAAAAAATTTGTAAAAAAACAACTATGAATTGTATCCCATTTTAAAAATACAATTGCTAAATACAATAAATTATTTACAAAATGACAATCACATGTTATTTTTTTCTATTCTTACTCAAGTGTAACTAATGCTGATAACTGAATTTTAGCAATAGTTGTGTTGCAACAGGTGAAATAATCTTATGTAACAAAGATGTTTAAATACTATAAGGGTAGCTTACAATCCTATCGAAACCAGTATTTATTTATCCACACCACCAAACCAAACCCGTACAAAACATAAGTTTAACTAATAGGTGGTTGAATATGCATTATCCCTTATTTTAAGCACACATACATATATCCATGACAAATATTTGCTTTGTTAAGTATCAAGTTAAACAAATGCCACAATAAACTAATTTTTCTTATTTAATGAAAAATAAAAACCCAGTTAAAGAAATCATTCAAATATATATGTAAACCAACAATAAATTAATTATCAATGTGTTGTACATCATGAATTAAGACATAGACTTAGTAAACTTAGTGTTGACCTAATGTCAAACCAATTACTAAGCAACCAAGTGTGGAAAATAAAATCAGAATTGTTACATTTTATTTTTTAACTACAACCAATATAATATGCACAACAATAGGCAGCCATAGCAATGTCAAAGGAAATGGAAAAGCTAGTATACCAAACACCGAAAATTAAGTGTGGTATAAAAGCAAATCCAGTTCATTTCCATGATCTTTTGTTATTTCTCAAATAATGCATTAACTGTATTAAGCCAACATACCAAGACTGAATGTTCGAATGCAAAGAAAGATGGATGACTTGTTCGAGTGTTCCAAATTATCCATATAATTTTTGTAATGCAAAACTATAAGAAATTACAACCATATAAATAGAGAAAAGTTTAATAAATCCATGTGGTTTAATAAAACAACTGAACTGATCGAGAGAAATTGTGCTATTATTCAAACATGGAGAAAAAAGGAATAGAGCATCACCAGCATTTAAATAAAATGATGAAGTAACTTTCTTTATTACATAAGTCATTAAATGCCAAATAGCAAATCAAGAAAAGTTAAATCTGTTATAAACTGCTGTGCAATGTATTCTGGCTAAATTAACAATGTCATAGGACTGGAATGCTACTTCCCCAACCCTGGAAGCACAATGACTTATATTTGCCAGTATAATGACTAAAGAGACACCAAATGTCCTACATTAAATGTCTACTTGGATCAATAAGGAAAGCAATGGCAGAGAATGGATATACTACTTCAAGCACATTGCCGAGGAATTTCAGGGAGTGATGAATAATTTATCAAAGGAGAGTGACCTGAAGAGAGATAGATGGTATCCATAAAAGACATTATTGCAAACTCATGCTCATTAACCAAAATGACCTAATAAAAGTTCTGATTTTATTATGCATATTTTATTTTTTTACATACATGTTTGCAAAAATTTTAGTTTTATTTTATTTCCACACTTGGAAGCTGAAGTGTATCTACAATTTAGAAGAGTCCATTATAGATGAAAGCAACAATATGAAGGGGGGGGGGATTATCTTGTTAGATAAATTTTTTTTATTTATGTTAAATAAAGTTTAGTCAGCTTTCCCTCCATTGATCACCATCATGATATGGAATAAGGTAAGACTTTTAAGATTGTTCCATATAAATCACATTCACTTATTACAGGACAGGGTTCATGTTACATTTGTTCATTATTAACTAATAATCGTTTATGTTTATTTTTTTGGGATGAATACTTAATCTTCTTGGGTGGATGTTCTTTCCTATCAACCTTAGAGAACTGTACATAGATAAGGATCCCCAAAGAAGATGTAATATTGATAATCAGAATTGGACAATGAGGCTACTACAGATATACTTGTATAATATTATAAATTAGTTAACTTCATAGTTGAATTAATAATAAGATACTTTTTTTTATTTACTTTGTAAATAATTAGTGCCGTGTTATGTACTTCTACCATGGGTAAGAGTTTGGAATAATGAACACATTTAATTGTTAATTTGGTAGAAGTACATAAAATGGCACTAATTATTTACAAAGCAAATAAAAATAAAAATCTTAAAATGGTAGAAATGCATCCTTGACACACACAATTATATTATTTTATCATGTTAAAAAGTTTTAAATTTTGTTTTGTTATTTAATAAATGTTATTAATTTGGTTTACATTAATCTAGTCTCTAGTTTATCAAAATCATTTATGCATTCATTCATCAAACGATAACCAAATATATACATGCACATACAATTCACTCATATAATAACACAGCAATATGCTTGGATGGATCTTTAAATCAATTGGAACCTATATAGAGGTGCGAAAGTTGCTATCTAGTGTAAGTTCACCCCTGAAGAGAGCCAAAGGCAGATTTTTCCCTGAGTTTGAATACTGAGGCATAACAAAACCTGAATGAGAGGTGAGGTATGGAGGAACTGGCCCAAACTGTATCTAAATTTAATGTGTAAACATAGAGCTAGCCCATTGAAGGAAGATACAATCATAGGTTGCACTTTGTCATTTCATTCACAGGATCCTACCCGAAGACCTTAGATCTGACTGTAGTGAAGTGTGTTCCTCTCTCATGTGGTGAAATACCGGCCATTACAATACTCATGTTTATTGATTGTATTTGCTGTATATTCACTCATTAGACCTCAATATATATTATTTAAATGTTTACTGAAATTGGGTTGTACTCAGTGATAAAATAAAATTTAAGAATTATATGACTATATTAAAACCATAAAGAAATATATATATAATTTACAACTCTTAAACTTTTTTTTTTTTGCTTCTATTATTATTTTTTAGTTCGATTTTCTCAATGACAATAAATTTTTATATGCTTTTTGACATAGATTTCAAAGCACTGTATTACAAAGCTAACTACATTTTACATCTTACATTTATATGCATTTTCAAACTTCCAGCTTCTTTATTTCCCTCTTTTCTCCTACAAATTCATCGGCAATCCTCGGAATTATTGGATGGGGTTTTCCAATAATCTGAGTGTTTATCCATATAGATTTCCCTTGATGTGAAAATAACACCATTAAACTATGGATTTTAATAAACATACAATCTTTTTTGCACTAATTTTGTTTTTGATATAAACAAATCCACCATTAAATGATGACATATTAGTACAAGTATCCACATTTCATGATTTTTATTACTTAAAAATTTTAAGTGAATATAAAGAGTATGTTCAATTATGTTTCCAATTTTTTGCATGCTGCAAGTTTCAAATGAATGGATACACAAATAAAATATTTAACTTTTTTTCTTTAATAATATATGAAATCAATAGAGGATCTTTAGAAATGAAGAATAAACAGTTTTTCTTTGAACAGTTAGGATGGCTTGCAAAGTTTAATTATGTGGGTACATTCAATTGAGAGTTACTACATGTAAATAATAATCTGGTAAATATTTTCAAGGCACTTTTTCATCTGCAAATATCTTTATGCCCCAACAAGTTCTCATAGTGATGAAATAGTAGAAGATTTTTATATGGATGTACAAAAAGGCTTTTGATCAGAGTAAATAACATTTTAAAATTGTTACGGAAAACTTTAATGCTAGAATTGGTAAACAAATAAAAGATGAAAGTGCTGCAGGTAATTTTGGTTATGGTAATAGAAATGAAAGAGGACATAGATTTGCGGAGTTTGCAGAAAAATAAATACTTTATATTATGAATTTTTTTTTTGCGAAAAATGTTAAACGGAAATGGACATGGAAGTATCCAAATGAAGAATTGGATTGTATTTTGACTAGCAGAAAATACATATTTCAAGATTGTAATGTTCTTAATAAAGTTAACACAGGAAATGATCATTGATTAGTAAGATGTAAGATACATGTTAATGCAAAACTAGAGAGACAAAAATTAAGAAAAACGATATTTACAGTTGATATTCCTAATCTTCAGAAACATTTTAATGAATTTAAATTAGCACTTACAAATCGGTTTCAAGTATTAGTAGATTTTGAACATGATTCAGATTTGAATTAAATTAATATGAAAATAAATGATACACTTTTGAAAATTGCAACAAAGATAGCTGGTAGAAAAAAGCAGCAACTGACCAATAAAATTTCTACTGAGACTAGAAAATTTATGAAAAAAAAAAGAAATATTAAGATATACAAAAATGATGCATTAAAAAGGATTGAATATCTCAAATTTTGTAAAATGGTGTGGAAAACAGTTTTAAATAATATAAGAAAGTATAACTGTGAACTAGCAAGGAAAGTTGTAGAAGAGAATAAAAGTCTGAAGAGTGTAAACAACATTTTGGTATTGATAGGAAATTTATATCTGCAATAAGAAAAAAAGGTGGAATTATTACTAAAAAAAGAGATGATATCATGAAAGGTGTTGAAGACTTTTATCAAGAATTATATAGTAATAAAGAACAAGTACCTCCTATATCTATTACATCTTCTGAATTGCCCAGAATTTTAAATGATGAAGTGAGACATGCAATTAAATGTATGAAGAAAGAAAAGGCTCCAGGTAATGATGGAATTATAATTGATATATTAAAAGAAGCAGGTGAAGAAATTGAAAATTTTTTAGCAAAGTTAAAATTTTTTAGCAAAGTTACATATCAAATGTCTAAATGATAAAGATGTACCAGATGATTGGAAGAATGCAGTATTAATATTAATATTTAAAAAACATGATAAAGAAGATATTAGAAATTACAGACCTATCAGCCTTTTATCAGTTTCCACCAACCAAAAGAACAAACTGGATTTAAAAGTGGTTTTAGTACAGTAGATCATATAACTCGTCTACAGAGAACATTGGATTTCCACCAACCAAAAGAACAAACTGGATTTAAAAGTGGTTTTAGTACAGTAGATCATATCCAGGTATTGAGAGAAGTTATAGAATGGACAAATAAATATGAGTTTTCATTATGCTTTGGATTTGTAGATTATGAAAAGGCATTTAATTCTATAAACGTTTCATCAGTGATTAAAGCATGGGATCATCAAGGTACAGATCCAGGATACTGTCATATTTTAAAGAATATTTATAAAGATGCAACAGCAACAATTAGATAACATAATGATACTGGGAAAGTCAACATTGAGAAGAGTGTAAGACAGGGTGACTCCATATCTCCAAAACTTTTTACAGCAGTGCTACAAAAGGTATTATGTGGATTAAAATGGGAAGCTAAAGGAGTGAAAGTAAATGGAGATTATTTAAGTCATTTAGATTTTGCAGATGGTGTAGTTGTTTTTGCAAATAATTCTTTAGAGCTGCAGGAAATGTTGCAGGAGTTATCAGATAAAAGTAGGAAAGTAGGACTAAAGATAAATGTTAAAAAGACTAAAGTAATGTTTAATGGATTTTCTCAAAATGTGAAAATAAAGATTAATTATGATGAGTTAGAAGAAGTTAACAGTTACAAATACCTTGGTCAGATTATTAATACAGATGGAAACATAATGGATAAAATTAATCATAAAATTAAACTTGATTGGAGTGCTTTTGATAGAAATAACTTGATACTAAAAGGAAATATGCCTATGTGTTTGAAAAGGAAGGTTTTTAATAAATGTGTTTTACCAGTTCTTACTTATGGATCTGAGACTTGGATACTTAATAGAAGAGCAATAGAGACTTCAGACCATTCAACGAAGTATGGAGAGATGCATGTTGGGAGTAACAGGAAGAGATTGAAAACGCAATATATGGGTAAGAGAACAAACAGGTGTTACTGACCTCATTGAAAAAATTAAAAGACTGAAGTGGATTTGGGCTGGACATATTGCTAGAAGAGATGATAATAGATGGATAATTGAAATCTTAAACTTGATTCCAAGAGATTGCAAAAGAGACCACATGTGAGATGGATGGGTGAAATAAGCAAGCGTGCAGAGGTGATGTGGAGAAGAGAAGCTAAAGATCGGAGATGGATTGAACTTGGAGAGACCTTCATCCTGCAGTGGATTGATGTTTGATGGTGATGACGATGATTATATATACCGTGTAAGTATATACTGCATATTATTTTCATCATAAAAATGTTCAACTACACTTTTTATTTTATTGATTGACACGATTGGGAGTGAGATACTTCTTAACAACATATTTAACACGCTAGAATTTATTGACCTTTTTTTTATTAACTCGTACTTTTTTCTAGTTTCTACTTTTTTACCTTTCAAAATTTATCTCCCAACCCTTATTTGTATAAAAAGAGGGAGGGGAGGCTACATGAAATTTAATTTCCGGACTTCTAAAAATATATTTTTTAAAATTCATTTGAATATTTTCATTTTTTTAATTTCTTTTTTCTATATTTGTGTGACCTTAAAAAAAAAAAAGAATTACGAAAATTATATAGTGTTTTAATGTTAAAATTATTTTCAGAATATTACCATATTTATTCAGAATTGATTTGAAATTTAATTATAAATTTAATACATAGATTTTTTCATTAATCAAATGTCTCTCAGCATTAAAAAAAAATGAAGTAAAAATTCATTTCAATAACGCCTTGTAATATTACTGTAATAATAATAATAATTAAAATATTTTTATTTGAAATGTTTTACTTTAATTTACATATATGGTAATTAAGCAGTCCAGTGCAGATTTGAGGATAAGAAATGTATATTGGAGAAGGTAATACTCACGAATTTGGAAAACTGCTGGTTGGAGTAAATTTTTTTGTTTTTCTGCCTTGTTTTATCCTCTGACAAGGAAAAAACTAAAAAGTTACATAAAATACCAACCAATCAATTGGTAGCCAGCTAAATATCGGACATGGCAGACATAATTATAACATATAAAAGATCAAATTACTTTTAAACGTAAAAATATGAGATTAGTTCCTTATTTAAATCAACATAAACATATTATACAATATGTTTATGTATCTGTAAGATCAGTTGCTTAGAAGGCTAAGAGATATATATTTGAGCAACGAAGTGGAAGGTTAAAACCTAAATAGTATCAATCAATATTGATAGTTTTTTTTTTCCCTCTAGCCTCAATTGGTCCAAAATTCTTAGATCTTGAATCTACCTTAAGCTAAACTATTGGGTCAATATTTTATAATTAATCTTGCACATGAGACACTATGATAATTTTTGTTGGGATTGTAAGAAGCAAAAAAACTTCCAGAGATAACAATCAAAATTTTATTGCTTAATTACTTTTAAGAGTCATAGTTATAATTCATTAATTAAAATATCTATCATATATACATAGCAGCAAATTCTCCTTAGAAATTACTGCAGTATTTTGAACCTGAGTTACTGTAAACTTTTAAATTAAAAATCAATTAAATTATTTTTTTAATCACTTAAATATTGTATTTCTTTTATTTAAATCCATAATTTAATAAATATATATTGACTTTTTTAAATTTTATTTCAATCAATTTTTTTATTTAAAAAAAAAAAAGATTATATAATTACTCCAAAAAAAAAAAAAAAATGGAGAAATTATCTATCAGTAGCATTTTTCTCTTTCAAAAGTAACCTTTATTAGTAAAAGGATTACAAAAATTTTGGGTACACTTACCCCTTGAGAATTACAAAGTGTTCAATGTGACAAAGTAAAACAATTATTGATTATATAAAGTAAATATGCTTGATAACAATTATGTCCATTAAAGAGTTGCTATAATGTTGATATTAATGTGTATCTGAACATGAGTATCTATACATGGATCTACATGGCCCAGCTACTGAGAAGCCATCCATCACCCAATGATCTCACCCTGAGGCCCCGAAGCGAAGACCCAAATGCTTCAGCTGAATAGGTGGACAAGTCCAGCATTGCGCCAACCACCACAACAGGCAGCGAAGTCCAAGGCTCAAGTCCAATGAATAATAAATTCTCGACCTGCAGCCGAGCCATGTCAAGACCATTCCAGATGCCCCTGTCTCCCAATCAACAGTCCAAATGTGCAGGGACCACATTCGTTCTACCTGCCCAAAATTGGAAAGCCAATTAAGAAAAACACATAGCAAGCACAGATCTGCACTGCCTAAAACCAACCTATCAAGCAGCCAACCAGAACAGGAATGGTGCTGAGACTTTGACCAGGTACCTCCCAGCAGGTTTTCCAGGTAGCGGCAATAATTGTCAACAGCCTGCACCAAAGAACCAACCTCCTAATGACCACCACCACCCCCAAGGAAGAAAAGAGGAGTGCAGACCCATGCCCGGAAAATTATTGCAGCAAAGTCTCCATCAAAGTTACAAAATTTGGAAATGGCCCAAATCAGACCAACCACCTTACAAACTCTCTAATTTTAAAGTTAACCAAAGAAAAAAATGATTAGTTCAAATCAACACTGCCATAATAAACAAGCCATCAGGGGGGTTGAAACAGCCTCCAAAGTCTGCTTCATTGTTGTTAACTCTTGATATGTGTCATATATTCTAAATACTAGTTCAACTCATCCGACTGCAAGGTTCTCCAGGGATTATGATCTAGCTTATATATTTCCATTTGGTTATTCCAATTATGAACAGTGATTAGCATTGTAGGATTCTTGCTTATTGTTTGGTTGTACAGTAGAGCTGAATGGCAGCAACCTGTTATAGTAACTAGTTTCTGTAATCATGTTGTGGACTTGGTTGTAGTAGGATCCCAACTGGGACTCTTGTATTGATCCTATTTGAATTCTGCTTATGTTAATTGAAATCTAGGTCTTGATTAGTAGTCAAGGTTTCAATTGTGTAGTGTAAAAGTTTGTAATCTTTGGAGCATTTTTTAACTAAAAACAATCTTTTTAAGATTTTCATTTGCAATAAACAAGAATTTCTTTGAAGAATGTCAATATTAATTACCTATTTTGCAACAAGTAAATGAAATAAATCTGCTAAAAAAAATGTCTGATATATATTTCTATTTTTAATTTTAAAAACCACTAAAGATATATACGTGCATACCTAAATCCTCGTATCGCTAATTTTTATATCTAAATTCATTACAGACATAAAATGTAAATATCTATGTTTATATATAAAGTATATTTGTTATTATATAGTTGGGAAACTGTTTATTCTTCTAACTGAACTACTTTTATTAATAAATGTATATTCAATTAGTGAATGAAAAATAGGAGTCTCAAAAATTCTTTACTCTGTATTTCAAATTGACAGATGTGTGAAATTTATTATACTATATATCAAGAGATGAGACATCAATATTTTTCCACATATATGTATATATGTGGATATCTAAAGAATAATCAAAGTAATAGGATATCAAAATAGTATTAATAATAGTTCGTTATTATTTGCCATAATTCATAGTCTCTTATTTCACAACAAAATCATAAATTTTAATGAAATTATTAATTGTAATTCAATAAATGTGGCACATTTTCGTTGACAAAGGCGTGTGAAATGAAAGAATAGGAAACTTCTTTAAAAGGCATCTTATGGTGCAATTGGATGTAGTTTTCATCAGAGAAGCTGATATTGTTTACTTTATAAAAATTAACTCAAAGAAACTCTAAAGTAGTATATCTCTCTGTATATGGCTAAGAGTATAAGAGGCAGAACATTTTTTAATATTTTAGTTTTTATTTAGGCCTTTCACTGACCATGGCTATGAGCAACTGCTTATAAAGTGTAATGATCAAGATGTAGTGAAATAATGTATAAGAGGTAACTATATTTTGAATCAATTAATATACATGTTAATAACGTATAATAAACATAATAATAAATAAATAAAATACTGATTATGAAAGCCTTTTGTTTAAATATATACAGTTTAACCGATATTGATTTTTAAAATGAATTATATAAGAAAAAACTAATATTTTTTCTTTTATATTCTCTTTTTAAAAAAATCTAAATGTTAAGATAAATTAAACAGCAGTTGAGATTATTTCTTTTATTATCAGTTTAAGCAAATTATGTACTTCCCCTTCACATTTCAATAATTTGAAAACTATATACATGTATAACTAATAAATAGTCTTAATTAAGCAAATATATATATATATATTTTGGCAGAGCAAAAATAATGTTCTTATAATATAAGTCTAAATTATAAAGTTTTTTAATCAAATAATTCATATCACTTAATTATTATTAAACATTTCTTTGTAAAAATTCTTTCAGCATCTTATTGCAAGAGCTTCATAGTTCATGCTGTGGGTTTTCCTCAGAGGTATGTACATATATTTCTTTTCCTAAAGACAAAACTAAAATGTCACACATAAAACTTTCTTAACAGAGAAGAACTTTTCTTCCTCTAGCTTAGCTTTGTTTATTGAAAGTTGTATAAATACTCATTGGTTCATCATCACATTTTTCCAGTTGCATTATGAGTTGTAACTTCTTTAGATTAAAATATGTAAGTTAGCATGAAAAACTTCAGTGAACTGGTAGCTTTTCTAATTTTTAGCCACTAAACATGTTGGCCTCTTTAGTATCCTGCTTCCAGAGAGTAGTAGAGTTTCTAAAAAAACACATCTTATATATGCTCTGTGTGACCTCAGTTGTTTTTCAAACCTTAGATACCTTAATTATATTTAATTAAAAGAAAAAAATTATATATACTATAATTATCTACTTAATCAAATCTATACCTTGGAGTAAAGGCTATATCAGATCTACTTGATTATGACTTATTTTTCTACTCTATTGTTCCTGAGGGAAAAAATGCAATCTTAAAATAAAAGGTTAATCCTTCGGTAGTTTTCAGTTATACATACTGTGGCCACCAGGTGACACTAAAGAACCACCAAGAAGCCTGCCAGTGATAAATTTCTATGCAGAAATGGCTGAAATCAATGGAAAATTAAAATGACTATCATTTTTGCATAGAAATTTATCACTTGCAGGCTTCTTGGTGGTTCTGCAGCATCACCTCGTGGCCACAGTATGCGTAACTGAAAACTATCATCATTTTTAATCACTTTTTTATTAAATTAAACCAAAATGTATATGCTCTCTAATTAAACATTGTTATTTATTTATATTTGTTTCGATTATTAATATACCATATTTAGTTTTATTGTGTTGTTTTTGAAGTAATGTAGCATTTAAACATACATTTCACCAATACATTCTTTCACTTATAATTTTTAGAGTATTTTTTTCTAGTTCTAAATCTTTTAGTTTTTGATAAGAAAAACAAGCTATTATTTGATTCCATATTATAAAACAATTTTTTTTCCCTTTAAATTTAAATCATTCATATTTTAATAATAAAATTAGCCTATACATTATTATTATTTGTACATTTTATTATTATTATTATTATTTTGTTTAATATTCTAATTTCAATGCTATCTTTTAATATTCAGCTCATAAGGACTGTAAATCAACTTCTCCCTATGTGTAAGATCACACAGATAACCATGAAATAAATGGCATTAATTATTTCTATGTATATAAATTTTAAATTAAACATAGCTTTAATGTTCAAAACTGATAGTGTTTTAATTCATATCTTGTGAGAGTGATTTACTCTCTTTGTTTATAATATGTGTGTGTATGCATAAATATATTTACATTAACCAGCAGTTTTATCTATATACAAATATAGAGAATTATTTAATTATCATAATTATGTAAGTGTGATACTGAAAAAAGGATTGAGATTTTTTCACAAATTTCAAGTTTATAATAATAATAATAATAAAATCACAATAGTCAATAAATCAACATGTGCTATATAAACGCCAATTGTCTGATCTATTTATTTTCAAATCAGATTCAAAACATTCTTTGAGAATATATACAAATAAGGATTATTACTAAATTATTTAACTTACTATATCCCATATGAATAAAAAATGCATTAAAATATCTTAAGATAATAGTAAAATATTTGTCAAACTAGTATTAATCAATATATGTACATTAATTAAAATAATGTGGGTTGTGCATGCTGCAAATTTAATTATCATTCTTTTTATTTGTTATTGTTTTACACTTAATAGAAATATATATTTATTAATGATTAAAAAAAAAATCTATAAATAAAACATACCATTTTCATTTAACTTTCTTTGCCTATGAATATTTTTATCTAATTAATTCAAATTTATTCAAACATTTTTCATTTGTACAAAAAAAGAGAAATAAAATAAAATTAATTGCTATTACATTTATAAATTCTATATTGGCTAAGCTACTGCCTTAAAGAAAATATTAATTTCATAATTTTATAGTAAGAGTTAAAAATTATCAAATACAACTAGTCTCCTGCATATGAAGAGTCTTTATAAGAAAATTCATCATAGTGATTACAATTTCAACTCATTACTTCAATTAACAATCAACTATTCCTTATTGTAATCTTTAAAAAAAAATCTTTTTTTTTTTTGTTGTTGTTATTGTTGTTTTTTTTAATATTACCCATTTTGTAAGACTGACATAATCAAAGCAATGTTTTCTTTTCCAAAATAAAATAGCAAGTTTTAAGCCAAGAAAAAAAAGTAGTGTAGAAGGTTTAATTATTGACTAATTAAAAACACTTAAGCTGATATGCAAAGATACTGTAAATTGTAATTATAACAAGTTGAAAATACAATTTATATAATTTATTCAGTATTCTCATACTGCAATCTGTAGTAGAATTTCTTTCAAATGAAGATAAAGATTTTCATTGTGAATTAAACAATGTTTGCAAAATATCTTATATATAAAATCTTTAAATGTTTATCCATAATGCTGTTATATGATATTCAAGTCAAACATTTCTTTGTTAGATGGCATATTTTTCAAGAAAAAAATAATAATTATTCATTAATAAACTGTTAATTTTTTTTAATAAAGCATTTTATGCAAACAAAGTACTTTCTTCCATAGGCCAGGTACATTTTCCAGCAAGTAATTCCGCAAAGCAACAAAAAAATTGTTGATGCAACAAATTAAAAAAAAATATTACAAAACCAACAGCCTTTCCATAGGCCAGGTACATCTCTGGATTCTAAAAAAACATATGATATTTTACAAAAGACATATGGAATAAAACTTTTTGAAGAAAAAATGCTCAGAAAAAAATCAGTCCATGTACTTTAGGTATAGTATTTAAATCATAAAGAAAATGTGATTGTAGTACATAAATTCCTATTTGAAATATATTTAGTGAGGGGAAAAAGTACTATAGTACCATATTTATATTTAGTTTTGGTTAGCGTATAATTGAAGTCATGTAGTTTGATATCGCATAGTTTGCAGTTCACAGTAATACGCATGCATGATTGAAACTTGTCAAGTCCTTCACAAAAGTAAGCTGAGATAATGCTACTATATTTAACATTTTAGATGGTGCTGTGATTACTACTTTTCTACATTGTTTTAAATCATTGTATATATTAAATTATGATGTGTGACAGACTGCAGTGATTCTTTCTACAAAGCTTCCATTTTTAATATATTAATTTTAAAAAAATTCTTAAAAGACGTCAGTAATATATGAACCGTTACAGACTTTTGTGGGTGATTAAAAGCATATTCTATTGTTCTGAGAATACTATGAAGGAGGTGATTTGTGATTGGCTGATGCTTTATAGTGTTTTATCCTGTGACTAAATACCACAAAAAATGTGATTTTCAGTAATTATTAATGATTATGATGCAATATTTTTGTAAAAGACTTATTATTAGACCAAACCTACGTCACTAGGGGGGGTTGTCTTTGAAACCATTTTACTTTTAAAAAGACCGGAAATTGTCATGGAAACAGCCATTACAGGTTAAAAAGAAAATCATTTTGTAAAAACTATAAGTGAAATATTTTAATAACAATTAATAATTTATTAACTTTTAGAATTTTTTTATTTCTTTGATGATAACTAATTCTAAATATATCATTTTTAATAACATAAAATTCTAATATCTAATTTTTGTTCTTCTAAAGATATCGTGAAGCCAATAATGTTCCTTTGTTATTACTAACACTTTCAGTTAGATACTTATTTTCATAATTTTAAAATTTTACTTTTAAATATTTTTATTGTAATTATCAGAAAGCTTAAATATTTATAATGTAACATATAAACTAATTATCTAATATATTTAAAAAAGATTTAATTGCATAAAAAAATAAAACATGGGGTCATATTAAAAATAAGTCACTAGAAATGATATAGTTAAAGCAACCAATTAAAAAAACCTATTACAAAAATAATGGCCTTTCCATAGGCTGTGTATATTTTTCAAATTTACATCATTTTTATTTATAAATAACAATAAATTTTCAGGATATGCAGAATTTAACACTCTAAACATAAATAAAAATTTTATTCATTATTTAAAAAACAATTTTTATTCAACAAAATCTATTTAATATTTTTGTATCTATAAAAATTTTAATTTCTCCCAGACAAAAATGCCTGTTACCATAAGCAAAAACAATATTAGCAAAAAAAAACATTCTATTGCTTATATTATTAAAATTACAGCAATCAATTGTAAATTGTCTGATCTAATTTCTATTTCATTAAAATTGCACTTTTGTAAAAAAAAAAAAAAAAATAAGTGAAATCACAAGCCAATGACTTTTAAAAAGATTTTTTTTAACAGCACACCAAACAAAAAAATTCAAAATTTTATTTATTAATTAATTAAAAAACAAAAAATTTTCATAAAGTGCTCCAAAAATTTTTTAATGTCATAATGTTAATTTTCTTTTTTGCATGTGCATCACTTTAAGAAATTGTGATTCAAAAAATATCAACCTTACTAACATAGTAAACTCAAAATAGTGACTATAAAACATAAAATTATCATTTTTTCAAAAAAAAAAAATCTCAGCAAATGAAATATTTTATTATATATACCTGAGTCTCATTTTATGTGATAGATGGTTTCTCAGAAAACATGTGCAAAAAAAATCGCGCAAAAATAGACATAACTTACCTTGAAAAAGGGGGGATATGGACTGTGATTTTTCAAAAATCGCGTAAAAGCAAAGCACCAACGTAAAATTACTTTAAAATTCGCACAAAAAAAAATGAGGAACTAAAATATGACTAATAAAAAATTTCAAATTTGAAAAAAATTGATACAAGACAAACTTTTTTTAACTATAATATTTAATTTTATTCAAAATAATATATTTTTATGCATAATTTACAGTACAGTTATTTACATTTTTTATACACGTTTTAATTATTTTCGCTATTTGCCGATAAACAGGTTAGTTTGCAAACTGATAAAAAATCAGATTTTAATTTTTAATTGTCAAATTTAATTGTGCCCACTGCTATTAATCATCTTTTAAAAATAAACTTGCGGACACTAAATGATTAATAATTGATTACATTCTTTTTTAAAAAGCAAAAACAGAATGTGATTTAAAATGCAAAATTAACACACACAATGTTTGAACAAATTTACATTATAATCTTGTAAAATTTAATGTGTGTATACATAAAATGTGGAAATCGATTTTAATTTCATTATTGCATAAAATCTTACTATTATAAAGCACTGAAAATATTGAAATTACTAAGATGAAAATCGAATTCCAATAATGTGCTATTACTTTCAATATGACGTAAGTGCACGAAATTTATTATTTAAAGTAAAAGCGCATTATTGGAGTTCGACTTTCGGAGAAACGTGAATCGCGTAACTTCAAAATCACGTTAAATAAATCCACGTAAAAAGAGACCCAGGTGTATTATATTTACACACAATTTATTATTATATGTTTTTGATTTTTTTAATTATAAGCTTAATAAAATATTTGTTTACTAAATATCATCTCTTTTTTTAAGATGTGTTCTTTAAAAAAATAAAATCTGATTTTTTAACATTTGTTATATATTTTTGAATCTGGGATAACAAATAAAAAAATTACTATAGGAAAGCATTATAATTCCTTGTTTTTTATAAGAGATTTCTGATTTATAACATATTTTGGAGAATCAACTGAGCTTGCTGCTTGGGTAAAGGTGTATTACTTATCAAAACTAATACATGTTGAAATATCTGAGTTGTCTATCTATCCAAACAGAAAAAAAAATTTTTTTCAAAGAATTGTTCACAAAATATATTTTCTCTACAGTTTGTTCGGAAAAGTTTCAGCAATGATAATGACGTATTCATCTTTTCAACCTATCAACAGTTGAAAGTACATTTATTATTTTTCATAGCAAAAAAAAAATCTGAGGTTGACATAATTCCAATGTCAGCATATATAAACTTGAATGCATAAACATAAAAGTATGTTTTACCTGAAATTTCAACATTTTATTTGTTACATGTTCAAATATATAAATATAATTAAAAAAGAAATTAGATACATTACTCAACAAAAATTAATAATAAAAAAATTCTATCTGTATATGCCATCATTTGAATAAAATTAAAAACCAATATATTGTATCAAGAAAAATGTTATGTTGTCTGTTTATTCTATTTAATTCAAATTACTATTTTTTAATGACATATTGTTAAATCTTACTTCATTAAAAAAACTTATGAAAGAAACACTTATAAACTTTCTGTATATTTGATCTCTGAATTTCAATGGCAAGTTTACAATTTATATATATTTTTAAGGATTACTTAGATGTTTGGTTATATATTTTTGTTTATACATAATTCTCTTTAAACAGCTATTATTTCTCATTCTCTTCAGCAGATTACATTGTTTAAAAAATATTTTATTTTAAAGAGTGATATTATATATAAGAATTAAAAAGAAAAGATCTGCTCTAGAATAGAAGACTCAATATGAATATAAAATCTGAATTGAAATATTAAGAAATAGTCGCCAATATTAAAGTATGAAATATAATGAGCGAAATAATATCCAAAAATAGCAACAACAGTATATCAACTTTAAGAAAAACAGAAGAAAAACATGAAAAACAAAATAATATAATACTGCATAAAAAGTGAGTTTTGCAATGATAACATAAATCAATCCATGAACCACAAATACATTCTTCACAGGCAGAACATGTTAATTCATTGTTTTATTTCTGTGATATTTTGTAGTGCTGTCTTCAAACTTCTCTATTGCAAACTTTTCTTTTTGAAAAATTTCAAAGCATATGCTAATTGTAGTCTCTATTGTATATTTCATCAGCCAAATTATATCAATGAAAGAAATGAATATTATACTTCTTTGGAGTATATTTGAGATAATCTTTACAATATAAACGGAATCCATTTCTCCCACAAAAAACATGCTCAAGTTCACTTTTAAAAAAATCTTGTGTATTATTCATTCATTTCACATGTGAATCCAATGAAGACATGATTTTACAATAGTAAACCCTATATTATATATCCAAAAAGTTGAAGAACAATACTGATTGGTCTTATGATCATGCCATTATATTAAAATTTTATGAAGCATCCTTAAATACATTTTTTTCCTTTAGTTTGCATTGACACAGAATCCAAATCGTATTTCCATACAATTAATTAAATTCTATGCCCAACTAATTTAATTGTAATAATCATATCACTTTATTGGAATCTGTAATGCATCTTAACATCTAAATTCATCTTTTCATTTAAGTTATCAATATCCAAATCCACTTTCTATTTAAAAAGCTACCAAAATATTTAAATTAGATCACATTCTCAAGTAAATAACCATCTAAGCTAAAAATTAATGAAAATCTTTCCTCCATTACTGATTAATAAAGAATTTGAATTTTTGTATACTGAATACTTAATCAAAGTCTTTATATATTGCATTCAAAACATTAAGTATATTCTGTATATCATTTTTTGAATTGGCAAGAATAGTACAATTTATCAGCATACTATAAATTTAAAAGTTAAGAAGATGAAGTTATTGACTTTACTTTTAATTGCTATAAATTAAAAATTCTATCATCAAGTCTGTATCTTATCTTAATCCCTGATTCAGGAAATCTCTATAAACAATTACAAAGGCACTGTCATAAAAATATAAAACAAACTGTAGCCAGTAAACAATTTTATTTAATACCAGTTTCCATTTCAAATGTCTGATTCTCAACTGATAGTAATAACTCTTCCTCTCATTCCATTATGAAAAAACTGTATAACACAAATAAACGTTGAATGGCATTCAAATAGTTTTAGATATTACTACAAACCTGTTCAGTTAATAAAGTCAAATGTCTTAATCAAATCTAATAAAAGCAATATACAAATCACTTCTTTATTCCCAATACTTCTTTTAGTATTTTCCTGGCAAATAAATAGTTATAGAAAATGGTTAAATTTAAAAAAAAGTTAGATGTGATTTTTATAATGATATACCTTTTCTTTAGATTAACATGTTGTGACTATAATATTTGTACTCATTAATGAATAATAATTGGAATTTAAGCTAATGAATGCAACTAACAATAAGGAAATCTCTAAATATGTTCACAATTTTAAACAAATATTACTAGCAATAAAATCTTTGTTTTTGTTTTTTTTTATGCAAAAAAAGAAATTACAAAAGAATCATTAGCATATAATAGGAGGACATTTTTCAATGCATAAAAAAGTATTTGATTTTGAAATTATATTTGTAATAAAAAAAAATTTAAAAAAATAAAAATATTTACTTAATCCTCTAATAATTATTAACATATTAATATATCAATGAATGTGGATTTGGGTTTGGATATATTTAATGAAGTAAAAAAAAGGCTAATGGTTTTACTGCTCGAGTGCTAGAAGTGTGAGTGCTAAAATCGATCCTGGAATCTCTCAATCCTAAGTCAGATGCTCTATTCTGTGCAGAGTTATAAAAGTTTATACAAAATTCAAGGCTATATTTTTAATTTAATTCCAATTCAGCAAATTCTGCTAGTTCACATATTAAAGTTCTCTCAGTGTTCTAAGTTCATTATTAAGTTTTTAATTATTTTATAATATAAATATTTTTCACTTAAATTGTGAGTATAAATATGTCTTTATATCTTTATATAAGTTTAATATAAACTCAAATTAAATCTAACTTACTATTATCTTACATTTAAAAAATTAATATCACTAATTCTTAGTCATTTCATATTTTATATGCATAAACAAAATTATTACCATAATTTTGGAATAAAAATGACACTAGTTAAAATTTTAAATTATTATAGTAATTTAATTATAAGCAAATACAAAATAATAGATGAACTAAAAATTGATATTTTAATGACACATATTAAGTTAACTAAAATTCATTACACATGTTAATAATTTTTATTAATCATTCATTAGACTAGAAATTATCCAACAATGAGTAATATTTCTGTAGTGTAATTTACTATACTACTCTCATGCAAGGCATGGAATGGTTTCTATCCACTTTTAACACCTTATTGAGAGGTCTAATCATAAACATCTGATCAAAGGCATGGGGCAAAGATGTATGATCTCCACGAGGCATATTTCATGCTGAACCAGCATTCATCAGTTGAACCAGCATTCATCAGTTGGCCCAGACCATAATCTCTTACACATATCTTTATCATTGTACAGTATATATAGATGGCAAATAACTGCAATTTAATTGATGTATCAAACTTGCTGCCCTCACAATTTTGACACAAACCACTTAATGGAAGTATTTTTTTTAATTAAATTAGATTAGAGATTATCCAACAATGAATATTTCTATGGTGTAATTTTCACTACACCACTCTCATGCAAGGTAAAGACTAATTCTTATCCACTTACAACATCTTGTGGAGGGATGTAATCATAAACATAGGATCTAAAGACATGTCAAAAAAGATGAGTAGTCTGAGCCAACTGATGAGTCCTGGTTCAGCATGAAATCTGCCTGCATCTTGGGAATTTTACATCTTTTTCATGTCTTTGGTCATATGTTTATGATTATATCCTTCCACAAGGTGTTAAAAGTGGATAGAAATCAGTCCATACCTTGCATGAGAGTGATATAGTAAAAATTACACTAAAGAAATATTATTCATCATTACACATGTGTAATTTCTGAAATTCTAATCTGCTAATAAAGAAGAAAAAGAATTTTTGAGATTATTAAAAAAAAAATTGCCCAATTAATTAAAAGTAACTTACCAAGCAACTTTATAGTTAACATCTATGTTGATAAAACTCACTTTCCTATATATCTAATCATACCAAAACCACAAAACATGGAGTTATACCACCCATTATGGAACAGAGAAAAGAAGTTTGTTCAGAAACCAGCGATATGCAAAAAGAAAAGATCTATGTAGAACAAACTTTTATGAAAAATGGTTATCCATCAGCTGATATTAAGAAAATGTGAAATAGACAACAAAAAGAATAATCAAGAAAAAAAACAGTTATTGGTACTGCAGTGTACCCATACCTTCCAAAAATAGCAGACAAATTAAGAAAAATCGGCAATCAGTATAACATCAGAACCGCTTTCCAAAGCGATACCACATTATAAAGAATTCTAACATCTACAAAGTCTAGACTTGAAATTCTGAAAAGAAAAAACTGCAACTATGACATACCATGTGAGTGTGGAAGAACATATATTGGTGAGACCAGTCATCCCATTGAAAAGTGCTTGCAAGAATACAAACTGATGATTAAAAGAGAAAAAACAGATGTGTCTAAGGTAGCAGACCATGTATGTGCCAATGAGTATATGTTCAATTGGGAAAATACAAAAATATTGGATAGAGAAGAAAGGATACAAAGAAGAAAATTTAAAGAAGTTGTTCACATGACAATGGAAAAAAATCCCATAAGCCAACCTAGTGTGATTATACATAATGTATGGAAACCATTAATCAACTTTGCTCTTTAGGAAAAAGTGGAGAAATCAGGACCAACCTCATAGATAAGTATATAAAATTTCTATAGACTGTTGCCTTTGGCAGGATGGAGTCCAGGTTCAAATCCCATGCTAGTAGTCACTGGTCAAGCCAACAACACCTGAAGAAGAGGGGAGAATAATACTTCTCAAAACATTGTGCATATACTAACCTGTTTGATGTGCTATTACTAACAGTTGAATGTATTTGAAATATTTAAATAAAGTTATTTTTTTCTAAAGACATTCAATATACATATTTGATGATGGAAACAGTCCAATATAAAAAATACAACTAGAACACCATCATCACAAACTTTCAGGAAAACAATATATGTTCTAGGATGGAGAAAACCTATGTATCAGCTAATAATACAAAATTTAATTAATCAAACAAATTAAACAAGTAGAAATGGATCAGAGACTACATTTATTTCTATTTTAGTTTGTATTATTTCTATTACTATCCTCTTTGTGTTAAAATCATATTTTCCTTAAAAGGTACCATTGGTGTATGTATGCATGTGTGCATGCTCACACTTAAAAATGTGTTTCATCTCTATAAAATTTGCCAACTTTTATAAATTATTTACAATATATATATATAATCTTATATAATTTGATAAGGAATAAATAATTTTATTAAATTAAAAAGATAATCTGAACATTTTCAATTACTTGGGGTAAATAAAAATCTATATTAGCATCAATAAAATTTTAAAAATCACAGACTAGATTTAGTATTCACTTAGTTTGAACTTTTTAAACAAAAATTGATTAAATTTTCTTAAATAAACTCAATTTTCTTTTTCAGATTTTGTAATAAAAATTTTGAAAGTAAATTAGAAAATGTTAGACAACTTTTTTATAATAACATGAATAATGTGTGTGTATATATATATACAACATACATACAATTTTATGCAAGGGCAAAAAAAAACATGACTAGATATAATGATGCTACAATATCCCAGATGATAATTTGCCACTATTCGTGATGCATTTCAAATAAAATTCTAAAGGTAAAGCTCTAATAAGTTGATATAAAGTATACAATAGGACAAAAGTCCCCACCCTATGCCTGCGGGCACCATGGTGCCCGCAGACCATTTTACGTGTGCCCGCCGCTATCCGAACACAATAAAAAATTATTTATCTGATACAAATAAATGTAATTTTTAAAATTTCTTATAAATTATTGTATTATATTGTAATCAAATTGTAGGGCACACTATACTTTTACAGTGTAAAAATATAAACGTTAATTATATGTTAAAATTTTATTTTTGAAATAAATATTTTTTTGTACATTATGTATATTATTAACAATATCCAACTATAAATTTATATTGAAAAAATAAATTGTGTCCGCCACCTGGTTGAAAAAATAAATGGTGCCCGCCACCTGGTTGAAAAAATAAATGGTGCTCGCTACCTGGCCGGTATTATAGAATGTGCTCTTAAGTGCAAAAAGATTGGGGCCCCTGCAATAGGAAGATATTATTTTCATAATATTGTAAAAAAAAAAAAAGTTAACATATTTAAGAAGTCAAACTATCAGAACTTGAAATTCAAAACTACCAAACTGCTTACGTTTCAAGATTAATAATATCCAAAAATGATGACTACATTCATTAAAATTGGAAGAAAAATCAATAAACTACAACTATTGATGAACAAATCACAACATAGATCAATATATATTTGAAATGCTCTAATCTACAAAATGATAGTCAAATTGTAATTTATGTTATAAAACTATGCTATGTGAATCACTGTTTACATTTTTTTTAACCAATAAAAGTTTATAGTTGACAATTAGAAAGTATCAAACCAACTATTTGGGGAATCATATTGTGATATCTTGGTATAATCATAGATGCATCTGTAATAGATTATTGAACATTTTTATATGATTAAAGTTTATTTCATAATTAAAATGTTTCTATGTATGTTCCAATTCACATACTTCATATAAACTAAAGATCAGCCTTTCAAGCTAACATACATGCGCTTTTTATGAATATTAATACTAATAAATGAATACTTTCACTTCCAACACAAGATAAAGTCTTTTCAAAAGAATAGAATGAATCCATCTATTCTTTCAACCCAAATGCTTATATATGGGCAAATCTTAAATACTGGAGATGAAAGTGTGAGGATAAACCACTCACTTTAAATTACTTTTTACTATGTCTGAATGAATGACGCCCACGAAATTATCTAGAATTTATGAAACGTCATTCTTAAATGAAACTAAACATATGTAAATGAGGCATTCATTTTATATAGCGCTATGTTTATAAATTGTAATAAACTAAAGATCAGCCTTTCAAGCTAACATACATGCACTTTTTATGAATATTAATACTAATAAATGAATACTTTCACTTCCAACACAAGATAAAGTCTTTTCGAAAGAATAGAAGGAATCCATCTATTCTTTTAACCCAAATCCTTATATATGAGAAAATCTTAAGTACTGGAAATGTAAGCGTGAGGATAAACCACTCACTTTAAATTACTTTTTACTACATTTGAATGAATGACGCCCACGAAATTATCTAGAATTTACGAAACATCATTCTTAAATGAAACTAAACATATGTAAATGAGGCATTTATTTTATATAGCACTATGTTTATAAATTGTAATAAACTAAAGACTTTATCTTGTGTTGGAAGTGAAAGTATTCATTTATTAGTATTACTATTCATAAAAGGCGCATGTACGTTAGCTTGAAAGGCTGATCTTTAGTTTATTATAATTTATAAACATAGCTCTATATAAAATAAATGCCTCATTTACATATGTTTAGTTTCATTTAGGAATGACATTTCGTGGGCGTCATTCATTCAGACATAGTAAAAAGTAATTTAAAGTGAATGGTTTATCCTCATGCTTTCATTTCCAGTACTTAAGATTTGCCCATATATAAGCATTTAGGTTGAAAGAATAGATGGAATCATTCTATTCTTTCGAAAAGACTTTATCTTGTATTGGAAGTGAAAGTATTCATTTATTAGCATTAATATTTATAAAAAGTGCATGTACGTTAACTTGAAAGGCTGATCTTTAGTTTATTACAATTTATAAACATAGCACTATATAAAATGAATGCCTTATTTACATACTTCATATGTTTAAAAATTACCTTCAATAAGTTGAGAACTTTTGTTTCAGATCTCACATAGCCTCTATTATATATATATAATATTGTTGAAACTCTGTATGTCATTCTGGAACAAGTAAGATGTTGGCATCATTTCCAAGAGAATATAAGGCTTTCCTTTAAGAAAAATGACTTATTATTCATTTGAATACTATTCAAATATAAAACCAATTTTTTGGAGAATACAAGCAAATCTTAGTCCAACCTTGGTGTGTGTGTGTGTATATATATATATGTGAGTATCAATTAATATTCATAAAAATGATACTTTTACTTTAAAATTTTTTAAAAGAAACACATTAGCAACTATAAAGAATATTCAATGTTTATAGAACATAATATACAAATATTTCAAATCTTTTATAAACTGGATTTAACTTCAAATACATTTCTTGTTAAATTATAATATAAGCAGTTATTAAATATTAAAATACATTATCAAATAGAAAGAAAAGAGACATTCATCTTTAAAGACTTTCATTATAAGAAGTCAACAAATGAAACATTTTTACATTCCTGTATAAATATTTTAGAGAATAAAAATACTTTCTGAATAATATTTCCCAATCATGAAGAAAAATATATTCTGAGTATAAAAGAAAACTTATCTTGTTCCTCTATGAAATGAACTTCAATTTAATTTTCTCTGAACAAGGAAGATTTTAAAATGAAATACTATAAAGAATTCAGGTTTTATAGTTCTAATAAACAGTTTAAACATTTATTCATTCAGGAATAAAATTTCAATAAATAATTGACATAAAAGAATATTTTAACCATGGTATTAGAATGTAATACATATGCAAAACAGACAATAAATATAATTATAATTAGCAGTTATTGATAGATTATTACATAATCACTTTAATATTTAATAAAATTATACGACAACTTACACAATCATTTAGTCATCCTATTTCAAAATAAATCTTTTCCAAAAACATTTTTTAATAAACTAAAGATCAGCTTTTCAAGCTAATGTACATGCACTTTTTATGAATATTAATACTAATAAATGAATAATTTCACTTCCAACACAAGATAAAGTCATTGCGAAAAAATAGAATGAATCCACCTATTCTTTCAACCCAAATGCTTAAATATGGGCAAATCTTAAGCACTGGAAATGAAAGTGTGAAGATAAACCAATTACTTTTTACTATGTCTGAATGAAAGACACCCACGAAATTTTTCTAGAATTTACGAAACGTCATTCTTAAATGAAACTAAACATATGTAAATGAGGCATTTATTTTATATAGCGCTATGTTTATAAATTGTAATGAACTAAAGATCAGCTTTTCAAGCTAATGTACAAGCGCTTTTTATGAATATTAATACTAATAAATGAATACTTTCACTTCCAACACAAGATAAAGTCTTTGCGAAAGAATAGAATGAATTCACCTATTCTTTCAACCCAAATGCTTAATCACAAAAATATTTTTTGTATTTTGAACACCAAAAAATTGGAATATAAGACTTGGATTATCATTCCTTCTTTATGAACTTATTCCAGCTTCATTTAATTTCTTTTATCACTATAATAATAATTCTTTACAACTTTTTAATAATTTTTTTAAAAAAAAAAAATTTTTATATCAATATGTTTATACACTATCATGATTTTTCTTTCATTTCTAAACATCGCTAATTGTCCTTTAATTTTTTTCGAAACAATTGTCCTTTAATTATCTCCAAATTATTTTTAAAACTACAAAAAAATTTATTTGCCCCAGGTACAATTTTAAAAAATTTCAAAAAATAAAATTTTAGCAGCGATATTTTATTACCAATGTTACTTGTTATCACTAAAGTTTCTTAGAGTTTTATAATTTCTTAAACACTTCCAAAGAATAACAAAACTAAGAGTAAAGTAGTATCAACAGGAATTTTCTGGCTATAATTTAAAATCAATAACACTATACTATAGTACTAATCATGGAAAAAAACAAAATTATGCAAAGAAAATTATTGTATTTTAACAATTAAATATACAAGTAAAAAATAATAGTAATTAAATGATTTAGTGCTCAAGAGTTCATAAGTTTGAGCAAAAGAAGTAGCAGAGATGGGCTCCCATCTGTGGATCTTGAGTCTAGAAGTTGCCAATCAACCACAATTCACACAGGGCAAAAAAAAAGTGTTTTTGAACATTTAAAAAAAGTAGTTAAAATTATTACTGATAACTATTATTTATATAGCAATATATGATTTTGCTATTATTTTCTTTTACAAAAGTGCAGTATGTATAAAATGCACTTAACATGTATTAATTGTCCAAAACAGTTAAAATTTTGTAATTTTCATCAAAATAAAAACCTACAACTGCCATAGAAATAAGCATAATCAAATGACCAAAAAATCCAAATAAATCTTAATGTCAATTATCAAAAATATTAGCTTTTAAAAATGAAAAAAAAAAAATAGAGAATCACATGAACAAAAAAAAAATCAAATATCAGAAAAGAATATTTAAGCAAGTATTAGTAATTAGGCAATAACAATAATAAAAAAATTAAAAACAATACTGCATATCAAAAACTAATATTAGTAATTAGGAAATGATTAAAAAAACTAGCATAAATCACATGATCAAAAACAAAAAATTTAATAACTCAAAATCAAATATCAAAAATATTAGTAATTAGGGAATGCCCAAAAACATTAGCATAATAAAAAATTTAAAACAATGTTTAAACATTCTACTTTTAAAATAGCATATCAAATATACAACATAAAATAAATTACTAAAGCAAGATTAAAAAATATATACCACAATCAATGGAACACAAATTAACAAATATTGATATTTGACAAAATAAATAACTGCTTACATGGAAAAACATATTAAAACTATTTCTACAATTAAATGAACATACTTTAAAAATTACTAAACTAATCTACAGAAGAATAAAACACGTGTTTATCAGAGTAGAATTTGACATTTCACCAAAACTATTTTGTTGAACGGTATGCAAATAAATATGTTACTTATAATTATTAAATATTGAAATCAAATCATTATGGATATTATCTTAAGTGCAAAAAAAAATTCAAAAACTTTTGCAGAACAACAAAAAATGCATGAGTAGAAAATTTCAAAAACAATAGTTTAGGAAATAATATTTAATAAAAAAAAATAAAAAAAAATTAAGGATGCAGCTGCACATAATAAATATTTTTAACAAAATTTTTATTAATGAAGTATTTAGTTACATGGTTTATATCAGTTTAGGTGTATAGTACATATTACATATTATACTGTAATTTGTATTAAGGAAGTTAATATTGCAAATCTATATATATATACTAATTTATTATTTCTATATCTAGCCACCCATCCATCCCTTGTCTACCCATCTGTTTAATTACCTATCTACCTAAATACATTTGAATCTGTCTGTCCGTCCATCCGTCCGTCCGTCCGTCCGCCTGTCTGTCTGTCTATCTATCTATCTATCTACTGTAGCCAAGTGACTACATTGCTGTATTAACAAGAATAATTGACAGCATACTACTTAGGTTTAAAGTACATGTACTAAGAGAAAAACCATTCTCTTCAGTAAAGTATTTAGCAATTTTAATTTTAGACTTTTTTAAAGATATAAAGATGTGTATTTAGGAATATTTTGAAAAAAAAAAACTATATAAAATTTTAACATTTTTGTTAAATTTTACTTTAATACATCAGAGTTGTATTCTTTCTTTAATTTTTCTCCCTTTTCAATATAAAAACAGTGGTTATCAAGTCAATGTAATTAACTGATTATCTTTTTTTCCTTTTTGCAAAAAAATTTTAATTAAAAAGCAAGATCAAAAATTTTAAGATTCTAATTTAAATTTTTGACTTGTTTTCCAATGTCCATGTTGCAGAAAAGAAATGCCTGAATAACTATTTGTAAAAAAAAATGACCTAATTAGTTATTCCTAAATTCTGTCATGTTGGAGATAGAATTGAGATTAGCCAGAAACAAGACTGTTCCAAAATTAAGGAGTGTGGAAAAACCCAAAGACCTACATTATGAGCAATCATTCTTGATTCAACTGCTGAAAAAGACAATAGGAGAAAAGAAGTTTCTGACACAGTTGCTAATGAAAAAAAGCAGTTGTATGCTATTAACACACTATGAGTTTAGTTTTAAAAATGTTTTCTACAATGAAAACCATGTTCTAAATTTAGCTAAAAACTGATATCATCTCCCTCAATGTAATCTGCAGCTCTAAAAATGTAAAGAAGCCTCTGAAGACATCTGCAACCTTGTCTTCAACCATGAACATGAGTGCCCTATATGTTGACCTCACCAGTAAATCTTATTTTTAAAAAATGGATATAAATTCTTGTTGTTGTATACTGCATGTACATTGGAAAGAAGCCTTCAAAAAAACTTGCCTGAAAAAATTGAAAATAATACATGCAAAGGGCTCCAAAGAAATTTAAAACCATGGTTAAAGGTATTTTCATTTATAGTTTTAAAAAAAGATATTTTCTATAAAAATAATAATTGATAATTTTGAAATATTTTTTAATCCATTTGATTTTTCTTTTCAAAATTATATAAAAAAGGATTTTTTAAAGAATTTTATTAAATTACATTTAAAATTTTTTTAAACATTTTTTAAATATGATTTTTCCCTCCAAAACTTAACAAAAGATTATATTAAACTAATTTAAACATTTTTATATCTGATTATCAAAAATTGTTTTTACAACTTTGTTATTTAAAGAAATAAATCAATAAAAGCAAAAAATAATTAGTTTAATGAATAGAAATCAACTGGTTAATAATAATTTTTATGAAACTATACTTTTTGATAAAATGTTTAAATTTTCATATTATCATGTCATTCTTTTTAATTTTTGTTTATTGTTAATCAATTAGTTTATTAAATAATTATTTTTAAAAATGTTTGTGGCTTGATTTCAATAACTATTAAGCTTGAATATATTGAGGGGAGAAGATTCCCATGTAGATGTATTAAGTCAGTTATCCACAAAAGGATCAGAAGAGTCAGAATCAAATAGTCAATAAATTAATAGGAAAAATTTAGAAACAAATACACTGAAAAGCAGTAAATCAATGGCTCAATGAACCAATGAAAACTCTAGAGTCCACAAATTATTTAAAAGGGTCCATTTGGGTTGACCAAACAAAAAATCAAAAGGGTGCTTTGAGTCTACTAGAATTGTACTAGAGCTTTCAATAGAAGATGGTTGTCATGCCTAGGATTTCCTCAGGTAGCCATTTTCAAATGCTAAAAGTTTTGCACAATGATTACCCAGGGATTGTGAAAATTAAAATTGTTATCTAGATCCTATACCTGTTGGCTTGTAGACATTGGCATCAAGTCTAAGATCACTGATGTTGAAGCTGCAAAATAAGATATGTTGTCAAAGAGTAAAACGGTTCAATGATCTGATACTGAAAGTCCGTGGACAAGAATTATTAGTCATCAAAGGAGGGGTAAGCTGTTATTAATAGTTATAGATACACACAAGTAGTTGGAGGTAATTAAAATATCAATTCATAGTGCAGCATCCAATGAAAAACAGATTATTTTCAAGTTACAGTTTACCTAAAACTATAGTGTCAGGTAATGGATCAACCTTCATAACAAGTTTATCAAACAATTTTGTGCCATCAAGAATATAGAACAATTAATTGTTCAGACCATCATTTCACCCTGACAGAAAAAGATTATAGCTGGCACTTGAAACAGCCACACAGCTAAAAATCCTCTTGGCAACACATACTACAACTACCACAGTTATAGACAACCTCCCAGCTGAACTGCTATTTAACAGAGATCTTAAAGCAAACCTTTCAATTCTTAGACATAACAAGTATGGGCATAAAATAACGATAAAATTGTTAAAATGTAGATAAGTACCGAATTACTATGCCGTATGTTCAATGGGAACACCAAATGGATTCCGGCAACAATTATAAATGTAAAAGATTTGAATACAGTGATTGTTCAAACTCTAGATGACATACCAGTATAGGCATGGAGATCAGTTATGGCCAAACAATGAAACACCAATTAATAATAAAGTTCACTAGACCTTATGATGAAACCAGACCATATATAGAAATTAAACCTGATGATGACAGCAAACCAATGATGGTGGAACCAGTCCAACAGATGAAGCAAATAAATAATCAAGATGTCCACCAAGCTATCTTAAGCACTACGTACATCCCAAAGGTAACTTTTAGACTACTTTTGAATAAATGACTTGTTCAAACTATATTGTTATTAAAATGGGATTGAAAGTATAATATAACTGGCCAATAAAACTACAATAAAAATCAATAGCACAAACACAATTAGAGATCTAGATCAGTGAATTTGAGTTTTCAATAAGGAAGAGAATCTGATATATATACATAGTTGAAGGCCAGACAAGTGTCAAATGATACTATTGTTCATTATTTGATAGAATTGTGGTGATGCATGCTCAACCCAGGAGCAAAAAAACTGGCAACTACTGCATAAGGCAAGCCATCTCTGGCTGAAAAGGTCAGGGTTCAAAATGGGAATCTCAGCATTGCACTAGCTCAGGGGTCCCCAACCGTTTTGCACTTAAGAGCACATTCTATAATACCAGCCAGGTGGCAAGCACCATTTATTTTTTCAACCAGGTGGTGAACACTATTTATTTTTTCAATGTAAATTTATAATTTGATATTGTTAATAATACACATAATGTACAAAAAAATATTTATTTCAAAAATAAAATTCTAACATATAATTAACGTTTATATTTTTATGCTGTAAAAGTATAGTATGCCCTATAATTTGATTACAATATAATACAATAATTTATAAGAAATTTTAAAAATTAAATTTATTTGTATCAGATAAATAATTTTTTATCATTTCGGATAGCGGCGGGCACACGTAAAATGGTCTGCAGGCACCATGGTGCCCACGGGCATAGGGTTGAGGATCCCTGCATTAGCTGTACTGTTAATAATTAAATATATGCAATTCACTGATAGTAACCAAGGTAACCCTCTTTAATTAAAACTATTGTATATATCATATATGCTATAGTAAATACCTACAATAAATATCTCAATATTTAATTACTGGGTTGAATGTTATTAGTGAATGATCGGGTCATTATTCCAGGAGCAATAGAGATCGAAAAACAATCATCTAAACTAAAAATATCAAGAAAAAAAAACTATTTAAGAAATTACCAAAAACTCACATGTCAGTAAGAATTTAAAAACTTAAGTGAATCACTTAAGTTTAGAATGCATTTCTATAAATACACCAACTTCACCTGATCATGCTAAATCAGGGTTGAGTCTATTGTGTTCCTGGTTGTACAAATCTATTTAACCTATCACAGGAGAAAGACAGTCTCATTTTTAACCACCCATGATCACACAAACACGACTTATAAATGTAAATCTATTATTTTGAAGTGCTGAAAATTTTGAAATAGATCGGAAGCCAAAATCCGATAATGCACTATTACTTTAAATATTAGAAATCTCCATGCACTCACAGGTCAGTAAGAGTTTTAAAAACTTAAGTGAATCACTTAAGTTTAGAGAGCATTTCTATAAATACAACAACTTCCACTGACCATGCTAAATCAGGGCTTGAATCTATTGTATGTCTGATGTTATAATCAAATTTTGAATTGTACAAATCTATTTAACCTATTGCAGGAGAAAGACAGTGTCTCATTTTTAACCACCCACAATCAGACAAACATGACTTATAAATGCAAATCTATTATTATTATCGGAGTTTGACTTCCGATATAATATTTCAACATTTTCGGTGCTTTATAATAATAGACTTACATTTATAAGTCATTTTTGTCTAATCATGGGTGGTTAAAAATGAGACACTGTCTTTCTCCTGTGATAAGTTAAATAGATTTGTACAATTCAAAATTTGATTATAACATTAGGCACACAATAGGCTCAAGCCCTGATTTAGCATGGTCAGTGAAAGTTGGTATATTTATAGAAATGCACTCTAAACTTAAGTAATTTACTTAAGTTTTTTAAATTCTTACTGATGTGTGAGTGCGCAGAGATTTCTAATATTTAAAGTAATAGCGCATTATCGGAGTTCGACTTCCAATGTGCTTTATAATAATAGATTTAAGGAATTACCAAAAACTTTAACCAAAAAAAAAAAGGGAAGGGGCAACTTTTTTATGTGGCTTATTTTAATATTTTAAAAGCTAAAAAAAAAAAGAGTTCTATAAATATTTCCATTTTAATTCTCATATAAAATAATATTTAAAAATATTAATAAAATGATACTATACTAAAAAAAAAAAAAAAATCAAACTATGGAAAGAAATTCCCTACCAATGTAATGAATCATAATCTAATGAAAACTACTATCAATATAATGAATCACAATCTAATGAAGAATTATTACCAATGTAATGAATCATAATCTAATAAAGAATTAGTTATTGTACATTAATTTTATAATATTTATCAATGCAGCATGTTTAGTTTCAATAAATTATCATTTTCAACCATTATCAGTTCACTGCAGTATGAAGGTCTCTCCAAGTTAAACTCACCTCAGATTCCTGGCCTCGCTTATCCCCCTAGCACACTTTCTTATTTCAGCTCACACATGGTCTCTTTCTAGGTCTTTTACACTCACATGTGATCTCTTTCTAGGTCTTTTACACTCACATGTGATCTCTTTCTAGATCTATTAAACTCATATGTGGTCTCTTTCTAAGTCTTTTACAATCTCTTGGAATCCAGTTTAAAATTTCAACTATCCATCTACTATCACCCTTTCTAATAATATGTCCAGCCCAATTCCAGTCTCTTCTTTCAATGATGTCAGTAACACTTGTTTATTCTCTCATCCATAATATTTCATTTTCGATCTCTTCATGTTACTTCTAACATACATCTCCATATTTGATTGAGTAATTTGGAGTCTCTGCATTACTCCTCTGTTAAGTGTCCAAGTCTCGGATTCATAAGAACTATTAGCATGCATTTATTAAAAACGTTCTTTTCTATTTCCTATTAATAGTAAATGATTTGTATCAAAAACACTCCAACCAAGTTTAAGTTTATGATTAATTTTATCCATTATGTAAATAATCTGATCAACATATTCATATTTGTTAATTTCTTCTAACTCATCATTATCAATCCTTATTTTCTTCTTTCAAGAAAATCCATTGAACATTACTTAAGTCTTTTTAACATGTACCTTTAATCCTACTTTCTTACTTTCATTTGGTAACTCTTACAACATTTCCTGAAGCTCTAAAGCATTATTTGCAAAAAAAATTATATCATCTGCAATATCTAGATGACTTAAATAACCTTCATTTACTTTCATTTTCTTAGCTTACCATTTTAATCCACAAAATACTTTTTGCACAACTGCTGTAATAAGTTTTGAAGATATATACACATATATAAATGTTAACAAATATGTCTACATACCCATGTAGGGAATTCAAGATATAATTTAAAAAATTAACCTGTAATACTATACTGGTGTAACAAATGATAATCATTTTGTAAAAAAAAAAAATTATTATTGTAATTAGCTAATCATAGCTAGAGTAAAAGCAGAATTATTTAGATTAGTCAGATGAATGTTGAAGATTAACCATTAAAAATAAAACTTAAGACTGAAACATGGTGTAACTTTCACGACTGGTGTTAAGGTGGACATGTAAATATATATATACAAATACAGACATAATATAAATATATATTAAAAATTAACAAAAAGCAGTTTTTATATTTTTAATGAACTAAATGGCACAGTTATTATTTATGCAATAAACTAATTATTAGAAAGATTTAAATGAAGCAATAAGTTATAATGTCATCAATTTTGCAGTAATACTGCAGCATTTTTTTTTTTTTAAAATTTTACTACATGAATTATTTATATTAAATGAAAAAGTCAAAGGAATTTTTAAAAAAGAAGTTAAATAATTCACACTCAATAGAATATTGGCCATTTTTAACATGTAATAAATAAACAGATAAAATCAATACTTTTTCAAGTGTATTTTGTAACATATTAATAAAATATATTTATTTAGCTCCCCCCCCCCCATTCATATACATTATGAGTTAATTTCTCTTATCAAAAACCATTTGACAGAAGTACATATCACTTAATAATATAAGATGTATATCACTTGACTCTTATCCATAATAGTTTACTATTGTATGCCATACTTTTAATCAGAGTTGTAATGATCCCTTCAGAAGCCTGAAAATTTTAAAGCTTTTTTTAAAAAAACATAAAGCCAAAATATCAAATTCTCTATTTCAGTTAACAAACTTCTAAAAAATTATCAAGGATATAAATCATAGTAATAGGTACAAAAATAAAAATTACAAATGGGTTTAAAAACTATAATGTACAATGGAACCACAAAACACACTATAACTACACAACTTCAATTACACATTATCCAAAAAAAAAATGTAAACAAATAAACAAAAAAAAACATTAAAATTAAAAAAAAAATGATATTCAAACAGCCATTCGTCCTTCTCCGAGTGCTGTATACTCTATCACATAAAAAAAAATTGTAAATAAATTTTATAATGTGCCAGTGGCCAATTTTCAGACTTGGATTGCCATAGATTATTATATTTATTAATAAAATTTCTTTAGTTTATGTTGAAAGCAAATATATTTTATTCTTCGTTTATTATCCTTTCTGAATCTGATGTGCAATATTTTGCATAATAAAATATTTTCTGAATGAAAATTTTAGTGTCTATTAAAAGTTGGTAATGATTTTAAAACATCCAAACCAATTAAAGTAATTCTAATTTCTTGATAACAAGACAATTATTGTATTTCTATAACAGAAAAAAGTTATTGAAAATATATATTACCTAGAGAGTATTAATAGCAATGAAAGTTAGATATTTTGCTATTTATTTTAAAAATAAAGTTTAGTCGGTTTTTTTTCTTATTTTTGTTTCAGAGACTGAATGAGTAAACACACACAGTAAAATTTAGATAAATATATCTCATTATTATTTTTAATTTTTTTTAAAACTATAATCTTAATTTATACATTCATACTATACATATAAAAGTGTCTGTGTTATATATGTGTGTGTGCTTGTTGAAAAGTATTGTGCACTTGCAGTTCAATAAACAATACATATTTTATTCTTATCAATGTTTATCAACAAAACATGACTTATTATACATTATACACATTTGTAATGAGGAGAGTTTTGAACAAAATATAGCTTAGTTTGTAGTTCCATTGTATTGTAATGAAAGAATAAAACATGACTTATTATACACTATATACAATTGTACATGAAGAAACTTTTGAACAATACTTAGCTTAGTTTGAGGTTCCACTGTATTGTAATGATACAAAATGAAGGAGTAGAAGGGGTGATGCAATTCATCATTAAAAGATCACAGTTTTTGCTGAGCAGAGAAACAGAGCAAACTATGTAATAAGTGATTAACATAACATCACTAGCAATAATCATCAAAAGTCAAAAGTTATTATTTGTGTTTGGATTTTAAAAAGCTATACTATAAAATCTTAGACCAACTATCATTCTAGCCAATGCCGAATTTGGGCATAATACAAAATCAATCATCAATATATCAAACCCATGAACATATATTAATGTTAAAAATAATTCTACTTCAAAAATGCCACCTCAAAAATACTGAAACCATTGTATCAGTGCTCATTATCATTAATGCTGTGAACCATATGGTACCATGAATGCTCTGGCCCTTCCTAAACTATATAAAATCTAACAAAGTGAGTGAATTTTAAAGGTGAGCTTTATTTCCTTAATACAATCTAATTCTAAAGAGAATTAATATAGATATACAAATACACACACATTCCATATGCCATTCGTTTGAACTAGCTTTGTGATCACAAGAACCTGGTCACTGTAAACAAGAGCATATAACATTTATAACTCACATTATTCTAGTATTAAATCATTTCACTGGAATAAATTAAAAATAATCATTAATAAATTTATTGATTAGAAATAATAAAAACGAAAGGTCTGTTAAATTATATTCCAACAAATATCAAAAAATCTTTCAATAGATTGAAAATTCAGACAATCAAATTTACAAAGATATATAAAGTTTACATAACACATATATGCACACATAATAATACAGAATATTCCAACCATTAATAAGCTAATAAATAGTATTATATTTTAACAAAATACAAATAAATGTTAAATGTATACATAATATACATGCTTATTCTAATGTAAAAATAAAATATTTCAATTATTAATTATAAATTATCTTTACTTTACAAATCAAGGCATTCCTTTTAAATTGTAAACAAAAGTTCTTAAAATAAAGGGTAAAGTAACATTTACTTGTCTGATGAATTCAAACTAGACCAACATAGAACAAGAAGCAACTGTCCTGACTTTCTACACTCTCTATACATACAATATTTCTCAGATCATCTAAACCCACTATTTATAGATATGAAGTAATTTCTGAGCAAAAAGATTAAATGTGTCTTCCATCTGGATTAATAAAAACAAGATAATTATCATTGTTCAGGTAGTTTCTTAATTAATCACTTAAGTAAAAACTAATTTTTGAATGAACTTATTAAGTTGAATTATAAAGAAAAAACATCTTTGTTATAGACAAAAATATTTTTCTCATCGTTTAATTAAAATTTAGATTTTTGTTAAAATTAGAAATAGATTAAATAAAATATTTGAATTAAAATAGAGATCATTTTATATTTGATTTTAAATAATTTATAATATTTTAAAATTTCAAGAAATACATATGTAAATTTTGTCTGTGTTCATTTCTACTTTTCCTTTTAAGCTTTAAGTAAGACAATCTAAAGAAATAACATAAAAGAATGAAGCTCCTATAATGAATGCATAAAATAAAAATATATACATGAATAAATTATCTGTTAAAAATTGTCATCTGTAAATTATAATAATAAAAAAATTGTTTTTTCTAATATTAAAAATAAATCACCAAGTGAACTAATATAATATTCCAAAAAAATTAAAATGAAAGAGTATTTCTATTGCAAGGACATTAAAACTTATCGTTGTTTTTCAGAATAAAAACCAACAAATTTTAATATTCTCAGAAGTTGAGGTTCTGAGCTTGCACTTCAAGTGCCTATATTTAATATATCCTGCAATAACACAATTTATTGTAATATCTGAAACGTTAATCAATCCTTGATATCATTATATTTGGGAATAAAATTCAAGCTAGTTTGTAACTTCATATATCTATTCCATAGTAAATTTCTGTATAGCATTCAATGTATAGTTTCAACTAATTAAATCTCAATTCTAAATGTTTACTTCTCTTTTTATTAAATAATGTAATTCTCGTAAACTCATTATGATGATCGAGCATTATGAACGGCTAAACTTTAAACAGCACTATGATTCTGGCAATAATCTGGTGAAAATATGCTTAGTGCATTATAAAACTTTTCAACTTCAATTTTTATCTTTTCATAATACTCTATTATAATGAGTTTATAAGAATTAATTCAATCTTAATAAGTATCTGCATAAAATGCATTCTTTTCAACCATTGTCAATCCATTGCAGGAAGAACATCCAATTTTAATTTAGTTTTTCTGATTTCTAGGCTCTCTTCTCCGTGTCACACCAGAAAACTTTATTTTATCCATCCATCTCATATATGATCTCTTTCTAGGTCTTTTACAAACTCTTAGGATCCAATTTAAGATTTCAACTGGCCATCTATTATTATCTCTTCTACAATATGTTCAGCCAGTTCCACTCCAGTCTTTTAATTCCTTCAATAATGTCAGTAATACATGTTTGTTCTCTCAACCATGTATTTTGTTCCCATCCCTTCTTATGTATAGTACACATCATTCCATATCATCATTGAGTTTTCTGAAATCTTTGTATGGTTCTTCTGTTGCATATCCTAGTTTACAATTCATAAGTAAGAACTAATAAAACACATTTATTAAAAAACTTCCTTCTTAAACACATAGGCATATTTCCTCTTAATATTAAGTTATTTCTACCAAACCAACTACATCCAAGTTTAATTCTATGATTAATTTCATCCATTGCTTCTATCTAATTAATAATTTGACCAAGGTATTTACCAACTCCATCCAAGTTTAATTCTATGATTAATTTCATCCATTACTTCTATCTATATTAATAATTTGACCAAGGTATTTGCAGTTGTTAACTTCTTTTAATTCATCATTATCAATATTTTATCATTTTGAGAAAATCCATTGAACATTAATTTAGTCTTTTTAGTATTTATCTTTAGTCTTACATTTTTAATCTCATTTGATAACTTTTAAAATATTTACCAAGGAGTATTATATTTTGTAATAAAAATTTTAATTTTATTTTTGTATTTCTTTTTTTTTTTCAGTGTTCAGGAAAACTAGCCCTTTATACTCCATGTTAAATTATGAAAAATAAATATGCCAATTTTGTTTTTAACAATATTTATAAGTATCTGTATCAAAAAAAATTACTGCTATCTCATCTTATGATTGTATTTATTTATTCACTTTTTTTTTTTAAAACTATTGGATTATTTTAACTAACAATAAATATGTGATAGCTGATCTCTAAGAATTTATAAATAAAAAATGAAAAAGTAGAATGAAGATTTTTAAAAAAAATGTTTTTGTGAATTGTCTGCGAAAATCTGAAGCTTTTACTAAAAAAAAAAAAAGTATATTTTTATATATTTCATGTAAGTTATTTACATTTATTTTTTTTTTATCCTGAAGTCAAAATGGTTGGTAATAAATGTATAACATCTATATAATTTGTATTGTATTTACAATTTATGTAAGCATTAAAAACTTCTCTTTATGTAACATATATCACCTAATTTTTATTAAATAAATTACATTAAATAAAAAAAATATTATGGAAGCAATACAAACAAGAATTTGAGTGATGCCAATATAAATAAAATTCTTGAATCTTCCCAATTCACTAAACATATCAGTCTAAACACAACAAAGGCAAAATTTGAAAACCATTATGATCTCCCTTTTATTGCCTGAAATGTTAATGTTAAGAAAAGAATCCCAATCAAATTACCAAATTCTATAATGCTCTAAAAAGGCAAAACTGTATCCTTAACCAATAAACAAAACTTCTGCAGTCTGGCTATCAACAACAAGTAAATTTCATATTAAATACTGGGAGGTAACCCTAGTTGAGGGTAATAGTTTAATATACTTTTATATAATAATCCATATTTTATAATAAATAAAAGGGTTTTATTAAATATTATTCCAAATTAGGGTTTGTACTTAACATGTAACATAATATTTACCTGTAGATAATTTTCAATGAGCAGAAAATTCATATTAAATGGCATCCAGAATATAATTTCTTTGCAATCCAAAAAAAAAATGATGGTTTCTTAAATTATTCATCTCTTCAATAATTTCACAGCAACATTTTTACTAATGTTCTGGTAATTTACTGAATAGCTTTGCAATGTAAATGACTCAATCCAGATAGGGATTTGTGTCAATTTATAGTGCTTGAAGCATATACATTGTTATGAAGAAAAAAAAACAATAATTTTTTTAATTTAATTTAATAATTTATTAAGTCATAATAAGAATGCAAAACAATAAAAGACAAAAAATATTAACAACCAAAAAAAAAAAACAAATATAATAATAAATCATAAAGAATTCGGTAAAACTCTTACAACTATATAACTTACTTTTGCACTCCCTATGTCAGCAATCAAAGAAATGATCAAAAAAATAATTTGAATATAGTGCTCATTACAAATAGTATATTTGCAATGAATGCAGTAGGAATGAAGAATTACTAAATGTTTTCTCAAGATAAAAAAAAAGATCAACCCTTAAAAATATATTTCAGACTCCATAATGATCATAATGATATTAAACAGAAAGCAAATATTTCTCAATTTTGTGTAGAAGAATTTAAGTGAGTTATTATAAAAAGAATAACCCAGTTTTTCTGATATGGGTAGGACAGAATTGTCATTAAAATTTAATCATTAAAAAGAAAACCATATCAAATATGAAAATATATATATATATATGAATCAAACTAAGTTTTTTAGAATTACCAATTTATTTCTGATACCGAAATTGACATATGGCAAAGATGTCATTGTTTTCCATAGGCTTAAAAAAATATATTAATAATTAATAGCCACTACTACATAAGCCCATATCTTAATTAATTAAGAGAAAAAGGTTACACAACAGAACCACTCATAATACATAGGCAATGTTTCACTGAATGTATACTTTAAACAATCAATGAGCATAAAAATTTAGAATTCTTTGAATTACTATGTTCATAGCCAAATTTTTATTTATATTTGAATTTTCTGTATATATAATATTACCAACCTAATATGAATCCATGTGATAATAATATACATTTAATAACTCTATTACATTTAGCCAAAAATGGTTTTAATATCCCAAAAAACTTCCTAAAAAACTCTTTATATATATATATGATTATTATTGTTTTTTCACCCAGTTGAGGGCAAGTGCAATCTTGTCAAAATATTGGTGTTTTATTTTTATTTTATTAACTATGATTGCTCCTGAAAATATGATTTATAAAACATCATATGCTTGTGGAAACCTTCATTTTAACAAATATATATATATATATTATAACTAAACAATTGAGCATGGGAGGAGATCACTTGTTTGAGAAAAGTAGGTTTGCTTCGAGTGTGTTTACCATCAAATACAAACCTTTCCTTAATAAAGTTTAAAATGAAGTTATATCAATTTTATCCATTTAAAACAACAATAACTACTCTATAATCTACAAGATCAATACATAAATAATCATGATGATTCTATTCCAGATGTTATTAGCATAACCACTAAGTATTCTTATATGAACCCCAAATGTATTTATTATGTATGATGGATAAAATATTCCTTTAATATAAATAAATCGATTTATCTGTCTAAGGCTAACAAATTAACTTTCTCCTTCCCAGATTACATATAATTTAAAACAATTAATTATCTCAGGGTTCTCATAAAATTACAGATAATTATTTCTAAAAAAAAAAAAATTAGGACTCTTATAAACTTTTAAAGCATTCTGTCATGTATGTAATTAGGATATCAAAGGTATTTTGTTGTACCTTGTCATACCTCAATAAATGATGCCATTCTTAAATGGAAGATGGAAAATAGAAATTGTGCAAATTAAGTAAAGAAAATTAATTTTAAATAAAATGTAACTATGATCAAAATGTATTAAAATATATAGATGATGACTTCGATTAATGATAACAACCATATAAACAACAATAACAATTTATTAATTCTAAAACAATTATATCAAAATATTCACCAATAAACACAATTTTGACACCAGAATCCCTCTAAATATTTCTGAATAATATTGTGCTACTCTATTTACTCAATATTTTAATATATGATTATAACTACATGTGTTATCAAGAAAAGTAATGCAAACAAAGCATTCTACTTAAGGTTGTACAATATTCATTCAAAGCTTGAACACTAATTATGAATGGGTCTAGGAATGTTTTATTGTGTCCTTTAAAATGTCTTGATAATAATTAAAATTAGAAAGACAGTAACCTCTATTCTAGACATCACTTAGATTGCTTAATTCTTTTAGGATCAAATACACAATTTATCGAAATATAGTATGATTATCATTAAAATACATAAATTAATAAATACGACAATCATATGTTGAGTAACATGATTTGTTATACCTTCTAGCTTATAACATCTAAACTTTAAATATTTTTTTTTAGAAGTCTGCCTCCACTAAATAATAAAGTTTACAAGTTTTGTCACCACAAGAGTTACTAAACTGCATATAACTTCTAGGTCACATGAACATTTTCTGGATAAATGGAAGGACAATCTTTTATGTCTTGCTTTCAGTAATTAAAAATACCTGTACTGTAGAAGATAAAAGGTTGCTTCCAAGGATCAATAAAACAAATAATAAATTAATATCAACAGGCCTATGCTAGCTTGTACATTAACTTAGAGCTTAGAACAACATATCTTCAATACCAGTAATGCAACAAACACACATTTATACCCAATTGTACTAGTAATCTAAAACATTTACCTTAATCTTCATTATACAAGTATTTTCATGAAACATTCAAACAAACCATTAATAAAAGTAACTATATCTCTATAAAATGGATAATCCACAATTCTAAATAAAAGTTTGAGATTTTATTTAGCACATTTTAAAATTCCAATTGTATCCAAATATCACTGGAGTTGTGCTAATATAAGTAATGCTTAATCCAGATGCTATAGTGAACTCTTACGGAGGTTGAGATTTATAACCAAAATTCATCAATATGATTTCCCAAAACAAATCACAATTATTATTTGTATTCCAACAGATTTAGTTGTAACAATTTATCCATTTATAAATATTGACTTTCATAATTTGTAACATCTTGATCATTTTATGAAATATGAAAAGATAATTGCTGAGATTGTACTCATGGTACATTCAACTTAAAAGAAAAATTTCAATCCATCAGTTATAGCAATATACAATATCCAAAGATATAGGTAAGATTTTGCACATATAATAAAAAAATTTCAATAATCTGCAATGAGTAATTTGATGACTGTAGCTATAGTTCAGGTCACTTAATAAATTATAAGACTGAGCAAAATAATAATAAGTAATCCACAACTCAAATTTGAATTAACCAGACTTCTTTGTAGTTTTAAGCAGTTCTCATAAATGCATATTTACATAATATGATAATCCATGAGTTTCTATGATGATCGAAATATTCAAAGTAATCATCCTTAGGGAGATAGCTAATATTTTCAGCAAGTTATTTTAATTTTAAAGTAGGGACAAATGATCACAGGAATGTTCTTACATACAGTAGAATTCTATAAGATTTCAAAATTTCAATTAATGATTCAAAATTATGAAATTTTCTTCCCTTTTAAAATAGTATTCGATGATAGTAGCTGTTGATGTTTTAATTTCTTTATTTGGGTCAATGAGAAGAAACATTTCTGTGAGCTAAGCAAAATGCTTAGTAGATTTATCTACTTTGCCATGTTGAAGAAGATTAACAAAATGACTAAATTTAAATTTAAATTTGGTAAGGTCCTTAGCAAACACTACTCAAATTTAATTGCTGGTTATATTTATAGCTTACTATCATTTGATCTGTGTTTCCATCAATACCTCACTTTTTAAGTTTGTACAATAAAAATCTATTCCATTGCTATAGTAACTATTAGAAGCAGGCGAATTTCAAAAATTTGATAAGTTTAAAAGTGTCAAATTTTGAGACAAAATATTAAAATGAAGATTTAAAATACCAAAATACACAATTATTTATTTTGTAATGAAATGGTTTATAACATTAGGATATTAAATAAAATAATAATTTTATTAAATTTTAAAGTTCTCATAATTTTAAATTGATAAACTTATTAAAATAACTCATTAGTTAAACAGTAATAATAAATTCAATTCAAATATTTTACTCTTCAAATTGATGTTTTGAAGATATAACTTTCATGCACACACACAAATATCCATTTAAACCCAATGTCAATATTTACTATTCTGGCTAAATGTAGTACTGATTGTCTAGCTCTCATATTAAATTATTTTATTATTTTAAATTGTTGTCTTTCTTGCAGTTAAACTTATATATATTTTATCCTGTGTATTTTCCTTCTAATATTAGTTTTGAGAGTGCTTCTGTTTGGCCTAAAAAAAAAAAAAAAAAGCTTAAAAAGGGAAACTTCGAAGTGCATATGTTTTTGGTACATTATAATTGATAAAATTTTGTGTGGGAAGACATCTTGGATGATTTTATCCAATCTATTATATGTAGTATTGGAAGATATACTGAATTTTTACCTCTGATTCTATTATTGATTCACAAATTTTATAAAAAAAGAGAGTCAATAAATTTTTATTTCAATTAAAGGTTGTGCCCATTAATCCAGATGCTGAAATATAAGGTTACAATATATATATTTCAAAAGAATTGCTATAAAAAGTTGGCATCCAAATTCACAGGCAATAAAAATCTCAATGAAATCTAAGTTGACATTTTTTCACCTGTGCAACCATTAAAATCCTTATTTTCACTACAATTATATCAATATATGTCATAATCCTGGCTATTGTATTCAGATAAAGAACATAAACTCCAAAGATTCCCTAATTTAAATCGTGAATCAGTTCATCTAAATAGATTAATATACAGTGCTGGAGAACAAGAAACTTCTGGCCAATGCATATAGTAGTCTGATATAATTGTGCTAACAGCTACTTATAAATTTATAATATATATATATTAATTATCTGAAGAAAACTCCATGCATAATAATAATCTTATCAGTCAAACATGCTATGTTAATAACATATGCATCTTTGAAATCAATCTTTAAAAAAAGGAGTCTGGTTATTACCCAATATTCACACAATCTTTAGATTAATCTTGGAATTGTTAAGTTCGGACATATTTATCTTCAGTTAAGGCATAATAAAAAAATGATAGATTAAAATAAAAGATAAGACCATCTTTGAAAATGGTATTTGCCATATATCTTTGAGATAGACTTAAGCAATTCCACTTCTAATATGGTACATTTAACATTTCTGACAATCTAACACAGTATTAAATTTAAATCAAATCTAACATAATGAGACAATTTAAGTCATTATATATATATATGAAATCAAAAAAACCAACTTCAATCCAAAAAATCTAACTATATAAGTTATCAATATCTGTTGTCTTAAGAGTTTCTGTCTCAAATATCCAAAAATTAATTTCTCGCAGTAGAATAAAAAAAAAATGTATCTTTATAAGAATGCGATTTTAAAATATTTACAAAAAATAATAAGTATTATATATATTGAAAATGTAGTCGTTACAAGCTATGGACCTGAATCATCAAAGCTTCTTCAAAAAATTAAGCCTATCATGTTTGAAAAATAAATGTTTTCTGAAATATAGATTTATTTATTTTTTACTGATAAAAGTTGTTACTATTATTAAGAAATTTAAAATATTTTTTAAAGCTTTTTATTTTGAATGAAAATATTTTAAAACCTAATCAAGTGAAATCTTTTAATATTTATAAATCTACAATATATTTTTATTTGAAACAAAATGCAATTCAGAAATTAAATGTTCTACTGATATAAGCTATTAATTTATTGAATAAATATCTTTTGTTTCTTGTTATATAAATATATTTCTATACAAATAAAAAAATGTTTAAGAAAAATATAAAAATATATATCCCTCTTGAGGCTCAAGGAGTTTATGAAATTTCATGTGGCATTTGTAAGTCTTCTTATATGGGCATGAGCAATCGTCGTAGCATCAGTACTGCAAGGGATGAACATCTTAATGCAGTGAAGCAACATTTATCATCATCAGCACTCTCAATCCATTCTATGGATTCAGGTCACAATATTGAATTTTCTAAGACCGGGATCCTATCCAGACGTGAAAACCTACACCAATGTAAGATCAGAGAAGCTATTGAGATACTAAAAAGACCAAATTATATCAACAAATGCAATGATACATGTAAACTTTCACATATATGAGAAAAAAATTGCAAAAACAAATTATTCTGAAGATTCTGAATTTTTTATTTGTTTATTTTTTCATTTATTTTTCAATTTGTTCAATTTTATACATCTGTTTTTTCTAGTTGTGGAACTTTAACAAATTATTGTGAACAATGTTTACAGCACATCTACAACTATCTTTATAGACACTGTTCACACCACCTCTACAATTATGTAGTATTCATCTTCCTGTAAAAGGTTTGTGTGATCAAGTCGAAATGTTGGAATATCTAATTAAAATCTTACATGGAAGAATCCACAAAATGTCTTTTATATCATGATATAAATGTATATAAAAAATTTAACTCATTGTTATATACTATACCGGACAACCCACATCACCAACCTAAACCCGAAGTCGGAATTCAAACCCAACTAAACCAAACTGAATTCAAACCCAACTCACTAGCTCAGATCAAATCAATGGATGACATGTGTCAATGGCACATGACTATATGCCAAGAAACTAGCTCAACGGATGATGATGATTAGAGACCCTGATCTGACTCGACTAACGTACAACAAAAATAACTAAGGATGCTTATAAATCAATCAATAAATGTATGTTTGGGTTGCCAATACAGACAGCGAGCATTAATATTAAAATAGTTATTAAATAATAAAGAAAGTTAAAAACCAAATGTGTTATATAAAATGTTTAATAAGAGTAAATATTTTTGTTCAAATTGTTTGTGATTATATTTACCTCTAGCTGTATTTTTAAATTGGACTATTTCCATCATCTAATATGTGTGTTGAATGTCTTTAGAAAAGTAGTTAAATATTCCAAATGTATTCAACTGTTAGTAATATCACAGCAAACAGATTAGTATATGCACCAACTGTTAGTAATATCACAGCAAACAAATGTTAGTAATATCACAACAAACAGGTTAGTATATGTACTAACTGTTAGTAATATCACAGCAAACAGGTTAGTATATGCACAATGTTTCGAGAGATATTTTTCTCCCCTCTTCTTCAGGTGTTGCTGGCCTGACCAGTGATAGTAATAGCATGGGATTCGATCCTGGGTCCTTAGATTCTTGATTATTGAATTTTAAGGTAACGCTCTAACCAACTGAGCCATCCTGCCAAAGGCAACAGTATGTAGTAATTTCATATACTTATCTATGAGGTTCCTCCTGATTTCTCCACTTTTTCCTCAGAGCAAAGTTGACATACATTATGTATAGTCACACTAGGTTGGCTTAGGGGATTTTTTGCCATTGTCATGTGAGCAGCTTCTTTGTACCTTTTCTTCTTTATCTAATATTTTTGTATTTTCCTAATCGAACGTATGTTCATTGGTCCATACATGGTCTGCTACTTTAGACACATCTGTTTTCTCCCTTCTAATCATCAGTTTATGTTCTTGCAAGCGCTTTTGAATGGGACGGCTGGTCTCACCAATATATGTTCTTCCACATTCACATGGTATTTCATAGATGCAGTTTATTCTTTGCAGCATCTCAAGTTTAGGCTTTGTAGATGTTAGAATTCCTCGTAGTGTGGTATGACTCTGGAAAGCTGTTCTGATGTTATACTGATTGCAGATTTTCCTTAATTTGTCTGCTATTTTTAGAATGTATGGATACACTACAGTACCAATAATTGTCTTTTCTCTTGATGGTTCTTTTTGTTGTCTATTTAATGTTTTCTTAGTAACAGCTGATGGATAACCATTTTTCTTAAGAGTTTGTTCTATATAGATCTTTTCTTTTTTCCAAATCACCAGTTTCTGAACAAACTTCTTTTGCTCTGTTCCACAGTGATAGTATAACTCCATGTTTTGTGTTTCTGGTGTGATTAGATGTGTAGGCTAGTTATTTTCCTGTATGTGTAGGTTTTCGGTAAACTGTAGTTTTGATTTCACCATCTATGGACCAATGAATATACGTTCGATTCGAAAAATACAAAAATATTAGATAAAGAAGAAAAGGTACAAAGAAGAAAATTTAAAGAAGCTGCTCACATGACAATGGCAAAAAATCCCATAAACCAACCTAGTGTGACTATATGGAAACCACTAATCAACTTTGCTCTGAGGAAAAAGTGGAGAAATCAGGAAGAACCTCATAGATAAGTATATGAAATTACTACATACTGTTGCCTTTGGCAGGATGGCTCAGTTGGTTAGAGCATTACCTTAAAATTCAAGAATCAAGAATCTAAGGACCGAGGTTCGAATCCCATGCTAGTACTGTGACTGGTCAGGCCAGCAACACCTGAAGAAGATGGAAGAAAAATACCTCTCGAAACGTTGTGCATATACTAACCTGTTTGCTGTGATATTACTAACAGTTAGTACATATACTAACCTGTTTGCTGTGATATTACTAACATTTGTTTGCTGTGATATTACTAACAGTTGGTGCATATACTAATCTGTTTGCTGTGATATTACTAACAGTTGAATACATTTGGAATATTTAACTACTTTTCTAAAGACATTCCACACACATATTAGATGATGGAAATAGTCCAATATAAAAATACAGCTAGAACACCATCATCACAAACCTTCAGAAAAACACAATATTTACCTCTAGTCTTTAAGAAAGGGAGTTACAATTTATAATAAGAATGGCAGTCGTTATCATATGCCAATAATCAATACGCACTTATAGGAGGATTATATATATCTATGCCCCGACAAGTAATAAAGGTAAATAAAGGTATTTGGCTTGTACATAAATTATTATTCTAATTTTAAAAGAAAAGAATGTGAGATTTATTTTTACACATCCGTAAATCAATTCACAAAAAGCAAGATAAGTATTTAGGGCATAACTTTAATATTTAACAAAGAACTTATTTAATTATAGATGAATATGAAATCGTTTGTCTTTAATAAAATCATTATGATTTACGAGAATGAGAGCGGGCTTTATTTGAACTGAGAAATAACGGTACTGATGACTTTGAGCCTTAAGAACAAATACAAAATATGATGGCTTGTTGATGATTTGAGAAAATAGGAGGGCTGCTTGTATTTGACAAGTCTTTGATGCCCTATGAAGGATCCATGGACATAGGGAAAGCCAGGCCGGGTCATAGCCGCGAACCTTTGGTGTTCCAATATAATAATGAACAAGTGAGGAAGTGATTTCTTCCTAGGTAATCAAAGTAACAATAATCTCACCGATGACAAGCCTACGAAGCAGGAGATGGCTCACATCAGCAACATTCGGATAATGATGACTTAATAATCATCGTATTGAAGTAATAAAACCCGTTTTACATAAGGAATGCTCTACGTAATGACCTGATCATGTTGAATTAAAGTCAAACGTGCTTTAACTAAAAGAACTTAACGCAATTATAAAATTATGCTAATTATACCCTAAATATCGTGCCCTCCCTGAATATTAATATAAAGTATAAAATTTAAATTAGAATACATTCATTTTATTCCCTTTATCAACCTTTAGCAAAACAGTTTAATATTATTAATATGAATAAATAAATATTTGTGAATTCAATAAAATAGCCGGGAGCATAGGTTAGGAAATGGGCTAATAATTATTATTAGCCATTGGTAAAAACAGCAAACATTTAATAAGTTCTTCATTTCAGTTAAAAAATATGAAAGTATTAATAATGCTAATTCTTTATTTGAAAAATTCAATTCAGTCCTAGAAGAAATTGGTTTCCAATATCCTGCTTACGATATTGTATACCCCATTAAGTCAAATTGGAAAGATGAAGAAAATGGACAAAATACTTTTAAAAATAAAATATACTTTATGTTTAAAGGATTTAATACATCATTTTATTTATCACTAGGAGAAAATAAATATTTTATAAATGATAACTCGAGATTTTTTCGACTACACAAAAATCAATACACTCAAATAAATTCGCCCAAAAAGAATATTTACTATTTTGGTCAAGTCAATTCAGATCCTTTCAGTATAATTAGTCTGAGTATTTCATCCGGTTTTTTTGGATTCATTCTGTATCAAAAAAGACTTTACTACATTCTACCAATTGAAAAGAAAAATAAAAACAAGACAATAAAAGATAATGGGCACATACTTTTTAAAACTAAAATTAAGACTTCTATAAAAGATTTTTGGTTCGGGGGTAAAAAATTAAAGAGATCATTTCCAAACGTCCCCCAATTAAAGTTGCACTTTTTATTGATAATATGTTAATAAAAAAACTTAATGATAGTATTTTGAAAATTGACACCGAGGATAAAATTAAAAAATATGTTCTAGTAATACTGAATTCTGTTCAAGCTATATTTAACATTCCATCCTTTGGAAATAATCGCATAAAATTTCAAATTGCTCATTTACAATTATTGTATGACATACCTATTAAAATAAATATATCTCAAAATGCTTCAGTATATCTAACAACTTTCTGTATGTGGAGATTGACAATTTCTGATCATGAAGAATGGGAAATTTCTTTGTTTAATGACGGGTGTTGAAATGAACGTGGAAGGAGTAGCATTCTCAGATACTCTTTGCTCAGAATTTGTTTGTTCGGTGGCAGAATCTGTTGATTTTAAATCAGGAATAATAATTGCCCATGAATATGGTCATATATTGGGAATATATCATGATAAAAATAAACCGTGCTTGTATCCGGTACACATTATGCATCCTAGCTTTACTTTTCAACTTTATTGGTCTTCATATAGTATCAAAAGTCTTACAAATTTTATGACTAAATTAAAAGAAGAATGCTTTCAAACTTTTAAAGGAGACTACCCTGAGTGGAATATTGATAAACTGGATCCATAACCAGGAGAGTTATATTCTCCTGCACAGCAATGTGAACACACTTTGGAAGAAGCAACAAATTATCCAATAATTAATTGTACCTTATTGCTGTGTATGATTAATCCCAGATTAATTGTGTTTGATGGTTCTCCAGCATTAGATGGTACACCATGTTGTACTAACCAGTGATGTCGAAATCACATGTGTGTTGCCAAAACAATTTAAATAAGGTTAAAGTTTAGTTTAATTACATATTTAAATATGATATACACTAAAATGAAAATTACAAAAACAAATTTAATAATAATTATAATAATTAACAGACCTTCATATAATTAAAACATATATATATATATTTATTTCATTATAAGTTCAATATAGAAATATTCATATAAACTCTTAAAAACAATATATAGTATGCCAACATAATGTGCTAAAAATCAAGTTTACATGATTTGGAAAGACTATTGACAAAGCTATTTAAGATCATGTAATAAAAAACCATTTGATCATTGTTAATATTAGGTTTGATTGTTGTTGTTTTTTATTACTATTATTTCTACTGTTATTAATCTAGCATTAGTTAATTAGAACCAGTTCTCCTTAAAACTACACTATATGTATATGTGTTTGTGTATTTGTGTAAACATCAAAATATAATGGGAATTTTCAAGTAATAATCTCAAAATTTCAACCAGTGAAACCTGATCACATGTCTCAGTAATTATCATAGTATTTGTCTATGCCACTTAAAGTAAAAATCAGGCCACTTCCTTTTTAATACTTTAACTCAACATTTCCCAAACTATGTTCCTCAGAATACCAGTGTTCTGCAGAAAATCAATATGTGTTCTATAAAAAATTAATATAAGCCTCATATGATTTTAAATTCTGCACCAGATTGAAACATATTAGATGATGTTGAAACACACTGGCAGGATAATCTGAGCATACCCAAGGCTGACCATGACATCAACAGTTATTAGCAATCTGCCAAAGTAAGCAGAAATCAGCTCTGCCAGCTAAAGGATATTTATGACAATACTTGTTTATTAAACACATTATTGTATCATTTTAAATATATAAGTTTATTATCATCATCATCATCATCATCATCATTATTATTATTATTATTATTATTATTATTATTATTATTATTATTATTATTATTATGTTTCAAAAGATAAACTTTATTAGTATTCTAAAAGGTTATACAAGTTACATTTGACAACATAGTTCTTATATATAAATTGGTTTCACAGAACTACATATGTACAATGATTTGATCAGTGATTATATGCGTTATCAAACTAGAAGTATTTAGGAAAAAAAAAAAGTTTAACAAAGTCAATGATGATCACTCAATCATACGATTATATACAATTAGATATACTTCAATTAAATTAAAGCAGGAATGTGTCTAATGTGTGTCAGTAGACTTCAGAACTGGCACAAGGATCCATGTTAGATATAGTTTTTTTGCTAGTGCTTTTATATAAGTTCTTGTATATTCCAGGTGTCAATGTACTTAGATAGATCAGTAATCTTCATGTCTCTTTCACCTATGGTTTGTAGCTTATTTCTGAACGTGTTTGGATGTCTTCTGGGGTTATAATTGTATATGAAATTACACCTTGTACACTATAAGGCATAGAGTAAAAAAGTGCAGATTCTTATTTCAGCAAAGATACCCCTTTTAAAAAAGTCAAAAAGGGTTTTCATATTGATTTTTTTATCCTTGAGTGAAGTGCTAATAATTTCACGAATGTTTTCTAGACTTGGGCATGAGAAAAAAAGGTGGTTTTGTGTCTCCGAGTCCCTATGGCAAAGATTACATATATCATCTATATCTTTATAGTTTCTTTGATATTTCAAAAAGTGTTGCGTAGGTAGCGAGTCCAGATTTATCTTTAGGAGAAAGTCAAAATATTTTGGTTCAAATGACCATAGTTTAAATTTGCGACATAATTGTTTATTATTAATATGAAGTAGAGTTTGTACATCATCTTGACCTGGATGTAGAAGTTGATAAATTCCCAATATTTATATTTGGCTTGTGGTGGTTTAAAGTTAAGAATGTGGATTGTTAATAATGGTGTAAGTAGTGTGTTCAGATATCCCTGGAGAGGAGGTCGTCTATCTGTAGGGGAAATCTTGGCAGAAATTTCTAAATATGGAAATTTTTGTGCACATGTAGATATTATGTTCAATGTTTTTTGTATCCTGAAGACATGCATTGACTGAAGGCCAAGGCCATTTTGTGAAAGAGGTTTTCTTAGACATTTTACTGATATAGATATAATCTTTTTTCCCCAGAATAATTTCCTACATAGGGAGTCTATCTTATTTGTAAATGCCTTGGTATAAATGATTGTTGGAGTAAAATAAGAGATTTTTGTAATCACTAGCATGTTAAGCAAAGCCATTTTTGTATATAGAGAGAGGTAGGCTTTGGAGAGTGAATTGACAATCTTTTCCACTTTCTCTATTAAATCTTTCTGTATGAGCGATCTCATAGGTGAATGACGTAAATAAAAGTTGAACCCAAGAAATGCGCTTGGTCTACCTTTGAAAACTTTATTAATGCAATTACCAGCAAAGATCTGCCATGCACACAATTTCTCCATATTAAATATTAGCTTAAATTCTTTTGTAAAATTGTTAAGTATCTTAAATAGTTTGGGAATTTGCTTTTGGGATGATAGAAATACTGCTATATAATCCTTATATGCGATGCATGAGATGTTGTCCTTGAGGGTAGGCACGTAGACTCCTGAAAATTAATTTTCTATTATTTTTATAAGAGGGTTGATATAGGCAGTGAACAATAAGGCACTGAGGGGTGAGCCCTGAGGAATAGACTGATGCGGCACTATTTGGCAGTGAAGTTTTCCCATTTAGGGAAACGTAAATCTCACGGTTTAGAAGTTAGCAAGCAAGTTTAGATAGGCATTGGGGATTGAGTATTTTTGCAGAGTTTTAAGAAGAGTACTGATGGAAATCATGTCAAAAGCAGCTTCAATATCTAGTTGAATAACAATTGAACTGTATTTTTTATTATCTCTAACAGTTTCTATAGTTGACTTGAATAGAAAGGCTGCCTGCCCTGTTGAGGATTCTTTTTTGGCAAATTGCATTTTTGATAGGTTTGGCAAAATGAATGGCTCTATTTTATCTTTTATCACTGATTCTATTATCTTTATGCCAAGGGAGCACATTGAAATTGGACATAGGTTAGTGTTGTTTGAGATTAATTGTTTCAATTTAAGCCCTGTATTTTATAGATGTCTTTAGCGAGGTAGGAGATTAGGTTAAGCATATATTGTGCTGCAATTTTATCAATATGTTTGTATACAAACTTGGGAATTCCATCTATGCCAGGATGACATGAATCTGGCATCGCTTCTATTTTTTGAATGAAATCTTTTGAAGAAATTTTAAATTCATTTTCTGATCTATCTTGTGAAAAGGCCATTAGATTTGGTGAGGAGACCCTCTGGAATTTTTCTCTATACAATATGTAAAGCCGCTCCAACATAAAATCTCCGTAGACAATTTCAGTTTGAACTTTAATAGTTGTTGGGACTCACACCTGGGAGGGGTAGCCTAGCGCCCATCTAATGAAGTTTCTGGTATACATGTGTGGCTTATTTAAATATAACTTTTTTTTTAATGGAGATATATTCTTTAAGCTGGTTTGTTAACTCTTGATATATTTTCTTTAAAGCTATCAGACAGGGACGATCGAGATTTGATTGAGAAGTGCCAATAATTGTTTTATAGGTATCATCCATAAGCTTTAGTAGTTTTGTTGCCGGGTGTTGTTGTCCTGGTAAGATGATCAATGTTAAATGAAAGCAGATTAGTAAAGGCACACCATGATGATGATGATGTTGTTGTTGTTTGCTGTTGTTATCATTATCATTATCATCATTATTATCATCATCATCATCATCATCATTATTATTATTATTATCATTTTTGACTGTTTTATTATAAATTTAAATTGACACATATAAATTTTGTAACTAAACCTTTTTTAATTATATATTTTTTCTTTTATAATACTTCTTATTATAATTACATTAATTTTTTATTTTCAGCAAGCAATACCGCTTTCAACTACTTTACATCTTACTTACTTCATAATCTTTAATTTTTGTTACTAAACATTTTATCAAATCATTTTTATTACAATTGATTTTGCATTATTGAGAATTTATAGTACTTTTTTTTTCAAATTTCCTTTTGTGTGCTGCAGTCTGTTTTATAATACAGTCTTATTACAGTCCTGACTAATATTAGAATTTAAACACTGTACAAAAATTAGCTATGAATTCTTAATTAAAGAAAGAACTTTAATACAGGAATGAACAAGTATTTAGTTTGATACGTCTATAATAAAAGGAACTGTGATTTCATCATAATTTAATATTAAATAGCAGATATCATCTAAAAGCATTCCAAAAAACAAATATTGTGAAAGTTATTTAAATTGGGGATTTATATGTACTGACAATATAGATGCTCTTGATGTATTATATATTTTATGTAATAAAATACTAGCAAACAATTCATTGGCTAAAGCCAAACTTTGTAGGCACTTCAAAACAAAACATGCTGATTTCAAATATATATATTTAAGACATAATGTGATCCTCTAGAAAAATCTAAATTTCAAATGATTACAATTGCTAAAATTGAAAATGAAAGTACAACAGAACCACCTTTTTGCATGAGTTATCACAGTGCAGTTAATGATGAAACTTATAAATTGAAAAGACATTAAGTCTTTTGTGAAAGATATACTATCATCATGCATGTTAAACAAAGTCTGTTAAAAATATGAATATTACAATCATCAAATAATACCATTTCATACCGCATCAAAATCTTACTGTGGACATAGAAAAGAGCTAATTCATCAACTTAAACTTTGCAGTAAATATGTATTGCAAATGCATGTATCACAATATTTATTATATTATTAATGTTGGTTTGTTATGTATTTGATAACAGTATTGAAGAAAGAGTTACTAGAAAATATATATTTAACTGTATTAATAACTACAATACAATACAGGAAATTGATTGGAAGAAATATATTGATATTTCTATAAATTGATATTTCTATAAATAGTGCTCAAGCAATGAACCCATAAAATTATCATTATGTAAAATCTCAACCATTTCAAATTATTTAAAATTTTGTGTAAAGAAATGGATAGTGAACATACTGCACTTTTATTACATAAAAAAGTGAGATGGCAATCTAAAGGAAAAACTATTCAGACTTTTTAACCTTTTTTTAACTGATTTATTGGGTTTTTTCACATCAAATAATTTAGGACAGAATTTCATTGAATTTTTAACAAATCCTTCATGGTTGATGAATCTTGCACATTTAGCAGATGTTTTTATTAAATGCAATGAAATTAATTTATCATTAGAAGAGAAAAATCATTACAATTTTTACTGAAAGAGTTAAAACTGCTAGAATTAAATTAAAGTTCATTAACAGAGTGATTTGCGAAGGAAGATTAAGGAGGCGTGTTTCATCATCTCAGATGAGCATGCAATGAACAAAAGGGAGTCGTTTTACGCCTTGTCAAAGAAATGGCGAGTGGAGGCACTCTGATTCTAATTTCCATATTTCACCCAGTTTTGGTCGAATATTTGCATATCAGTATATCGTTGAAAAACGATAAGAGAGTTTGTACTTCTTGATAATGAAGGGTAAGCCTTCGAAAATGTTTGGAGATTTAATAAATTGTTGTTATTATTTATAGAATTGTTCAAGATAATTGTCCAATATATCATATTCGAATTATATAATGTGTGCATATTTAATACTAACACATATTAAAGTTTTACATACTCAGTACTATATTGGATATGAGAATTAAATTTTCTAATATTGTACCTGATATTAAAAGAATTTGTAATTCAAAAACCCAAAATCATTGAAGTTTTTAATAACATACTTTTACTACATATACACAAGATTGTTTTACTATTTTCATAAAATTTTGTCTTACAAAATTAAAATTCACAATGGTTACTTGAAATTGCGATGTCCCAGCAACTTTCATTTCCAGTTTTAGCAATTGTAATCATTTGAAATTTAGATTTTTCTAAAGAATCACATTGTTTCTTAAAAAACATATATCTTTTTTTGTAATCAACATGTTTTGTTTCTAAATGTCTACAAAGTTTAGCTGGAGCCAATGAGTTGTTTGGTAGTATTTTATTATGTAAAATATACAATGCATCAGGACCATCTATATTGCTAATACATGTATATCCTCAATTTAAATAACTTTCACTATATTTCATTTTTGGCATGCTTAATTTATTTATTATTAATATCTACTTACCCTATAAAATAACCAAGATCTTCTGTTAAAATTTCAGGATTTGTTAAGTGTTCTATGTATGAAAAGTTTGGACAATGCTGCTCTAAATAATGAAATACTAAAAGAAATTTTAAACATAATATAGGCGCTATAGCACCTGAACGCAAAGCTATTTTATGCTTAAAACAAAATAAAATTAAACTATTCTGAGCGCTTTCAAGTGCTCTCAATATCAAAGCTCCAAGTGAATTAATGATATGCAAATTATGTAAAGTTTAAGATTAATTGCTCCATTTTCTTGAAATCGTGAAGGAAATGGAGCAATTAATCTTAAACTTTACATAATTTGCATATCATTAATTCATTTGGAGCTTTGATAATGAGAGCACATCTCTTGAAAGCGCTCAGAATAGTTTAATTTTATTTTGTTTTAAGCGTAAAATAGCTTTGCGTTCAGGTGCTATAGCGCCTATATTATGTTTACAAGTAGATTTTTCACGCAAAGTTTTTGAATTAAAAGAAATTTTGTTAAATGAACTGGAAAGTAATAATACATTATGCTGATGATGATTAAATATAATAACGTTATAATAATACCTAATGCTTAGTTATTTCAATTTTGACTTCGAGATAAAAGTTATCTTACCCTACTTGAAATCAATACATAAAAGCATCCAATTTTTTTATTTCTTCATTTGAATCCATTCTTCACTGATTTCCATCCTGGAAACTCTTTATTATTCTTTATATTTCTTCTTGATTATTCTCACTCAATTACAACTTCATAATAATTTTAAAACTGTTATTTTTAATAACATTTAATTTAATATCTTAATGCTCAAATTAATAGTATATTTGAAACAGATTTTAAAAAATCAATTAATCTATAGCCTTTCAATATTTTTAATTATTTTACATTTTAAATTATTTAAATAAAAAAACAATCAAGAAATATCAAGAAATTAAGTGAGTTGTTAATACACTTCTATATACATATGCCTAAAGGATTTCACAGTAAGTAATCTGTACATTAGTCTAGCATATTCATGACCTAGAACTTCAATCTGAATAAAAAAAATTTTTTTCCTTAAAGCATCACATGACCACCATCTCTTATACTAGCACTACTGTATGGAGAGAGTTTTGCCTTGTTTAATAAAAAATTTCCTATTGAATATTTCCAAGAACGCTTAGAATTATTTTCTGATAGCCAATCTATAGCTAAATCAGTTTGCAATTCAATCATTGATTAGTTTAGGGACATCTATTTCCTTATAAATAACAGATAATTAAAAACATGCACACACTCAATAATGAATCTATGACTAGACTTGTGAATATTCCTTTAGATATTGGAGAGACTTTCATCTTGCAGTCAATGTTTTCACCTATATATATATAAAGTCAACTGCATAATTTCATACATAAACGTTCATCAGTAAAAAAAAATTTATGCCACTTTCATTTTTAAAATACAGTAACATTATTATGATATAATCATATTCTTATAATAATGATGAAGATTCAAATGTGTGTATAACAAAGTAAATTTAGTTATGAATAATTAGAAACTAGTCCGGGGATTTGATTGAAATGTCCATCTAGTATCTAATAATTATTCAAGTTTACTAAAGATGGTTCTAGACAAATGTAGATATTGAAAATAAGCCAAATCATATGAAGCTTTGTTTGGTATATACCATCCTTTCCAAAATAGCTAAAGATATCTGCAGTTGTTATATAACTGATAGCATTAAAATATATAGTTACTAGTCTAGTGAACATCTACATATCTCTATAAACAAATTAGGTTCAAAAATGTAAAGTACTTGAATCTCATCAATAACTAAACTAGTATTTAAAAAAAGTAAAGGTGAATACCAGAAGAATTGGCTCTGTGATCTAGTGTCTACTGATTAATTAAGCTTACAGTAGATAACCAGGGAATAAAATAAGGGTTCCATTGTTCCAAATGCAGATTTTGAAAATAATCTAAGATGTGGGATATTTCATTTGATAAATGAATTAGAAATTGAAATTTTAAAAAAAAATCATTCCCTTCCCCTCTTCTTAAAAATTAACAAATTTTGATATTTTTCAATAGTTAATTCAATTGAAGAATAAACTAGCTATACATCATGTTTTATTAGAATTTATGATATAGTTCTAAGTATTAAGATAATGCTAATCATTACGTGTTGTTTTCAAGTGTAATAGCCTATTGCCTAGTGTCTGTTTTAAATAGAAAGCATTGAACCATTTTTTCTTTTTCTTCCAGTCACTATACACATTTCTCAATTATAGATAGTGCTGCTTTTAAATTATAACATGGATATGCTTTTCAGCAAAAACCTGTATAAGCATTATTATAACTAACAATTTAAATAATATGCATACTTTTTAATATGTAATATTTTTATGTCTGTTATTTAATATGTTTATATTATTTAAATGGTAGCTGTATCAAATGTGATATATACATGACCAATGTTGTTTGTTCAATGGCAGCCAGCAAAGAAATATTTTCTCTAACGTGAACAGAGTAAATATAAACTGTTGATACAAGTATTTTTACTTTTCTTATTAGTACAGTTACAAAATTAGAAGTCATTGAAAAAAATAATTATATTACATGTTAAAATGAATAAAATATATAAATATGAAAATTTATTTGCTATAAGTTCATTCAGAAGACTTTTATCTTTATTAAAAATTAGAAATAATTTCCTTATTTTAAATTCAATAAGCAACACTTTCCATTGCAACTAATGCAAGATTCTGTTATATGTTACTTTTTTGAAATGCTATACTTTCACATAAATGTCCTCCAGATGAAAATTGTTTCTAACATAAATTGATTCATAGAAGTCCACTATGCCTAATGTACCTGAACTATAGCGCATTATGTAAATAATGGACATCTTATACATTATATTATTCATTTAATATGTAATGTAATGCACACATCAAGGAATATTTTGAAACAATACTTCATTAGCATAGCAAAAATACCTTATTTTAAATGACACAAGAATTAAAATAATTGAGGTAGGCATGAGCCCTAAAACAATTAGAAAGCATGGAAGTTGTTGCGAAAATGGACAAAATGAAGATTAGATACTTGAGTATTAGTCCTGCAATGAAGAAAAGGTAGGAGGCCTTTTCATATACATGATAAAGAAGTAATCTTGCAAACATCAAATAAACCTTGTGATTTGAGTGTTCTTTCTCATAGAAAAACGTGTTTTGAAACGTGTTTTTTGGTGATTTTTTTTTGAGATTTTTGTGGATTTCTTCAAGATTGTTATTTAATTCTGCATTGTTGGTTATATTCAATTTTTTTTTATCTTCAAGTTTGTTATTTAAATTTCAAGTTAGTTTGTTAGTTAATTCTGCATTTTTTATTCTGCCCTTTTTTTCATCTTTAATTTCAACTTTGTTATTTACTTCTACGTTTTTTGGATTTTTGCTTTTCAAAGTTTGTTCTGTGTGCTTTCAACTTTAATTTCAAGTTTATTTAATTCTACATTTTATCATTTTTATTCTACATTTTATCATTTTTATTCTGCATTTTTTCATCTTTAATTAGAAATATCACTCTCTCAATTTTCAAGTCAAGATTTGCTGCTCTTCTGGAGAATTTTAAAGTTGCCATTCTAAGTGTTTATGTTAATAAAGTATAGTAATTAATGAAATACGAATAATTAATAAAATATAAGTTAATAACTATTGGCCTACCCTATATAATAATGATAATTATATATATTCTCTGTATATATAAAAAAGCCTATTCACTTATCAGGTAATTTCATCTAACAGAGAAGTCTAATTCCTATTTTGCCATTGTTGTGAGATACTGCAACACAAAATAAATCAGCAATCAAATGACAGTCTATTATCATGTGAATTTATTTTCTTACTAACAATGAAGTAAACATTTTGGAAATGAGTTAATGATTAATCTGTATATTTAAAGAAATATGTTACATGTTCTACCTAAAGAAATGTTAAGATAGCTACTATAAGATGTACTATAGTTAAATAATAATGATATCAGCAATAATTATCATTGCTTGTGAATCTCTAACAATTTTTTCTCAGTGTTATATCTCTACTTTTTATATTCTTCCTATAATTAGCAGTTAACTAATTTGTCACATATTTAAAAGCAATATTTTTTCTATAATTATCTGGAAATCATCATACTAATTTGTTTTAATATATATGCTTAGTAGTAATGACCTAGCTCCATTTATTTTTACCTTAAAAGTTTTTATAAATTTCCTTAATTGTATTTAGTTGACCTTATTCCCACTATGTAAATAAACCGACCATCAATTAAATCTGATTCAATAAATTCTCTCTCCCCAATCCTAATTTTAGCATTATTATAATTTTTAAAATGCTCAAGTTTTTAAAAATTCTTTTTTTAACAAACACATATATTGCTTAATATAGAAATTCCTTTTACCCAAGATATCTGATGCGAATAATTAATTATAATTGGAACAGTTTTTAATAATCAAATGTTTTAAAAAATGCACATGGCTTTAATGCTCAAAAGTTCATAAGAAGTTCGAGAACCAGAATCGATTCTGGGACTTCCTGAACCTGATCCCAAGTCAGACACTCTACCAACTTCGCAGGACAATAATAAAATAATTTTCTTTAAAGAAAATATAAATTTTAACAATTATGTTAATTATTTTTCAAATGTTCATAACGATGTTTTAATTAAATATACAAGGTAAAAAGAAATATTAATTCTAATGTTTCTAACATAAAGTATTTATTTTTAAAGAATTAATGAAATACAATTGTTAAACTATTTTTAATTTATGAAATAATTTTCATTTTGTTTATTTTTTAAATTTAAAATTTCATTAAAAAATGATAAATAATTAATAATTTAATAATAAAAGAAAAGTAACAAACTTTCTGTTTTTGCAACCTGATATATATGTATACTGCATTTACATAAAAATATTTGAACACGCAAAATATTCAAATTATATTATATCTTTCAAAGAATAAGATTCAACTTATTGGCTGTGAAAATGAAAAAGAAAATATCTTTCATTAACAAAATTATAAATTTCAACAAATCCATTACTTATATAATTTTAGATGCTTTACAAAAAAAAAAAATGTATTCAATGTAGAAACATTATAAATATAAATATTAAAAGATGCACTTTAGTACATTGTAATGACAATATATAGTGTTTAAAGGTTTCTAAAATACGTAAATGCAAGAAAAATATTAATTTATTTAATAAAATGCTCTTCGAATGAAAAAATTAAGTGACATTAAAAATTACAATTACAATAAATTGAACATTTTATGGAACAATGTACCATAGGGTTCATTCTTTCATTTATTTTATTTAATGTCTTTATCAGAGATCTTCCTGAAACTAGAATGCAAGAAATTTATAAATAATGGCATTGCTTTGACTTCAAGAAAGAAATTCTTTCCAGAAATAGACAAGTCTTTTAATAAACATATGAATTTTAGAAATCTTTTTCAGGCTGGAGTCTTATTCCTAATTCAGCGAAGATAATTTGCTCAACTTTTTGTTTAAATAACAGGAAAACATCTAATAATCTAAATAATTTTTTGCAACAACAGAGTGAAATATAATCCTATCCCTGCTATTTAGCAATAATCTTGAACTATAACCTAACTTACTTTCCACATTTATCTAAGGTTATATCTAAAATAATTTCTATGAATAATCTCCTTTGAAAATTGCTTGGTATTAATTGTGACGCAAACCCTTTACGAACAGCTTATTCTATTGGAGAATATGGTGCCTCTTTTTAAAGAAAAAGTGTCCACACTATACTTCTGGATATTCAAAAAATATTACCATGAGAAATATAACTACACCTTCAAGACTACTTATTTGCAGTGGATTTTTTTTTCTTTCACATATTTTTCTATTAGATATTAAAAGAAAAGCTGACTCACAGAAAATGCATAAAAAGCTGTTTAGTAGATCAGACTTCCAATAATTCAAGATATAGTTTCATCATTTAAGACATATCTTAAATCAAAATCCCATTTCTGGAAGTTTAATCAGAAATCTTTTCAAACAATAAAAGAATTATGGTATAAAGCAAGCAGCATTTGATATTTGGAATCTCATCAAAATAACTTGTAGTTGCTACAACCACCTGCTTCATAAATAAAAAATAGTAAGCAATATGCAAATGTGGACAAATGAATCATGAACCACACAGAATAATTGTCAAACCTATGAATGCAGTGGCAGTAATAAAAGGCATAATGAAGTTACTACTGATTCTATCTTGTGATTAGAATCACTACAGATTCCATTATATTTTGTTAATAACTAAGCTCTTTTTAAAAAATTCATATATTAAATAAATAAATCCAAATAAATATTAAATAATGCAGTAAATAAAATCTCATCCTATATCTTTTATTTTCTGTAAATAAATAAGATTAATTTGACAAATGTTTGCTGATTATGTTTAAATATAATTAATAAACATCATTTATTCCAATCTATATGTTTTCTTTGTAATAACTGTAAAAAAGTCTGGAAAGTTTTGAGGCTAAGAAATAGCATGCACGACTAATTAATGATAAAACTTAACAGTTCTGTCTCACTTTTTTTTTTTGTCAGTCAGGAATCATCTATTTATTAGCAAACTATTCTATCCCTTGAGATTATTCTTAATCAATTATCAAAAAGCATTAACATGAATATGAAAATAGATAAAACTGCAGATAATATGCGTATATATATGTAATAATAAAAATACAATAAATATTTGTTGCAATAAGGTTTTGTGTTCATTTTAACAAATAATAAACACTGTCTTGTCTGCTTAATTTGTTTGCAATAAACATTAGATTATGAATAAAACATAATTCTCTATAATCTTAGAACTTACTGCTAAATAAAGGTATCAAAAAAAAAATTATGACTAAAAGGGATTGTTAACGAAAAAAGTTTGAAAAGTTCTGTGCTAGATGTTTTTTTTTGTTTGTTACTAATTTCATTATTATTATTATTTAACAAGTTCATTATGCCAATGTTTAACAAAAGTAAATTTCTTTTTTATCAAAACAATTTAAACTATTTTTTTTACTGCCATATATAGTAAATTCTCAATGCATTAGTTATATCTTCCTTTTTTTCCGCATCTATCATTTGCTTTCTTTAATCTCAAAATCAGTGCCAAATAAATACAATTTATTTTTTCACAGAGCCATAATTTTTCAAACTGTCATTTCTTTTGCATCTATCACTGACAAAATGTAATCTCAATACAATATTTTTTCATATGGATTATTTGTTTTTTTAAATCGAATTGACAAATACTATTACTATATATGTGTGAGTGGCACATTTCATAATTATTGTGCCCATTATTAAATACTATTACTACATATATATATCACAATTTATTTATTTATTGAATTATGAAGTATTTAATAAATAATATAAAAAAAAACAATTCCATTTACCTTAAAATATTTTTGGTGCAGCACACCATAATCATGGATATTGTAAGCTAAACCCAAAGATTTCTTTTAAAAAAATGTTAAAGTTGGCATTATCTTATTTGAAAAAAAAACCCATCTTAAATATAAACCCTAACTTTAAATTCCAATAATTACCTAAGTGGACATTGTTCAAACTTTTGTTAATAACAATATTATAGTTAGCAATGTATTTCACCTAATAATTTTTTTTCCTGGTCATTTGCTGTACATAAATGGCTTTAACTCTTTGTGGATCAAAAATGTGCCATACTCCTTTTCATACTCCTTAGTTCTGTTTATGTCTAGATGTTATATTAGCTAATCATAATATATAGCAGAACACGCTGGCCTATTGCATTGAAAAATATAAACAATTTGCAGAAATTATCTGCTTTCTCTATTTCAACTTTTATGCTATCAATCAGCCTATTTAAATTAATTGGCATCCTAAAATCTACATCAAAATTTTGATTGCAATTTTCCATCTAATTTTGTAATTAAAATTTTTAATTACTTTGTAGAGAAAGTTTTTTTTTATATATCCAATTTTAATTAGATTATCCACATTTGTCTCAATATTACACTTTTTAACCAATTCAGAGTTACATAAGCCATAGTTCTGATTTAGAAAGCCCTTAAAACTGGCAAGTTTATAAGTCATCAGATGTGAAATTGTGGATGTATAGCATCTTTAATCTCAATTGGTTTAATACCTGTTTGCAATCTAGAAAGTTTTTATTTCTTTAAATGATTAAATCTAAATTTTTTAAACTTCTTGTTTCATCCTTATTTTCTACAGTCCATTCTAGAATTGACACCATACATACTTCTCTATACATGTCTGTTAAACTTCAAAAGATTCACACACAAATACATCGTCAATATATTTCTTATAAATCATATGTCTCTTTTGAGGAACAGTGGTATTATTTGTTCTATTTCAGCAAGCATTAAGCTTCGTATAATACAACTATTTGGAAGCCTCATAGACCAATAATCCTTCATTTAGAATGTTTTGAATTATGAATGTCACTGAATAATTATTAAATTGTCTTTACCTATAAATTTTAATAGGGTTCTGTTGGGGTTTTTTTTCCATATCTTTTGTTTATTTTTTTTAACCCCTTGAAAAATAAAGGATTAAGAATTTATTATCTATACTGACATACTACATGTTTCATAAAGAATAAATTATTATTAGATTAATAATTTTTACTCCTAAAAATGTTTTTCTACTTATTGCATCACTAATAATTTATTCTCAAACAAAATATGTATGTGACATACTATTTTAAAAAAAATCTCAAGTAAAGAATTCTATTTTAATAAAAACAAAAATATAACAGCTGTGTATATATAAGTAACATTATATACAACAGTTTCACGATTGGTTGCTGTATAATCTTTCCACATTTTAAAACTTATTTACTGTTGTAGGATATATATATATATATTACTGAAGGACTACATTTGTAATGATAAATAATCATAACACAATACATAATGAAGAATAGCGAAAGCAAATATGAACTCCCAATGATTTCTGTAGTCATTGTCTTAACTACAAGACATTGCTAGATTTAGAAGCCAATATTTTGATCAAGATGGGAATGGTTCATATACTTAATAATTAATCATAATTTTTGTCAATGAGTCTGCATTTGACAGATATAACCATAATACTGATTTATAGATTTTCTAACAAGTATTCTCATTTTTCTAACTAATGTATAATTCTAAAATGCAAAATTAATAATGTTGGCAATTCTCATAAGTATTTTTTTAAAAAAATAAAACATGTAATACTTTATGTGATAAAATAATTTTTTTTTTTAAGTCATATGATTAAATTGGTTTAAATTGGTTTGATATTCAATAAGAATGAATCATCAACTCATAATAATAAAAAAAGCAACAGGAAATTCACACTAATATTATTTGTGCTCCTAAAACTGCTAAAATAATTTCCAATGTGTGTTCAGTTTTAGTGAAACAGAAATGTTAAATTTGAGGCAGAAAGAATGAAAAGAATATTCTGATAAATAGGAGTATTACTGTGTCTAAAGGTCTATATGAAGATATTTGAATAGATTCGGAAATTGATTTAATATAAAATCTTCAAAACACATTCACCCAAGTAATCTAGATATGAGTATATAATGTGTTCTCTCTTGCAATTTATTCATACCTATATTATTCTCCTTTTTTTTTTTTTTTTTGACGTTTTATTAATTAATTTTTAAATTAAATTCTTCCATAGATATGTGTATACATGTTTGAAATATATATATGTGTTTAAATATACTCTTCTAAAGTGCACAACTATTCATGATTTTTTGGTATTTATCCAAAGGCTTGATACCAAATGGTGTGGATACAATGGCCAGCAGTGCCTATCATTTTATCTGCCAATAACTTGCCTACTTTTTTTTAATAATTTCTACTCTATTAATTATAGTTTGGAAAACATCTGCTCCTTTTTATAAAGATTTCTAATTAACTAAATTTAAATTACAAATCAAGCTATATATATATACATCTTAATGAATCTTAAAGTTCTTAATGTTATAATAATTTGTAACAAAAATTAGACAGAATGCAATTAGAATTATTTGAATTATGTTGTTTTTTTATCATGCAATAATTACTTATAAAATAGCAATTAAAAATTCATACAAGTTTTAAAATGCAACATTATAAACAGTAAACTATCAAACAAGAGTCAATCAAATTTGCTGATGCTTGAAATATTTTTAGATTTTACGTTAGTTAAATTAATGCCACTTTCAGAACAAAAGCTAATATTCTTTGAAGTTAAAAAACTAATTATGGATTTTAAAAAAATAAAAAATAAAAATTATTTTATTTTTCATAACTATTTCTAGACACACAGCATGGTTATAAACATTGTAAGTGATAAAAGCTAACCAGCAGCCAATTGGAAGCATTTGAAAATGTGAAAATATTAAATAATTTAATTATTGAGTAGTAAATAAAAAAAGCTATACACAGCAATAAAAACATTTTTAAACAAATTATTGTAGCAAAAGATGATATATAATTCCTCCTTATGAAGTAATTTATACTATGATAAAACCGAAATATCAAACAACAAAAAAATAACATTATATTTAAGATGGTCTAACAAAATTCAAATCAAGCTTAAAATTCCTGATAATAAAAATTATAATTCTTAAGATGTACAATACATATATAGCATATTAAACATGTATGTGTACAAACATTGGAACATATGTGTGAAGGCATAGAGGCAAAATAACAAAATCCTGTTATATCTTTATTAATAATATAGTATAGGTCCAACATTTACAAGAAGACTTGCTTGTATTCCATGTATGCTGAAATTATATAACATTTAAATAATATCTACATGAATATTAAACTATTCCTCATGGAAATTAGTCTCAAATTATCAGAGCTGTCACTGAAAAATATCAATCTATCATTTATTTAAGAATAGTCTACAGAAGCTTAATATTTAAATAAAGATAACTAAAAAAACTAGTGAAAATTTATATATTTTCATAATCTCAAACCAAAAGCTTATATCAAGAGTCATATAAATTGGAGTATTCTTGGTTCAATGGTAGACTTATATTTATAATCTACAGGTATAACATAATATATATAGCATATTGATTGAACCAAACAAATACCATGTTATGGCTAGCCAATTTATAGCATGCATCAGCTGATTCACAAAAGAAAATCAGGATGAGAAGCTTTTAACACATATCTTTCAATGATTGGAAAACATAGAAAAATAATTTACCTCACATATAACATACTTACAGACATCCATTGATTAGATCTTATGCATATGATACCAACAATTCTGTGTCAGCATTCTCACCAGAAAATAGTGCTTTAAAGTAACAGCTTGGTTATAATGTTCTATTTGTAAAGATCAAAATAATATTGGTAAATGCTATAAACTATTCAATATATCTACTGATTTCTATAGGGACTGTTCTTTTATGTTTTGTATTTGTTTAGTTTTTTTGGAATATGTGTCAGTTCCTATCAATAGTCATTTATTTTCTCTCGTATATGGTTCTAGCCGATTTCATTTTCCCATCTTTAATATGCAGTCATAACCCTGAGTTTGTCCATCTTGAAATATTAAACAATTCTAGAAGTTATAGGCAAACATATTTTAGGTAATTAGGCATCAAAATTTAATCTAGTGTTCAACATTTTTTCTCAAAGAGCAACAAAATTAACCTTATTTATCAAATAAATCTTAGCATACACTTACTTTTTTTTTCCTATCTATTTTTGAGAAAACAAATGCCATGCTGAGTATATATTCATTTTTACCTACATAATGCTCAAAATATAGTGCTAATATAATAGGCATCATATGTAATGAAGTTGTGAACTATGCTGCATCAATATATATAACTTCAATTATATGCTATCCAAAAAGATGTAAATAAACAAAAAAAGCAAATATTTGTAAATTTAATACACTTTATGATAATCAAACAACTATTTTTTTTCTCTCTGAGCATCTTATGTGATCACATTTCAAAAAATAAAATAAAATTTGTAAATAAATTTTGCAATAAGCTAGCAACCACTTTTCCATTTTGAAGCACCATACACAATAATGTTTATTAATATACCAGCATACTGGAACTCTATATACAATCATGTTGATTAATAAAATTTCTTTGGTTTATTATCCTTTCCAAATTTGGTGTGCAATATTTCTCACAATAGTGGTTTCTAAGTGATACTGACTTAAAAAATATTAAAACAATTAGAGAAATTGTAGTTTGTTAATAACAAGATTATTATTATATTTCTATAAGTGAAAAAAATATTGAATATATATATGCAATGAAAGTAAGAAACATCACTATTTTCTTTATTTAAACAATACAAATATTGTACAGTAAGTCCTTTTTTCACCAGTGAATGACTGAGTGAACAAACAGTAAAATACATGTAAATGTGTATCTTCAATTTATTATTAATAACTGCATTATTATTTTAATTTTTTTATTTATACTACAATAATATATATATATATATGTGTGTGTGTGTGTGTGCATGTGTTGAAAAATATTGTATACTTGCGGTTAAATAAACAATACATATTCTATTCTAATAAAAGTTTACTAATAGAACATGAACTATACATGGTGTATGATGCAGTAAGATTTGAAACAAAATATAGCAGATATTGCACATCCACTGCATTTTATTTGGAATCTTTTGGTGGATTAGCAATAACCCTTACTTAGAAGACAAATATAAGAGAAGCATTATACATTATTTATTTCAATTGAAACATAAATATTAATAAAATAAATAGGTTAAATAGTAGAAATCAACTTCATTTAGTTCCAAGGATAATTATTTATAGGGATATTTATCATCCAATTTCATATAGATAGATCTTTAAGAATTAAGATTCAAAACTCGAGATTTTTTTTTTTTAATATCCACGTAAATCTTAATAGATATTTATTACAACAAACTTAAATAAAAATAAAACGTTTAATAAATATTGCTATGGCTAAAATTAGCATAATAAAAACTATAGATATTCATATTCAAAACAGAAACATTAAATTTGAGTGGTTAAATATTCACATATTCTGACTTGCTAAAGCAACATTTAAAATTGATACTCTAATACAACTAGAAAATATTATCTAAAAAAAATTATAACTATTTTCATTTATAGAATTTCTATACTGTTTTATATAAAATGTATTTCATATTCAGGTTTGGTCCCATTTTAGACACCTCTCCATGACTATTATTCTTGGGGCAAATTATTTATCTACAATGAACTTTTATTTATCAAGACTTCTTGCAGATAGAAACTCACTCTGTTTAACACGTTTCTTGGGGGTTTATGAATTTGATCAAATTGATTATTTTATACTTCCATTGGCATTACAAACAATGCACACAATAGTATTCTCACATAAGATAGGAACTGGTTTCTATTCACTTTTAATACCTTGTTGAGCATTGTAATCATAAACATATAACCAAAGACATGTGAAAAAGATGTATGATCCCCAAGATACACATTTCATATTGAATCAGCACTCATCAGTTGACCCACACCACAATCTCTTACTTATATCTTTATCATTGTTCAGTATATAAATATAGACAGTCAATTACTACAGTTTATGTGATAATTGTCAAACTTACTGCCCTCTCAAATTTGACAAACCATTTGATGGAAGTATATTACTAATTTTTATTAGTCACTCATTAGACTAAAGATTATCCATTTAATGAATAATATTTCTGTAGTGTAATTATCATTATACCACTCTCAATCAAATAGGAACTGGTTTCTAATCATTCTTAATACCTTGTGGAAGAATATTTTTAAAAGGACATATGATTATGATCACATTCCTCTACAAGGCATTAAAAATGAACAAAAACCAGTTCCTATCTTGCTTAAGAGTGATATAGTAAAAATTATCCTACAAAAATATTATTCATTAAATGGATACTCTTTAGTCTAATGAATGACTAATAAAAATTGTTAATATACTTCCATCAAGTGGTTATGATAAAGTTGAGAGAGCAGTAAGTTTGACACTTATCAAATAAATTGTATAACTGATTATATATTGTAACAGAATGAAATAGATGAATTTATTATTTGTAACAGAAAATAAATATAGAAAAAATTATTAATTATTACGATATATTTAAAATCTGTTTATAATCTGTCATTTGTAACAGTATGAATAATAAAGATGAACTGATAAAAAGGTTGATAAAAGGCCGTTACTTTATAACCGATTATAAATATAGATATATATTGAAGAGTGATAAAATTATAGTTGCTATAATTCAATAACTAAACACTAAACAGAATATATGATATGCTCTAGTGGTTCATCATTTGTAACCGAGTAAATTAAATGAGAAATGAATTTACTGTGTTAGCTAAAATACAATTTATAATTAAATAAGGATGATGCTAACATATAAATAAGAACATATGCATATCATGCTCTATTTGGGTGTCTATTTCTAATTAATTAAATATAACATTATAGCCCGTTTGCAACTATCCTAAATATTAATTCTGTTACGCTAATAATGAAATAAATAAATTATTTTATTTTTCCATATAAAATAACCAAATGAAAATTAAAACTGTCATCATTAAAGATTTAAAATATTTAGAAATTGGGGAAGTCATTTGAACAATAAAACATACTGGCCATTGTCATCAAATAAAATAATATTAAATATAGCAACTGAATAAAATTACCCACTGTGAGATTCCTGGAGTGCCTTATGCTCAACTCCAATAATAGGTTCTTTTAACCGAGAATCCTTCTCATTCCTCTTTCCATGTATATATGACCATTCATAGTCACATGCACACACTGGTGCTGTTTATAACAACGTATAAAATTATCATATAAACTTAATATCATTAAGTTGGAAAGGGATTAAATCACTCTTTATTCAGTTTAGCTAAGTACATGTGTTTTCCCACGAGTGCCACTAGATTGTTTTAAATCTAGATAAATATCTGTTTAGAATGTACTGAGTTCAAACTCATTCGGTACATTTTTACTACACATGACTTGGATGACTAATGAACAAAAAAAAATGACATTCTTATATTTTATCTATGTCAATAAAATTACAAGATCCCTATATCACCAAAATTTATATAGATCAAAGACTTATAGATATTACTAGCTCATTTTACGTATATTGATGAACAGACAAGTATAATCTTATTAATGGCTTCCAAATAATCATAGTGAAGACCATTACTTAAGTGGATGGCCATGAAACTAGTTACTTAACTTAATTATTTATTACAATTTAAAGGTAATAATGATGATGATACCGGCCCTAGCTTTATAATGAATTCACAACAATAAATTTATTTTTCATAAACTCATAGGCACTTTTTATTTAAAATCATCCTATTTTAAACTGAGATTTAAATACAACACACATTAGCATTTGTACACGTTTATGGTTATTTACTAAAATACTTTTATAGTTAAAACCAGGATTCAATAAGACTAGTGATGATGACTGATCATCACGCATTTCCCCACGTGATATTCAACTTTCTATAAACCCTATTTACTAAATATATGAATTATGTTAAACATTAGATTTAATGCTTATAATTTATTTAATCAATGATGATGGCGATCATAACTCTTATATAGTATTATTTGAAACAGGGTTCCAATCAATAATACGATATTCATCTTTGATGAAGATGATCAAAACTCATGAGCACAACATAATTTTAGCTTTCTATTATTAACTTATAATTATTAAAACTTGGTTATTATCAAGCATAATCCTTAAATACTTAAAGGTAAATCAATATTCTAGCTTACTTAACATTTTGCAAGTGATGCCTAACATTTGCAAGTGATTGCCCAATATTTACGAATGCTGATGATTCTTAATATCGGCGAGCGATGATGATGATCATTTAAAACAATAGAATCAAGACAAGAAAATACAACAATATCTTTAATAAGAATTCGGAAACCAATTAAGATATATATAATTATATTTATTAATACTACTCTTCTTTCTTTCTTTTTTTTTTAAATCAAATTTATTAATTAGATTAAATGACTTATTATTACATTAATTAATACAAAATTTTATATACAAGTTTGTCATTTTGGATATTTTAAAATAAGCTGGCTTAAAATGACATTTTAAAAAAATATTTCAGTGAATGCTTACTTAAGACTTTCCTAACTTATTATATCATAAAAATAAATTTCATATGTAATTTGTGTGTTTTATTTCACTTCCATTCAAATGTGAATCCCTGCTTTATAATTTACCATATTTAAACTAATTATGCATAACCTATTCTTTTGACGTGTTTGTATAAGCAGTTACACATGCACACACACCCTGTGATATGTCAACATATATTTTTAAAATGTGTTCCCTTTACATTAGGGATGAATACATAAATCACATATATAAAAAAATATTCTTGCAACCTTGAGCAAAAGAAAATAAAATACATATCAATTTTAATATGCAACAAGATAAATAAAAAAAACATTATAATGCATATATTTATAGGTTGCTCATTATCATAACAAATGAAGAACAATGAAAAAAAATTTCAATATTACAATATATAATAAAAAAAAATAAAAAAAATAATGAAAATTTAAGTTTAAAGATTTGAACTGTGTTTGTATTATGTTATGTGATATTGAGAATAACTCGCTAAACAAGCCTTTAATGTTTCTGTATCAAAAGAAAAAATGCTCTGACCAATAAATTAAGGTTTACTTTTAATAAATAAGAATAAAAGATTTGTTAATGAAAGTTCATAGTTACCCGATTATTTTCACCTCTTATAAATGTCTCAAGTTTGAATTTTCAGACTGCTTGTCTCACGTATAGCTTCACTAAATTGATTTGCTCCATTTAAAAAATGAAAAGTTCTTGCAGATACTTTTAAGATAAACATGAATTAATTGACTTGCTTATTTCCACAATTTTAAAATTATTTATTGTTGATACTCTTGATAACGCTGAATTCGTTGGCTGGCTTGCTTCTACCATTTCAAAAAGAGTTATTACAAATACTTTTAGATAAGTATGAACTGGTGGATTTGCTTGTCTCTTCCATTTTAAAAAAAATTATTGTAGACACTTTAGCTGACTGAGGAAAACTTTAACAAAAATTTGATTCATAGCTTCATCAAATTTGGCTATAAATATGGCTTTTATTCATCTTTCCTTTCTTCTTCTCTTGTCCAAGATGATGATTAGATTATGTTTGTGGCTGGCTTTAAATTTGTCCATTCTTTTGGTTACTATGGACTGGTATATGAGTCCATAGTAGATCAGTGATTTAACCCATTCTGTCAGATTCCAGGAAGCAGAAACAATGGTTTTAGAAATGCAAATTCATTGTATTATACACAACAAAATATATTAATATCATTTTATAGAATTGTCAATAACTTCTTCCAAGAAATTCAATTTTTTTTCCTTCTTTTTCTTAATACTGCTAGGAATTACCTATATATATGCACATCTTCGTCTATACTGATTTTAAAACAAGAGACATTTTTCTTCTTTTAGATTTTTCTTTTTTATAGAGAGGAAAAAAAATCAATAACTCATACTCTTAAAAAATGAATACTGTTCATTTCTTTTCAGTTTAAAACGATTGCATATTTCGTTAATATTATTAACTGATTTCCATTCAGTAAATATTGTTTCACTCATTTTTAAAGCAAAAATTGAACTGCTTCTCCTCTCCAAAAATAACATTAAAAAAAACTGCTCACTACATCTCTTCTTTAATCATCTTGAAAAAAAAAAACTGATCATGAAATATTGTTTCATTCGTTTATATTCTGAATCTTTGATCAAAGAAAAGGACCACCTGGAAATCTTATCTTGAGATAAAGATCAAAAATCAGAGTTTGACAAGCTGATGTTCTATCGCGATTTCACAAGAAAATTAATAATCACGGATTCATCAAAGCACCTCTTTTCCAAAATAATCTTAGATACAGATAACACAAACAATAAAGCTGGCAATCTATAGTCATTAGAAATAGGTGTAAAAGTGTTTTGGTGTTTATACAGACGTTCTCATTCTTTCACACTCTTTTGCATGTGTACATTTTTTTCTTTTTATCTCCCAATCTACTAATCTTGATCGCCTTATTTGACACTTTCTTTCTGATCTGCTATTTTAACAAAAATTAATGTTAAATAATTTAACACCTTATTTAATAAGAAAATATAATAAATCAATATTAAATATTATTACCTTCTCTCTTTACAATTGCTTATTTATTAACTATTTATAAATTATATAATAAATACACACATAAATCTATATATATATAAAAGAAATTTTTTTTTTCTTAATTAAATAAGATATGTGTTTGAGATGAGGACATATATCCACAATATATATACCGAACAATGATATATATGTGTAAGAGTTTGTGATCTGGACCAACTGATAAGTGCTGCTTCAGCACAAAATGTGCATATTAGGATATACCCCTCCACAAGGTATTAAAAATGAATAGAAACCAATCCCTACCTTGCATGAGAGTGGTATAATAAAAATTATACTACAGAAATAGAATGCATTAATTGAATAATCTTTAGTCTAATGAATGACTAATAAAAATTATTAATGCACACAACAGACTTCTATCAGGTCTTGAATAGAAGTCTTAGCTTTCCTATCTTGACTCAAATATTCTTAAATTACTAGAAAAATGACTATATATTCTCAGATTCATTGGTAAAAGTATGAACTGCTTGCAGCCATGTTTTAGTCAGTAGCTTATAAATTAATGTTTCTTATATGCTGATAAGAGACCATGACTTCAGATCTATTTCAATCTTCAGAAAAATCTCCTCAATACAAATACAATCAAAATAATAATAGGAATGAATGATTAACCCTATAATATTGATATTATAAATAAACATCGCATGATCACTATTTTTTATGCTAGCACATTACTGTTATTAAAACAGGCAAAACTCTCCATACAGTAGTGCTACTCAGTGCATTAGATCTAGGTGCTCCTCACTGATGAAGGCCACAAGCCAGAAACTAGTCTGGAGATATTGGATGAGTAGGCACTGGATATGGATTTTATGCACAAGCCTTCTGGCATCCATTGATTACTCTGGTTGGCACTAAGTGACATTACTGTATGGAGAGTTTTGCCTGTTTTGATATTATAAATATCCAATTATTTTCTGAATACACTATATATTTTTCCTTTCTTGTTTTTTTTTTTTTTTTTTAAAAAAAAAAAAAACTATTTATTTAAGGATTATCATGTTTATTTAAGAATTAACCAGATTTGAAAAACATTTTTCTTTTCTTTTTCTTAATTAAAAATATAAAATTTACTTCAATTTTAAATGAGAATTATCCTGCTTTAAAAATCATTTTCCTTTTCTTAATCAAAAATATAAAAGTTATTTCAATTTTATATATTATTTTACTTTTACCAAATTGATTTTTTAAAAAAATAATAATTTGAATATTATATAACAATTTCCAACTTTCTTTCAGTTTTTTTTTTTTTAATATTTTATTACTCTAATATATATTGTATTGACTTTATTATAACTTTTGATATATAATAATATTTTAACAATTCATTATAATACTTTCTTGGTATCAATAAATTATTATTTATATCAGTTTAAATCTTTATATTTTAATTGAACTACAGGTTTACTAAAGAAGAAAAAAACTATTTCTTAATCTTGAATGTCATATACATATATATTCATATTCTTTCAAATGGACATAAAACCTGACTTTATAATACTCCAAACCTTTCATTTTGACTTTAGAGCCCCTTTAATTCACATATATATTTTAAAACCATTCATTTTTAATTTGAAATTTGAGTTTTGAAGGGCTGATTACTGGAAAAAAAACCATAGCTTACAAAATATCCAAAATACACCTAAATTAATTATTGAATTAATAAACATCCTTTTTTTAAATAAACTTTTTTTCCATAATTTTACATTAATCAACCTCCATATTCAATATTATTGTTACACCTGATTAACACATGCCTTCACTAATTCCTATTCTGTTTTAATTATGATTTTTAAATGGCTGAGACCAATTTTATCTCAATATACATATAAAAGTCTATACAAATCAGATTTGTATATATATATATTAAATACTGCCTAACACTATACTAGCAATTATAAATAAAACAGAAATTCATACAAAACTACAATAATAGCCAAAACCACAAAATTTTACTAAAATTCTTCCACGCCATGGTTTCCTCTATTAACAAATAGACCTTTTCAAGTGAAGTTTAACTCAAGATATGACATATATACACAAAACAAAATAGCCTTAACTCTTTACTCTTAACATAATGACTATATTAAACCTGATAGCTAGCAATCTGTATTTCATAAAATAGGGGTGTTAGGAAATTATTGTTATAAGAATAAGAGATTAAATAATTCTAATGAAATCGCTTTGTTTCAAAGAGATCAATTTTATAAAGATTATTTGAGTATTGGATACTCTACTATTTTATTTAATAATAATATTTGTAATAATGTAAAGAATAATGAAAAATATTATTTTATTTCTTTGCTTTTTAATTTGTCTTAGAATTGTATGTAAAAACAGTAATTTTGTTTGGAAATAAGAAAATTGCTTTGAAAAGAGGTAATATTTTGAATACTTTATTATATAATACAAATGAAATTTTTGATAGAAAGATTATTCTGGAGTAGTATATATTACTAAGGGGTATATATAAGTCAGAATAGTTAGAGCTTAAATGAAAGCATAAACATACATTAAAGCAGGGTTAGAAATAAATGTCTCAGTTCTGCTTTATATATCCATGAAAAGATACAGGCTACACTATTAATTTTGATGAGGCTAAGGTTGTCTTCTCTGAAAGAAATGAAATAAAAAAAGAATTAAAGAATATTATTAAAAATTTATGATTCTAAGCAATTAACTTATTTAAAAGTTCTTTTAATATTAAGGGTATATAGGATATAAGTGGAATTGTGGTAACATTTAATATAAATTTGTTATCATCTTGCAGTCCTTTACACTTGAGAAGTCTGCTTGTAGCAGTGAAACCTTTGGTTGTGTTTTAGAGTTTTTCTTTGGCTACTCTGTTTGAGTTGTGAATTTGGGATAACTTTGACATATACATATATATGTGTGTGTGATAAAATGAGAATGTAACAATTAAAATACACTAATTCATCTAAAATACATGAATTTTAAAAAAAATTAATAATGAAAAAGATTTCATTATATATATTGTAGCCCAACAATCAATCGGTTGCAGAACATGAATCAAACAAAGAGGCATTGGTTAGCAATCAGATGTTACATGAACAGCAATATAACATGGATTTTTAAAACACCAGAGTACGAGTCTTTTTATAGACAATATTACAGCTAAATATAATAATTAAAATACAAGGTTCTTTTATAATTCAAAATATCTTATCTCATGTTTTAAAATATTTTGATTTCAAATATAGGTTCTTTTTAATCATAAATATCTTGTCTTATGTTTTAAAATATATTTATCTCAAATATATTTAAGTTCTTTTACAAACTTAAAATATCTTGATCTCATGGTTCAAATTCAAAATAAAATATACTTAGAACAAAATGTTAATGGTAATACTTTAACTTCTTGACAAAAAAATATGATGGTTATTATTTAAGTTAGACACGGAATATTTCACTCTTCTCTTAATTTATTTTTGAAATCTTAGTATTTTTAACAAAGTAGAAATGAAATTTGATAATAACAAAGTACTCATATACTTAAGTAATATATAATTGGTAATTTGAAAAACATTTCTAAATACTTTACAATTATGTAAATAAAACTATTTCACTTCTACTGACCATAAAATACAGAAATCTTATATTTTCTGATGCAAATTTGAATAAGCAATATCAAATAATGTAGAAGGCAATAAGAGCATCTTTTGTGCTACAACTACGTAACAAGTGTGTCTGAAATGAAGTAAATAATATAATATTTATCTTCTAAGAATTCAAATAGAATAATTAAATAATTATTAAGCAAAATAAATGTATAAACACTGTGTGATCATTGAAATGTAATCTTAAAAAAAAAAAATTACTAATGCAAATTTTATTAAAATAGATTTTCTGATAAATAGATGTGTTAATGCAATGATATCATAATGGCAATGAAACAAAAACATCTAATTAATAACAAAAATATTTATTTACAACATTAATAGAAATATTTATTTACAATAATAATTTCCTTTTAACCTACTATACTATATTTACAAATATTAATAACTTTATACATCAGTGTACCTTTCTTAAAACCATTTCTATAATTTTATCATATAAGTTATCTTTACTGCCCATAATTCTCTTATTCATCAAATACTATCTTTATTTTTACCAGCAGCCATGAAGTAAAAACAATATACATCTATACCTTTGTCCAGGCTACTAGAAAATGTTATACACTTTTCTTAAACAAAAACAGTACTGAAAATCACTGTAGAGATGCTTAATAAATGTTAATATGATAGCAGCAAATGTTTTGCAATATAAGATATTTATAACATTAATGATAACTATGTTGGGGCAAGGAAATAACTATGATCGACAATATTTTAAATAAAAAAAATTATAGTAGAGTTAATAATGAATTGTAAAGCTGAACATGCCTGTGGATATACACCAAAAGTATACTCTAATAATGAAATTCTGGGCAAAGTGGATAAGGGAAATATAAACTAGCAAAACTAAAGAACAAGCACCCGATACTATGTGCAGGCAGTGCCAATGGATAAATGAGCTGCACACACTTTCATGGAGAGGCTAAATACATATAACAGTACTATAATATCCACTAAAAATTGCCTCAAAAATGATATTACTAACAATAAAAGGTATGGAACTAATAATAATAATAAACATATGAATAATTCTCCATCTCACATACTCATACAAAAGGCATATAATTCATTCATTTGGTTTAAGATTACATGTATACTAACAAAACTATTATTGCATAATGGTGATAACACTTTATTTATAAACTGTTTAAAATTCTCACACACATACTGATATTTTTATATTATTTTCATTCATAAATACTTTTCATAAATATACAAAAGGTTGTTATATCTCTGGATACAATAATTTATATAGTTTTAAATAACCATTCAGAAAATTTCTGGAATAATACAATTAACCCACAAACAAAACATTTTACTGTATATCTTACCCATTCTATCTTGTGAACGCAGTTCATACAAACATATTTATAGCATAATAATTAATAATAATCATAATATAATACATAAATTATGCTATAATAATTCTAAACATAAAATAATATATAAATGATAACTATAATATCATTTTTAAGAGATTAAAGTTCATTTTTCCTTTTTATAAAGAAAATTCTTCTCAGTCCTTTTGTTCTTTCTTGAAGTAATATAAGAACACATACACAGTCCTTAATTAAGATAGAGCAGACATATATATACACAAATATTTTGAGAACAAGTTTGCAATGAAATTTCATAAATATAAAATAACAGGAACTGATGGCAAATAATACTAATAGCAAACAATTTCTTTTAAAACAAATTTTCAATGGCAATAAAAATCAGAGGAGCAATGAACAGAATGACAATTCTTTTATTTAAAATTGCTCTTTATGAAGTTTAATTATTATAAGTTGACTGCTATAAACTTAAATTATATTTATTCATTTTCTAAGTATAAAACAACATGTTTGAATCACTCAGCAATTAAAAAAATATTCAAATAAATAAGCAAACTCAAAATGAATAGCCATATTATTTGTTTTAGCACTAACAATCTGGATATGGTCTTTTCCTTATGCAAATTAACAAGTTGACTTTCATAAATTGGTCTTTTATTATAATTTTATAAAACAATTCTAAATAATTGTTGCTGCTTTCTTTTTCATTATTCTATATTTTAGCATGAAGTAAATATATTGACTATTTTGATAATAATAATAATTAATATTAATAACTAATTAAAAGTTAGTTAAAACTTGCTGGAGATAGTCTCATAGCAAAAGTTCGGAATTTAGCTAATATTTATTTAAAAAATGAAACAACATACTTTTCCTTATGTGACTTCTCTTTTTCTTTGGTTTCTTTTGAAATACATTAGAATTTTTTTAACATCTTTTAAAATTATTGCTTGATAAATCAGTTGAACATATGCTTTTATGAGAAATACTGCATGGATTACTCACTAGTTCTTTGCTCTATCATGAAAATGATAAAAAAAAAAAACGAAATTTAAACTTTAACAATGACTTAAAAAAATAGTTAAATAAAAATCAAACAATTTACTTCAAAACTAAAATAAAATTAAAATTTGAAGTGCAGATTTTAAATGATGTGTAAAGAAATTTTAAGTGTCTATTGTATATCAGTGTGTGTGTTTATTTTCTTCACACCCATGCATCAGATTTTTACTGCATTTCCAGTATTTTAAATCAATCTTCCAATATTCATTACAATATTTAAATTACTAGTGTACTTTTTTTTTGTTAATTGATCTGACCTTGAACTCTATCAATCCATATGATTAGGACATGTGATTGTCCAGATTGAAAATGAATTTTTTTAATTATGGATTAATTTCTACAATAAATGATTTATTTAATACTAATAAAAATTATTTATTTATTTTCAGATTTAAATTCTTTTTATTCAAATTCCTTTTTTTTTCACTCTATTCCTTGTATTATTTAAAAGTTATTTTTTTAATAATTAAAAACTAATTGATTGCACCCAATTTTTAAAATACACTTACTTTTAAAAAATCTTTTCAACTTTTAATATTTGATCTGCAAGTATTGAACATTCACACATACACATGTGTATTAAAAATAACCATTTTTAAGGCGATGAAAATAATTAATTACTGACTAATATTTAAAACTAATTTAAAATTAATACTAATCTCAAGCAGTTATACTTACTATCTTTAAATTCTGGTTTTAAATACACTTAAATTGATATTTAATAAAACTATTTATTTTTAAAAATTAACAACTACAAACCCTAACAAAGTTAATTAAACATTTCAGACAGCATAAACTAACTTTATTACATCTATTTGAAACAAATTAAGTTCTAGATTAACTCTTCTTTAGTTTCAAAAATATTAATTTTATTCTTCCAAATAAATATTAAACAATATAAAATAACTTTTTAATTAACTGCTACCTAAATAAGCTAACTGAATTAATTTAACTAATATTTTTGAAACATATAATTTAAGATTTTTATTATAGTAGTATAGATAAAGAAATTTACTTATAATCTTATATTAAAAAATTTTTTAATGCTTTAAAACATAGGTAATCATCTAAAATCTGGATATGGCCGCTTGATGGTGTTATTTATGTGTCAAAATGCATAAAAATGCCATTTACTGAGGCTGGACTTATGGCTAAATACAACACTTATATTGTATTAGCCATTTCAGGCCACTTTATATGGCATTGCACAGAAATATTACAGCCTGTTTTGTGCTTTGAGACTGTTAATGCAAATTTTGCACTCTTCAAAGTTGATTACTGTATAATTTGAGAGAGTCTTGATTCCACATGGGTACAACTTTTCAAATCTCCATAACAGAGTAATGTCATTTGTATTTAAATGATCTGAATTACTAAGAATTGTCATATTGTCCTGACCCTTCCCTACAGAAATGGTGAGGTGTAAAAAAATGGCCAAGAGTAGGTCTGAACATGATTCAGCCATGGTCATGCGCTAAGTCAGGTTTAAGCATGAAAATATATGAGACCAATAAAATGACTGAGAAGAACACGCAATTTTTAAAATTTGGTCAATGGTTGACAATTTGTTAGTCTTAACAACAAAGTTTGATTGTTTTTATTACAGAAATCAATTAATTAATAAAAATAAGTTCAAAAACTCAAAAGTTTGTGTAGTATTTTTTTTTTTATTATTTTATTCAAAATTGTCACAAGTATTTGGATTCTCTTTTTTCAGCGGAGTTAAAACAAATGATTATTTTTGTTTAGTTGTTATTAATAATAATAAAAAAATAAACCTCCAAAAATTTGAACAGTTTTATTGCAAAAGCAACAAAAAAATAAAAGGTAATTCAAATGAAATGTAAATAAAAGGAAAAAGAAAGTTGGTGCAAAAAAAGGTCATATTTACTTTTGGTTCGAATTATTTATCCGTGGGTCGGGAGGTTCAAAACAAGTTTGTCGTCACTGACACATGAGTTACTTTTGCTTTAATAAGAAAAAAAAACAATTTATTTTTAAAAAAGGGGGGTAGAACAATATATTTTTTAAAAAAAAGTCAAAACAAGTCCAAAATATTGGTATTTATCTTTTTTCGGCAGGCGAAATTATTAAAACAAGTTCAAAGTTATTTTGGTTTATTTTTTATTAATAAAAATGAGAAAAACAAATCCAAAAAATATTTGCATTAAAAAAATAAAATGACGAAAAAAGGATAAAATGAAATAAAAATTTGTTTAATAAAAAAAAAAACTTATCTTAAACAAAAAAAAAGTTGTATTATAAAAAAACAATTCCAAAAAAAAATCAATATAAGTCATGGCCCAGTAACATTACATTTGATTGTTTTCACATAGCAACAACGCCATCAAGCAGCCGTGCTCGGATTTCAGATGACTACCATTAAATATATGGTTACAATATATAATAAAATTCTTAAGATGTAGATTAACATAATTTAACATCTTATTCATTAAAAAATGCTGTGATCAATTTCTCAGGAAGCCATTTGACTATTAAACATCAAAGTGAAGAACTGAGCACAAAAATTCTATCTAATCATTAAAATGACTTTAAAATCTCACAATCAAATATATTCCTAAGCTAAACTCATGGAGTTCTTTAAAACAATTTAGTATTACATATTTAGAACAATGTTCTATGCATCTCATAGTTAGACATAATTTTAAATCTGTTTTAACAAAATGGGATGCAGCCAATAATGATTACAAAGAATCTCAGCACTATAATCTAATTCTTTGAAGAAACCTTTTACAGGTACAAAATGTAATAAACCACAAGTTCATTTTAAAATAATACGAAAATGATTTGTATGAATTCTTTCAATATCTTAAAAGTTAATTCAAACCAGTGAAACAGCATAGCACTTATGTATCATCTATTTTGTATTTTCTAATTTATTTTATATAAAACATTATAATGACATCTATTAAGACAAACATAATTGCTTTTTGAAGCCCACTTGTTCCAGCATTTATTCATTTTAGCATATAGGGAAATACATGTATTTAGGGGAAATTATTTCACGCCCATAGCCTACAGCTAAGTTACCATTCAATATATATAATAGACAGGGTATGAGCACAGACTTTCACATGACCCACCATGTGTAGAGATGGTAATCTGGACCAACTGATGATTGCTGGTTTAGCATGAAATACATATATTGGTGATTATTTATCTTTTCGACATATGTGTGTTCAGGTGTATCAGTGATATGAGATAGTGTGGAGAGTGGTGGGCCATGTGAAAGTCTGTGCTCATATCCTGTCTATTACATATATAGACACAGGTATATATAAGCCTGTGTATTTCAGCTATTACATTCAATATAGTGTTTATCAATAAAACATAGTACAAAATCAAAAATATATGTAAAAATAATATATAAGAATTTATTTAGTTTTTATATTATACATATACAAGTCAATTTGATAAAGTTTAAATAAGTAATCATTCCCTAGCGAAAATTATAATTGAATTTTCTCTAATGAAATCATAAAAAAAATCTTAACCACATGGAAAATGTAAACAATTTTTCTTAATGTAAATAAATTGAAATTGTTTAACCTACAACCGCAGAGCTGGAAACTTTTATTTGCTCAATATTTGCTATACTATATGAAAAAATTATGTAATTTAATGTAAGCTTTGTCCCTCTAACTTTTATATATTGTACATACAAATTTGAAAAACATAAACAAGGTTTCACCAGAGAAAACTATAATCAAACTTTTAAAAGCATAAAAACTATTAAACAAAAGTAGCATAAACAAATTTATTCTAATGAAAATCTAAAAAATGATGTTAAAGGAAAATTGTTTATTTCTTGATGTTTGTATTAATTATTTTTCTAATTTGTGCTCATGATTAATATAGTACTACTTTCACTGTTAAAATTGGAAGAAAAAAAAAGATAAATGAACTAAAGTGATAAAAAAGCTTGACAAAATATAATTAAGATGTTCTAAATATTTTTCATATAAGCAAGCTACATTAGCCAACAGCATTTCTAATAGCAATTCTTTTTCAGTCTATAAATATTAATTTAGTGTGCAAAAAGATGCATCTTGTATCAGATTCTACTGTTTATAAAAAGTGCAAAATATACATAATTATATTAAATTCTTTTGCAAAATTCTATTTCCAGAGTCTTCAGAAATGTGACTATCATTGTGCCTACATTAATAACAACTGTATATGGAATAGAGTTGAGAATCAATTTCATTTAATTATAATTCTATTATCTGATTTACTAAACATATAACAATATCAAACTACAATACAATTATAATTTTTTTTAAAATAACTAAATAAATAAATAACAGTGGCTGCTGTTGCTACTACTGCTAATAATAATAATAATTACAAATATTAACTATTACGAATAATATTAATTTATTATCAAAAAATTTAATACACAATAAAAAAAATCAGTATAAAATATAAATCATAAGTAGAAGCATGAAAGTTGTTAAAGATTTGCACTGTAAGCAGTCCACTAATCTAAAATATCTGTGTATATAATTAATCGCTAGTCCTGCATAAGATTTTAAGTGATCTTCTGAAACAGGAAAAAGATTTTGATTTAATTATATTCATTGTTGAAATGTAGACTTCCATAGGTAGATAGAGTCAAAAAACAATGTTAAATTAATTGCATCTTTTTTTATTTATTTGGATGCTTTTTTTTTTTAATCCATTAGAGTCTAAAGCAATTTTTAGATCCTGATCTGTGTTTCTAAAATTAGCATTTTGCAGAAAATTTTCATTTTCCTCCACATATAAACAAAATATATTATTAATATTTTCAATCATTTGTTCTACATCGATATTGCCAAGTGGATAATTCTTGAAAATAGCAACCCTAAGCTGATAAATTCTTGAAAAAAGTATTTTAAATTTGGAAAAAAGTTATTATTTACTCATAATGTTTATCTTTAACGAATGTCCTTCCATTTTTGGCATATCAAATATTTTGAAAAATTTTCACTTCACTTAACAGCTTTAACATATTTTTAAAAGTATTAACATATCCAATCATTTCAGCTATTGTTTTATTTATTTACTGCAATTGTATATCCAATTCGTTAAGATGGCTAGTTATGTCAACAAAGAAAGATAAATCTATCAACCAAACATTATCGCTAATTTCAAACTATTCTTTATCTCTTGACTTTAAAAAAAAAAATTATCTTTTGAAATAAGTTCTTGGATCTTTTTAAAAATATTCCTTGATTTAATTATCAAACATTGCATGATATAAAAATTCACTACAGTCAGATTCATTTACTTCTGAGCATGAAACATTTTTTTTTCTCTAGAGACTATTACCTTAAATGGAGTTCACAATTTTCATGCAGATTCTGATATGATGCATATTTCGAATTTTATAACAGAGGGTATGCTGGTGAGTAAAGCAATAAAAAGGAAATTTGTTAAATCATTATCTCTAGTATTCATAACTTAAAATTCATTGATTGTTACAGACATTGATGGCATCACTTCAATACAACTTTATAGATTATAATTTTTTTTTTGTCCTCTATATTTTTTGAAAATGCAGTATATATTTTCAACTCCATGAGCGGTGCACATTGTTATGGGCACATAAACAATAATAGATGCATTACACAGATTAAAAATTTAAACATATGTTCAAAGCAGCAGTTTGAGATTAACTGATTATGAAAAACATATGTATAGAGTTATGAAAAATGTATAGGATTGGAATAAATGTATTATAACTCAGAATGTTTATCGCAAAAAAAAAATGCATATGGCTTTAGTGTTTGGGAGTTCATAAGAAGTTTGAATGTCAGACCTGTGTGTGCCAGAATCAATCCTGGGACTTCCCAATCAAGCCAGAAGCTTTACCAATTGCGCCAAACCATGCAAGATAAATAATGCTTACAGGATCAATATTAAGCTTAAATCTGGAATTTGAGATTATTTTTTAAAAAAATAGTATATTAAGTTGAAAAAAATATTAAAACAAGATTGGAGCACGCAAAGATTTTAAAGAAGGTTAAACAAAAATTTATTCCATGATTATGGCTCACATAAGGATTAAAATCTGGATAAAATTTAGCAATAGATAATGACACCCAAAGAATATGATCACAATTAATGACTTTTTAGAAAAAACTTGCCCTTTGTTCTAATGATCAATTAACTCAATATGCTCAAAAGAATAGTCTATAATAAAAAGAGTCATTTAGCATACATTTAGAGAATAGCCTTAAAGGAACGATTTGAATACAAAAAAAATGTTTCAAGAAAATTTCAGTTTGGTCTAGGATCTGAATTTTGACAATAGCCAAATAGTGAAAATGATAATGTCTTTTAAATAAATCTTGTGTTAAAGATTTGCAGAGGTCCCTAGTGTGTTTTTTTCAGGTGCATAGTTTTAAGGTTGTAGGCTTAATATATATTACTATAATTTTCTTTTAGTAACTTCTATATCAATTAATTACAAAAAAAAACTTTCTAAATCATCTGTATAGCTTGTCTCATGATTTTCTTGAAATTCATCTAATTTCCATAGCTATTTTACTATATTTAAATGTTATCTAAGGAATTCTTTATTAATATGAAAATATTAACTGAAGGATAAGATATAAATGTATATGAAAATATAAAATATATTTTATAAATATAGATGAAATTTCAATATATCCTTCAGTTAATGTTGGATTTTATAAAATTCTTCTTTCTAATATTCTTTAAACATCAATCTTACTAAATCTATTTAAAATAGAATGGGGGGGGGGGTACGCACTTATAATTTATACATTTGTTTTCTTGACACTTATAGTAGCATTTGATATATTCAACATTATATTAATAACATTAATCTCACTAAAACATTAATGTATATATAATTGGCATTTTACATATTACTAATATCATTTGTATGATCAAACAAATGTAAATAAGTTACAATTAGTAGTCATTTGCTATTGCTTGCTGATTTTATCACAATTTAATTCAACAAACTTTTAATAATAAACTCCAATGTTCAGAGCTTTAGCATAAAATAAACAATATTTAGATGCATATATGCAGTGGTGATACTTAGTCAGTAGGCACTGATATAGTTATATTCCCTCTTAAAACTTCAAAGGTAAATACTTATTATTTTTTACATATTTTTTAATATTTCTAACTTTTCAAACACATGAATAAAAACTTAAATTATGGTAATTTGTTATTTCCTGTAATGTAAAAGGCAAATAACATGATTTTAATTATACATGCATTTTACTTCTTGACATCAAATAATTCCAATAAAATGAAAATCTCCATCACTAATCAAATGAACTAAATTACTAAGTAATGAACAAATCAGTTTTATGTTACTTTCAATTTAATACTATATTAGGTTAAGGTAAATGATTTATGTTTAGACTTCCAATCATCAATACATTATTTTTAGATTTGTTTTGACGATTAAAGTGATAAACATTTGTTACATGATCATATGTAGGAAGTGTATGTTCAGTTTATTGCCTACAAATTTATATCATTTAATTAATTAATCCTTAAACTGAAATGGCAGCATAGTCTGAATAAATTTTTAGCATTTCGTGAAATATAGCAAACCAGACAATTCTCAAAATGAGACAGAACAGTATTCATTTTTATTGCTGAAAAGAGACTTAATATACAGAATAAGATCACAAGTGTAAACATTTGACAGTGAAAATAATGAAAACTGATGTGCAAATAGCTCATAACTGATAATAATAATAAGAATATCAGAAAATCAACAAATATTTGGAAATTATTAGAATGTCAGTTTCATGATTATATTTATAAACACTGAATATTTCATTATGATATAGTGGGTGATTAAAATCAATAATAGATACATTATATCTAAATAGGAAATGCTTTTTTTAAATGGTTCATTCTTTTTATATATTTATGAATATGGCCATCAGTATTTTAATTAATGTCAAAATGCTTCTCTTTGTTTTTCTATAAATATTTTGAATATTACTGCTGCACATACAAACACATTAATCAAATCTCAAAAAAAGTTAAACATGACAAGTAATGCCATCATTTTCAAAATTTTGTTTTAAAAGTATATTTTTCTATTTAATTTTGATTAAATGTGCAATAATCATCCTGCCCAGCATTATATGTGAATATAGCGAAAAAATCAAGCATTACATCAACTTTTTAAAAACAAAACTCAATACTTTCTTTGTAATAATATATTGGACTATTTCCATCATCTATCATTAAATGATAAATGTTTAAAAAAATTTAAACTTTATTTAAACTTTACCAAATACAAAACAACTGTCAGTATTAACACACAATAACAACATAGGTCAGTAGATTACACAATGTTTTGAATAGTATTATTCACCACTTCCCTTCAGATATTACTAACCTGACCAATGACAATGCTGCATAGAAGGCGAACTTACATCTTTAGATTCTTGAATATCAACTTTTAAGGTAATGCTCTAACCAAATGAGTTATTGTCACTGGTCAGGCCAATAACACCTGAAGAAGAGTAGAGAGTAATACTACTTGAAACTTTGTGTAATTTACTAACCTGTATTGTCTTTGTGTGTTGTTACTAATAATTATTTGTATTTGGAAAAGTTTAAATAAAATTTAAAATTTTTTAGACATTCAAAATAATGAAAATAGTTCAACATATTATTACATCTAAAATACCATCATCACAAACTCTTCAGGAAAATATCATTATTATATATATAAACTAATATAAGTACAATATACCACAAGAATATTGCCCAATTAATAAAAAAAATACTGGAATGATTAAATGTTGTTATTAAATGATGGTTAGTATCATAATAGCTAATTATCTCAATATATCTTCAGGCAGAGGATTTAATATAAATGTTCATAAGTGTATATTTCTTTGTTTTTTCCTTGTTCTTTAAATTAATTTTTTTTTTTATTAACTAGAAGAGAAAATAATCTCAGATTACTTCTAAATGTTTAATTTGTTAGAGTAGTTTCAAAATAAAAAGTGATTAGCATATATGAATTACCTCATGATTTTCAATATCTTATTTTACTTCCAAAAAAAAATCTATAAAATTTATTATATTGCTGACCCACCTGATCACATACATGTTAAAAAGATAAGTAATCACCAATATACATATTTTGTGCTAAACCAGCACTCATCAGTTGGTCTAGATTACCATATCCACACATATATACATTCAGTACTCAGCTTTATATTAGGATAGCCAATCTTCATACTTTAATGGACAAGCTTCAAACTACTCCAACCCACAACTCTTCAGCCTTCCATTTCATTGAAAATCTGATGATGGAATGTTCAAAGCCCACGTTAGTGCCAAAGTTATCATCCTCCCCATGTTGATGTTTAGTCATTCTAACCCCTCATGTACAGGAGAATAATCCATTTATACATAGATATGCGAGGGATGGGCAAACCTATTATGCACTATTTATATAAATTAATACACTGTACAGGCTTAACACCTGCATTTATATGTAATACATGTGGGATTCAAACTCTAGACTTTCACACGACCTACAACTCTCAGTGTCATCTTATATTGCTGTCCCACCTGATCACACACATGTTGAAAAGATAAATAATCACCAGTATTTGTATTTTGTGCTAAACCAGCACTCATCAGTTGGTCCAGATTACCATCTCCACACATATATATAATCAGCAATCAGCTTTATATTAAGATAGCCAATCTTCATGGGTAGGATGACAACCTTGGCATTAACATGGGCTTTAAACATTCCATCATCAGATTTTCAATGAAATGGAAGGCTGAAGAGTTGTGGGTTGGAGTAGTTTGAAGCTTGTTCATTAAAATATGAAGATTGGTATCTTAATATAAAGCAGAGTACTGATTGTATATATATATATGTGGAGATGGTAATCCGGATCAACTGATGAGTGCTGGTTTATACTGGTGATTATTTATCTTTTCAACATGTGTGTGATCAGGTGGGTCAGTAATATAAGATGGCACTGAGAGTTGTGGGTCGTATGAAAATCTGAGTTCGAATCCCGCATATATTACATATATAAATGCAGGTGTTAAGCCTGTACAATGTATTAAAAATTATTAAAATATTTCACTTTAAAAAAGCTTTTCAGAATATAAAAAATACTCTTATTATATTTGTAATTATAACCAATCAGTTAAATTAACACTTTCATCTGGCATTAGACAAACTCAACTTAATAAGAAAGATAAAATAAAATAAAAATACATTTCATAAGTCACTTCATTACAAAACTTACAACTGATGAAACTATTTAGTTGTCCATCACAAAACATTTTCACAATGATAATTAGACTATCAAAAGGGCTAACAATTTCAGAATTTTGTTTTAAAAACTGATTTTTCTATTTAATTTTGAAAAATATTTTATAATAATTTGATCCATATATACCGAATACGGTGGGAAAATCAAGTAATACATTTACTTTTTAAAAAATGAAACTGTTTAGAAAGTGAAAATAAATATAATGTATTAAAAATATTTGCTAATTAGTAAAAATAATTATTTTATTTTTTAAACGAGAACATCTGCCTTTTTTTTTTTGCAAATCATTCTGTAATATCATATAAGGAAGATTAATCATTGATATATAACATTATTCATACATTTAAAAAAAATACTAATGTGTTGTCATAATTTTTCACAAGTGTTTGGTCTTGTTAAATAATTCAATTGTTCATTTCATTATATAAACAACATCCAATCAAGCAAAAAAAAAATCTTTTGATTAAACAAAACAAATATTTGCGAACTTTTGATGACATTTAAAATGAAGTACTTTTTTCTTTATATGAATTGCATATATAAATATAAATGTGAATAGTTAATAGAAAAATAACTAATAACTTTATAACTGAATATTACAGAAGTAATGTTAATAGAATATCTGAATAATGATAAATCAAAAGATATATGTATATAATAAAATGTGAGAATATTTATTTATCATATTGGCAGATGCTCGAGAGAACAAGTGATATTTAAATATCAAAATAACAATCAAAGCATAATAGTTCTATTCAGTTGATCAGAATCTATCCAAAAATTTCTGTAGCCAATTATTTGCTCTTACAGTGTACTATTATTTAGGACATGGTCTATCTTGATAAATCTATTTCAGGAAATTTGTAATTCTAATTTGCTTAGGTTTTGACAAATATAGTAATTGTGGATCAACTTCATCCACCTACTAATTAAATTGACATAAGACTATTCATATAAATGAAGATGATTGACCAATAATACTTATTTATGTAATATGCTATGCTAAATAAAGTATCACTAACAATGATAGAATATTATTATTTGTTTATAGTACTCACATACATAAATATTAGTAACAATACAAAAACAAAAGCCTTTCAATTTTTAACTTGACAAATATGTATGTAAAATTTCAATTTCATGTTTTATATGTTATTTAAAATGAAAATAGATACATTTATGTTAAAATTTAAATTTCTGACATTTCATTATTAGCATCATAGATGGTAGAATTTTAATTGTATTTTAAGAGATTGTTGTTTTTTTAAACCATACTATATCTAAAATAAATATTAATTTTTAACTTTGAACTTAATTCCCACTTCAAATTTTTTTTTTTTTTCATCTGTAATATTTCTACTGTACATATATACTTAGATAAATCATTAAAGAACTTTTTTTTTTTGAGGATTCATCCACAACATTTGGGTCTTTCATCTATATCAGTGTTTCCCAACATGTGGTACGCGTACCACTGGTGGTACGCGAGTTGCTGGCTGGTGGTACGTGAAAAATAATCAATAATGGCGGACATAAAAATAAAAATTAAATCATAAAAATATCATAGAAACGTTTTTTCCTATAATTCATAAAAATTATTTTAATTAATAATATTATATACAGTCGATAACGATCTTTAATGTTAATGATAAAATTGAAAGTAGGATTAAGAAATTAGATTTTTGGAAACAGTAATATATATAAGTATCGAAAACAATCAACTGGAAGTATTTGAAACTCTACATATTTTTTTGTTTGAAAATAAGGTTAGTCTGTCTCAAGATATAGGAGAAAATATAATAGCACATTTAACAGGATTAAAATAGTCTTTCATGGAATATTTTCCAAAATCCGAAAACACGAATGATAATTGGATTTCAAACCCCTTCTACGCAGAAAATTTAGAAAAAGCTACATCATTATCAATAAAGGATAAAGAAAATTTAATAGAATTATCATGTGACGGAACTTTACAAGTAGAATTCAAACGACACAATCTAATTAATTTTTGGTTAAACATTAAAGAATATGAACAACTTTCTGAGAAAGCTCTTAAATTATTATTACTATTTACTAGTACGGAATTAGTAGGAAGAGCTTTTTCTTCATATATTTTTTTAAAAAATAAGTATCGAAACAGATAGAATGCAGCTGTAGACTTAAGGGTAAACCTCGCATCTTTTGAACCAAATTTCAAAAAATTATGTTGTTCGAAACAAGCACAAAGATCTCACTAAATTTATTTTATAAAAATATTTGATTATGATAAAAAAATATATCAAATGTTTTTTTATAATTTTGTGTTTTTATTAAAACTATTTATTAGTAAACGAAATATGACAAAATAGTAGATAAATAATGAGTCTGATCAAGGCAAATCAATCTAAATTATTTAATTTGAAAGAATGTATCAGAAAAGAATCATACCCAGAAATTAGACTCTCATTAATTCTTGATCATCTATTGTGGATTACTAGATGTAAGCTAGTATTTAATCATCAAAATTTTAATCCTATTAACATCATGCTGAACAATATAAAGAAAACAAGAACAAGAGATATCCTGATAACCCCTGAGGTTATTTTTACCATGTCTTGGGACATGCTGGATTTATCCTCTCCATGGCCCAACCAATAGCAAGATGCTCCAAAAAAGAGAAAACAGACTCAAATTCGAGAAAACCAAATGAAGGAATGAGAAAACACTTTGAACAAAATATTTACCAAATAACCTTTAATGTAATAATGTAATCTTTAATAAATTATTTTGGAAAAAATATGAAACTTTGAACAAACACAAACATATAAATATGTTACAGTGAGTTTATAATTTCAGTGAGTTTATAATCTGGCGTGACGTTTAGGCGTGTTTCAATGTAATTTGTCTCATTATGAGATGTGAATACATACATGGTCACCCTATAATATTTATAATGCAAATAAAATAACACACTAGCAATAAAAAATTTCACGAAATACAATCATTTTTACGAAGTGGTACAATTTAGCATGATGTACTACCAAGTGGTACGCGAGCCAAAAAAGATTGAGAAACACTGATCTATATCAATACATATGAATGTATCAGGCAAATTCTGATAAAAATAATAAGGTAGTTATTTACTTTTGTATATTCTACCTTTTTATGATTCACTATTTTGTACACGATTTTTATCGATATATATGACAAAACATATGTACTTTCATGTACTGATTCTCCCTTTCTCATGAACTATTAGTCACTAGTCCCTCCCCCCTTCTCTGACATTAATCACATCCATTTTTGGCATCATACATTCAGTCCTGAGCAGGAATGTTTTGAGTTAGTGCGTGTGTAGATAAGTTGTGTCTTGTTAATTTATGTTAAAATGTGTGCTATCACTTTATGTACATTTCTGCTTTCGGTAAAAAAAAATTGCCCTTACTAATTCATAAATATGAGTGAAAAATGAAAAAACAAACAAAAAGAAATCAAGGTTTCATAATCTCCACATTGTACCGGTCGAAAAACGTCCACCACCTAAACCGCAAGTCGGATCCAAACTCAGCCGAACCAAACTGAATTCAAACCAACTTGCCAGCTCAGATCAATGGATGACCTAAGTCAACAGCACAGTGCTATGCGCCAAGGAACTAGCTCAACGGTTGGTGAGGATTAGAGACCCCTGAACTGACACTAATATCGGGTAATAAATTAACTAAAGATAATTTTAAACCGAGTCATATGTATATGTTCGGGTTGCCAACACAGACAGCGAGCCTTAAAAATAAATAATTATTGAGTAAAAGACTTAAGAAACCAAGTGTGTTAATAAAATATTTTAATAATAATGGTAATGGCTTTGTTCAATTTTAAATGATGATTATATTGATCACCTCTAGTCTTAAACAGAGTTTATAGTTATAATAAAAATGACAGTAACTATTATATGCCAACGAGTATTATAAAAGATTATGGAATTCTATCTGTCTATTCCCCCAACAAGAAAATAAAGGCAGATAAAGGTATTCAGTGGTGACGGAAATTATGATTCTTATTTTATACAGAAGAATGTGAGATTTATTTTCACATTCGCAAATCCATTCATGAAGAGCAAGATATGTATTTAGGGCATAACTTTAACCTTTATTAGAAAACATTTAATTTGAGATAACTGAGAATTTGTTTGACTTTAATTGAAATCACTTCATCATGAATTACGAACATAAGAGCGGGCTTTACTGGAACAGAGAGGTAACAGTGCTGACGAATTATGAGCTATAAAATGAACAAGAAAGATAATCGTTGGTCAGTGGTTTAAGTAGTATGGCGGCTTGTATTTGACAAGACTTACTGCCCTTTAGAAGACGTGAACACGGGGTAAGCCAGGCCGAGTTATAACTACGAACCTTTGGTATTCTGAATATATGCGAGGGAGGAAGTGCTTTCTTTTTCTATAATTTAAAATAACAGTAATATTACCACCGACAAGCCTAAGGAGCGGAAGATTGCCCTATGTCAGCAACATTCAAAGATGACTTGATAGTCACCGTTTGCATAATAAAATCCAATTTATTATAGAATGCTCTATGTGATGACTTGATCAAATTAATTAAAGTCAAACGAGCTTTTAACTAAAGTTATTTTGAAGCATTTATAAAATTATATTAGTTATGTCCCAAACATCGTGCCCTTCCTGAATATTAATGGATAGTAAAAACAATTTGAATTAGAATATATTTAGTTGATTCCTTTATCAACCCTTTTTCAAAACATTTGACATTATATATGAATAACTAAATATTGGTGAACATGAAAAAATAGCTGGGGCATAGATTAGAAATGGAGCTAATAATTTATTATTAGCGAATTATAAAAATAACAAACATTTAATAATTTCTTTCGACTCGATGATTAATAGAACTATATAAACCTAGTTCTAATGGGCGAGAATTACTATCAGAATTAATATTATATTATTTGCACAAAGCAAATGGGACAAAGGAGCTCATCGAGTCGAAAGATTATTGGCATATAATTAAAAATAAACGACATTAATAAATCACACAAAATATATATATAATATAGTAAATGAACCGCCATCGTAAGAAAGGAGAATTAAATCTAAGGACTAGAGATTTAGAATTACAACATAATTTAAAATAGCATAAATAAAAGAAGGTTTTATAAAGATTATTACATTAAAGAATGAAAAGAGCTCTGAAAGGGAGTGTAAAGTAAAGTTCGGAAATGGCCAGAAAGTTATGGTTCATTATGGAATAATCTTACCATTTCTTCCGGGGCTGGTTCCTTAGTTTACACGTCCGGGTTGGTAAAACGTAGGCACGCATTTGGCCGATTACTTGAACAGCATTTTATTGATTTTTCATGATTTTGGCAGCACGATTGCTCCGGAAAGGATTTAGCAGCTTCATTGAAGATTTTCAGGGGACTTCAGGAACCGTAGCCAGATTGTTGATGTTTTAGCCATTCACCATGCTAGGAACACTATTTGAATTCATGGTTTTAAGACACACAGAATTTACTGGCACTTCTCTACAACAAAGATGGCTTTCCTTCTCCAAACTTTTCAGAACTATTTATACTGTATCTGATGCCTTCGGGCTAGAGCTTCTTTCATTATCAATGTTACAAAATTTACTAGTTGTTTTTAGATACATTCCTTCGATAAGGCTTTCAAACTCATTAACTTGAATTCATTTTCTAATTAGAAAATGAATTCTTAAAATTAGAAAAATGATTTTAATTAGGAAATCCTTACATTTTAAATACTTATCTTTTTTTCTAATTAATAAAACTTTAACCATTGTTTTGGAAAGGGAAAATCTGAAAGCTTATCGAAAGAATGTTGCTCTTAATCACTAAAAATTTTAACAAATTATTTAAAGTAAAATCAGAACATTCCTGACGCAATGAAACTTTCGAACAATTATATATATTTAAATATTTATAAATATATACGCACAATCCATGCATTTGTAATATATATAAATTCATGAATAATTTTATCATGAATTTATTAATAGCATTGATTAATTTAAACTCAAACAAATTAATTTTAACACACATTTATGTAATAGTTTTTCTTTATGAAAATTAGCATGGATTGAACGTATAAAGCCCCATTGCATCGGAAATTTAAGGTTAGTACTAGGGTTTGAAGTGGGCTTATGGCTAGATGTCATGAAGCTAGGATCGAACTCAGATCCGACTGCTTCAATATGATCAAGACAAAGATGACAAATCTTTTCCTTCAGTCAATCATTTGTATAATTTAATATGATCAACAATATGTTCAATTGTGAAAATCAAGAATAAAATTAAGGAATACTTCCAAATTCGTATACTGTCAAGTTAATCTTCATTATGCTTTTAAACTTTTTTAATATTATTTGTCTAGATCTTATACACATAATATTATGTCATGTGTGTCTATAAACTGTATTTAGCCTCATTTTTTTCTCAATTAAAATAAAATTGTAGATAAAAAATATTTTCAAAGTATGAAAATTTATTATATATTAAGAATTCTTTAATTTTTTTTTTTTAAATAATAACATAATATTTAGAAGAAATATATATATATATGTATTTTGGAAACCCTTTAAGATGTTTTTTTTTACATTGCTCTACTTTAGTATATTTCAACTTTCATATACATTTAAAAAATCAATTAGATATGAAAGTAGAGGACCACCTATAATGCTGATTTAAAAAAATTTTCTCATCTATCTTTCATTTGCTATTAAGCATAACAAAAAAAAAAAGGATCATAAAGTCATAATAAATTATCAAAAATAAAAATAAGTTTAATCCATTGTGCTGCTTTTACATATATTTAAAAAAATCATACAATAGCGATATAATGTAAAATATCTTTATATAACAGCAAATATATATATATAATAATAAAAAGCTCTTTTCAGAAAATATTAATTTTTGCCCTTTTCAATGTGCTTGAACTAATTTACAATTATGATCTGCATTGCATACATTGCAAGGTCTATCTTTATTATATAAAATTAACTATAACCTATTAAAACAATACGTTATTTTTAAGGCAGAAAAAAAATACCTGTATAAATGTATATTATGTAATTTTCCATTCACTTATCATTAGCCAATTATTAGTTAAATTAATTTATGTTTTACGTATATTCATGCAATTATTTTTATTGCAATTAATAGTAATTGGTTTCATATATCTTCCTTCTATTCGGTTCTTTAATATAGTTTAAAGGTTTTATATTTTTTACACAATCTATTTTATGTTTGTATTTTAAATAATGAGTATATAAGGCAGATCTGTCAACTCTTCTATTAATTGCATTATTATGTTTTTTGCTTTTCATCTGTTTCCCTGTATATCCATAATAAACCATACTGCAATTTCCACATGTAATTTTATATATAATTCCCTTTTTATTATTATTATATATATATTATTGCTGTTATATGAAGATATTTTATATTATATCACAACATATGATTTATTTAAATAATAATGTATTTAAAATTTTTGCAAGTTACTTTTTACATATAAACGTCTAAGTGTTTAAGATAATATTTATTCTTACTAAAAAAAACCTATTTTATTTGTTTTGAAAAAAATAATTTTATTGGTGAAATTATTAAAAAAATTAAAGGCAATACTATTAATCTTTACTAAGAGAAAACAGAGAAAAATATTAATCTTAATAAATGTCACATATTGTTTTGGAACAAACCAAGGAGTTTCATTATAATTGCAATGACTAAACTTAAATAACTCTTCATTATAAAGTTTCACAAATATATCTTCATTATTTTTTTTGTACTGACTTCATGTACTCATTATTCATCCTAATTAAAAAACATTTATATTTTATTATAATTGTTATAATATCAAAACCCAGATTATCTTTTATTTGAAAAAATATATAATACTTTTATGACAAAAAAAATTAATAAAGCAAGCATATATTAATATTCATGATATAATCCTGCTACTTCTGGATGTTTCAGAAACTTAAGTACATCAACCTACATTACTTGCCATGGGGATTTAATATAGTGGTAGAATAGCAGATTTGAAAAGGTAAAAATAACATGGATTACGGTCTCTATCATTTCTGGTATTTAAATGTCATATCTTTTAAACAACAAACCATTTGATTACTTACTTTACATCATAAGAAATCATATAATCATCATGTAAATTTTAGCAGACTCAAGAACAAAAGATGAATGAATAGATTCTCAGATGACAAAAGTAAAAAGGCTTCCAAACTCCTTTAGCACTTGGAGATTACAGGACTTCCTAAGAAATTAATCATAGTGTCTTTAACAAGCATGTTCGCTAACTTGGTTTAGCTTTGTCAAATCTCCCCCATTAAATATTTATCATATAGTTTTGAAATTTTGACAACAAAGTATATAAGACTATTACAAGCTTCTTCGTCTTTTCTTTCTTCATTAAAGAATACTCTTTAACCTCTTCTCCTTTTCCATTCTTATTAGATTTTGAATATATAGTCATTCTAACAATATTATCATACTATTGTAATCTAATACTCAATTTTCAAAAATAGTAAAAATTTACAAACTATCATTTGAAAAATAAAAAAAATTCACAATACAAATTTATGATGATAGCTGAAAAATAGCATTTTACTTCATAATTAGTTTTTCTAAAGTAATATGATATATTAAAGTCTTTATTCATTTAGGAATCCCATAAGAATAATATCCAATAAGCGTTCTATCCCAAATCACTAAAATTTTATCTTATTACTTTTTGCAGATTAAAAAAAAAAAAAACCTATTACTCGCCATAGAAACACTGATACAATTATTAAATTTATGTGGATTAGTTATAAATAAAAACAAAGTTTACTTGGATTGGAGCTATAGTAAAATAAATAATAAGAGGAAAAAAGCTTTTAAAAGATTAACTAAATAGTGAAGAAGTCACATCTCTACTGATCCCCAAATGCCATATTATTTCATATACAGACATGCATACACATACATAGTATATATATAGAATACAAGTAAAAGAGATGCTGAAAATTATGATGATGACAAAATAAAAGTGAATGAATTGAGTCCAAATTAGCATTAGTAATGGTATTGTAAATTTTAAAGAAAATTAATGTTCTATTTAGTTTAGCACCATGGGTAGAATGATGATTGAAGAGATAAAAATTTCCAAATTGTAACTCATTCTCTTATTTCTCATGTTTGAACATCATATGACCTCCTAAGCATCTAACTGTTTTATTATTTAAAATAATTTTATGAAAATTAAAATTTCAAATGGGACTGTGAGATCAAATGCATCATTACTATTCTGTAGCATAACTTCTTATTAAACAATCGATAATATACATATATAACTAAATGACAACACTATCCCAAAATAAGTTCAGACCATAATAATACAATTAATTGTCATTCGCTGCTTGAGATTGATGATTAGCATATATAAAATCCTCAGTAATATTTCTCTGTTTTTAAAATGCTTATAACATTCATTTACACTCCATTGGATAATTACCATATCATATAATAAAATCAATGAAGTCCCACTATAGATAATAGCTGGGAAAAAAAAAGTAACATACTTTCACTATTAAGAGATGTTTAAATACATATGTTAAGAAGTAATTACAATCTCATCCCACTGTCAAAATATTTTCCACTGCCTTCAAAGAAAGAATTTAACATGCAAACTATTACACAAATCAAAACTTAAAACTACTTTACTAATCACCTGGGTTCTGTTGAAAAGCTGTTACCTTTAAATAAGTCAAAGTAGCTTCTATGAAATAATTTTTATTTTTTATAAATTTAAATTCTATGATTTGAACTGGTAATTTACATAATATTGGGAATACTTAATCTCTGACAGAGAAACCCAGAAATGTAAGAGTTTAAATTCAATTTATCATTTGCTGAAACTATTCATTTTACAGATGACAGCATTACATCTATTTTAATGAATGGTGCTTTATAATGAATCTTTGAGCTCTAGATATTAAATAATTTTGTAATTATGATCAGTGCTCATAATTAAAAGATTATTTGGAATCAATAAATGTTTTCAAATAATATGCTTTAGCATATAAACTCTAAACATGCAGTGCAATCTTACAATTTTAATTTATCTAAGATGCTAAAATGAAATGCATTGTGAAGATTATCACATATGGTGTTAGAAAACTAACATAAATCAATTTTTAAATTTTCAAAAATTTAGCCAAGCCAGCCTTTTATTTAAAAATGAACTTTAATTATAAAAAAATACAATTACAAAAATTTATAATTAAAGAAATTATATTCAATATATATATATATAAAATCAATATTATTAAGATTATTTGTGTTTGTTATACCTTTTGAGCCAAACTGACAATGGTTGTCAGTTGCAAACAGCAATCTCTTCAAGTCATGGATACAAAAATATTTTGTTAATAAAATAAATAAGTATTTGATTACTGTTTAAATTTTTGTATTTCAAATCAGTATGGATGCATTAAAAATGTACAAATTTTTTTTAAACAAATTTATTATAAAAAATTTAACAGGGCTGGTGCATGCTAAGTTAAGAAATTAATCTATTTATACTTTGTCATCAGTTAGGGCATTGAAACTACATTCCCCTTTATCATTGAAGTGCATAAGTACAGTAAGCTCCACCTAGTACTAGAAATTTTTAAAAACACTTTGAACTAAATTATTGTGGCATGAAATTTAATGCTAAACTAGACTGTTTATGTTTGTTTTTTTTTTTTTTGGCTCTTCAATGACAAAACTATGAAATGAACTGTAATCATTTGGAAACATATATTAATGAGTAGTCAAGGTTAAAATGGATACAATAAATAATATATTTATAGCATATAGCTACAACAATAATGTAATACTTAAAAATAACACTCTATTTACAGTCTAGTTAATATATAATTAAAACATTAAGCTACCATACTTATGGATAGATATTCAATACCAAAGATTTTAAAAAATTTTATGGGTATTGTTGGGTATCTAATACTATTATTAACTGTAAAATAAAAAAAGTACAGCCATTCTGGGCTATCAGATGAAAATAAGTGCAATTATAATAATAAAAATTGACATTTAATTCAACTTTCAGTACTGAAAATAGTGGTGTCATATATCTATCTATATGCATCAGGTTCATAATCTTATCTTTATCTCTTTAATTTATAAAAGCTGTAATTTTATAAATAAGTAAAAAGTAACCGTTATATTTCACAACTAATAATTTCCTAAAATGTTATAAACTGTCATTAATATTTTAATGTATTCTATTTTGTAATGGCAACTAATCCATTATTTGAAATTTACAGATTAATTATCTTGAAATAAATGTGTCTGATGAGAGACATCATTCAAGATTTAGACAGCTGTCAATTCTAACTGATTTTTTTGTTTCCTTACTTGCATATTACAGTTTGATATATAAAAAATACATCAAAACTTATGTTCTATTACACTTGTTTTTATTTTAACAGTTGCTGCAATAGATATTTGTCGATTTAATTTATTTGAAAAATAAACAACTTTTTTTTTTCTTATATAGTGTTAATTAATCAATTATGTTAACTAGAATTGACAGCTTTATCAATATTTTCCATTTTAATTATAACATAACTAAACAACTTCAATAACTACATTTATTACCCAGAATTCTATTTTGTTTTCTTCCTTCACTCAATATTTGATAAAATATCACGTAAAAATATAACATCACATGACCACCATCTCTTATGCTTGTGTGGGCATATGTATAGTGAGTTTTGCCTGTTTTAAAAATATAACAACAATGATAATATTAATCTAGTATAACAACAATAATAATATTAATCTAGTTAACCCTGAAACATAAGGTGACAAAATGATTATGTATAAAAATAAACTTTAACTTGTTTTTTTCACCCAATCAGTTGATATAATAACTCTTTCAAGATACTTTTAATATTTAAAAAATAATTTTCATATTTAAAAAATAATTTTCATTTGTGTCTGAAAATTATTAACTAATATAAATGATCAAAAGGAAAAGCTCGTTTTTTAATTAGTGTAGTTTATAAACTTTAGCAGTAATTTAACAGTTAAAAATCACTCATCAGTACTTTTGGCCATTTTAATATAATTTAATTTTTTTTAAAAATTAATTTTAAAAACACTAATTGTTTTTTAGAATTGTTTAGAAATTTTTAAAATAATGAGCAAGAATGTTCTTTTGGTATCAATAAAAGAGTAATGAGCTATTTAATTTTATTTTATTTGAATACAAAAAAAAAGCAAATATTCCAAACATTTATTTCTCCTTTGGTTGTATTAGCAATAAAAATAATAACTTTAAAAAAAGTTAGTGAATATTTAAATTGCTACTGTAATTTATTCAACCTGAAGTAAAATGTATTTAAATGAATTTTTACAGCAGATATTGTACTGCTCAACAAAGTTCCTTTCATGATTCCCAAGATAGCATCAGTGAACAAATATTTCTAATATATATAAATATATTTTTAATAAATTAAAAAAAAAAAAACTTTTAAAATATCTAACAAATTTAAATGATTTATATATTTCACTTTTTTTTTATGGTTATACAATCAATCAAATGGTAATTTTGGAAGCCAAAAATGAAAAAATTATATTTTTCAGAATTTTTTATAAATCTAACATACTTATAAAAAAAAAATAGTATTTAAGATACAGTTTTGATAAGGTTTACTAAAAATATTAAATGGGTAGTATCTGTATGTATTTTATATATTTTAATATAAAATTCTAAAAAAAAAAAAATTCAGTTAAAATTCATGGACCCATAATTCTTGCATCACAATTTTATATTTTTATAAACCATGATAAATCTAAGCAAATTAAATATAAACCAAATCAATACTATTCATAGAAAATGAAGAACAAAAAATGCCTTGTAAAATCTGCAAACCACTAACACAGGATTGGGATATCAAATTTGTTTCAAAGTTTAAAAAATGGAATCCATACATGATAAACCATGCAATAAATCTATAAGATCTTGAAATGATACAGAGACTACTATTATGGCTCACAAAAGCATCAATATGAACTTCACCTTTTATAAATATTAAAAGAAAGATTATCCAAATTGATAGATCCAATTTTGTGAAATGTTGAACCTTTGCATTAATTCTAATATCATCAATCAGATGTTTACTGACTAAATAAAACTTTGACATTCACTTTTTTGCAATAATGGTAGGCATACTGAGTGAGTGATACTATTGTTTGGATGGTTTTGCCTGTTTTAAATAAAAAGTATTTCATTTTTTTACCTACTCTGATACTAAGATTTATAAAACATCTAGTAGAAATAAACATTAAATTACTTTAATAAAATATATAAAACAATATTTTTTTTAGATCTAAAAATACATTATTAACTTGTTCCAATATTCTTTATTTCATATAAAGACAAAATTAAGCAAGGGCTCAACAATCATTGGATTATAATATTTTCCCCAATAAGAAGGGAAAGATGCATTATAGTACATTTCTTTGTTTTTACAGTCCTCTAATCCAGATTACTAGATGAATTGCCAAGAAAAACAGCTACTTGAAAGAAAAAAAAATCCTAAGTCAGCTTGTGATCTTAAAAAATTTTTAACATGCATAGTCTGAATTCAAACTTCAGATCATGGGTATAGCATTTATTTATGTTACCCACTAATGCCTGTAGCACTGCTAATTTTAAAAAATTGTAATTCCATGATAAATTGTCTAATGATTATAAATAAAATTTTAAAAAGATCTAACTATAATAACATACAAACACAATTTAAAGATTAAATATAGAAATAAAACAAACTAACTCCTTTTTAAAACTTGATTTTTTATGACTATAATCATGAAAAAGAAATTCGACGTCATAAAAAAATCAAGTTTTAAAAAGGAGTTAGTTTGTTTTATTTCTATATTAGATATATATGAACTATTTTGAAAAGAAGAACTGTGTGTTGGATATATTAAATTATTTAATTTAAAGATTCTATATTATTGTATTCAATTTTTAATATTTATAACTTTTCATTCCTTTTATATGTATCATTATTTCTGTAAATTATTAAAAAATACTAAAGTTAATTTCAGCATCACAAAATATCAAATAAACAAAAGAATGGACCAGTATTCTACATGTGTATATATTAGTCATTCATAGATTGATTTATATAATCATCACAAAATTAATTTCTAGTCCAATTTTGTCTTTATATCTTTTTCTTTTGAGTTGAAATGGCTATATTCATTTGGGAGTGACTGGTAATGGTGAAACTTTATTTTATGTATAAGATATATTACAACAAATGCTTCTTGTATCAATAAATTATAGAAACATTTGTACTAGCTTAAGATTTAGACAATGAAGGCAAATATAATAAATACCAGAGTGACAGACATATTTCCCACAATTTGTAAGATTTAGATATCAATTTATTTCATTCACATGTTTATTTGTATCTTTATCAATGAAAATTGTACAGATATTTATTTTAATTATTCTGTAAGTAAAATTTTCTGTTCAATTTCCACTACAGTAAGATTATTTACTCTTTCCAAATTTGCATATATAATTAGACTTACGAAGTATACATTGAATTAGTAATGATGAGATAAACATATTTCCAGCACTTTAGTTAGAGATAATATCACTTCAATTTATTTACATTAAGATTATTTATGCTTCTCATGACTATATAAAAAAATAAAAAAATGATTTCAATACAGAAATTTTGATTATAGTTCCACAAAAAAAAAGGGGTTTTTTTATATACTTTTGAAATTTATATGAAAAGTTAGAAAGTTTACATTAAATTTGTAGCAATAGAATGAAAATATTCCCAACAGTGTGACAGGAAATTACATATTTCAACTTATTTACATTAAGTAAGATTGTTTTTTAGCTCATCATATTTAACACTTTTTTATTATAGAAAATTCAATTATAGCTTCTATTAGAGAAAACTTATTTATGCTTTTCAAATTTATATATAAAGTTAAGAATTAGAAAACTTACATTAAATTAGTAGGAATCAAGGGAAAACGTTTTCAAAATTAAAAATGAACATTACATCACAACAATCTGTAATTAAAGCAATAACAATATCACCCAAATGCCATATATGAATGTCTTGTTTACATATGTTTAATTATAAGAATGACGTATTGTAAATTCTAGAAATTTCAATGGCGTCATTCATTTAAGATGTAAAAAAGTAATTTAAAATGATCAATTAATAACTTCACGCTCTTCATTTCAAACACTTCAGATTTGCCCATACATATACGGTTGGGTCGAAAATATAGGTGGATTCATTCTATATTTTCTTAAAGACTTTATCTTGGGTTTGAAATAAGTGGGAGTATTCATTTATATAGTGACATCTGCAAAGCGCATGTGTATCAGGTTATTGGCTTATTAATATTATAGATTATTAAAAAAAAACATTGTGCACTATATAAAAAAATAAATGTCTTGTTTACATTAATTAAGATTGATTGTGATTTGTTTGTACATAAATGTTGCAGAAAAGAATTTACTGTTAACTGAAAGAAGACTCTTTGATTCCTCTGGAAGGCCTTAAAGGAATCAAACAGGGCAAATTCCTAATGCCCATTCCATACTTTCTTGTCATTGTGGCTGTTATTATTATGTGATTATTCATATAGTATATGAACATGAATGGGCTGCTGACGAATATGCATTAGGGCAGTGTGGTGAATTTATTGGCTTTTTATCTCTGTGTTTAAGATCAAGAAAAACCATTGTCCTTCCTCCCAGGTGCACGATACGGCAGAATGAATGTGTGTGTGAATAATTTTTTTTTTTCTAATAGACGTATACAATCATGACAGACAAAATTCCCATGAGGCTGTAAAGTCACCAGCCAAGGCAGTGGTAAGTGGCCAAAGGTGGAAGGTGATAAGAATCCTATGATTGCGGACTGAGGCTGCCATTTAATGACTTTGTATTTAGGTACTTCCAACTATAGATCACTCTCAAATGAATGAGGATTGCACGAATTGGAAAAACTGTCCCATATTAAATGGGACATTATTGAACTTTGTGAAGTTAAAAGAAAAGATTAAAAAAACAATTGATTTAAAAAGTGGACATGTACTCTATTACAAAGGCATAAGTGGAGTAAGATTCATTATAAAAAGTGAAAGAACAACATTGTGGAGATTGGTGTCATATTGGACAGAGTGGCAAGATTAATTATTCAACTTAATAGCATATACCAAATGCAGATAATTCATGTTTATGCTTCAACAAGTTCTCATAGTGATGAAGTAGTAGAAGATTTTTATATGAATGTTTACAAAAGATTTTTAATCAGAGTAAATAACATTTAAAAATTGTTATGGGAGAGTTTAATGTTAGAATTGGTAAACAAATGAAAGTCAAAAGTGCTGTAGATAAATTTGGTTATGGAAATAGAAATGAGGGAAGACATAGACTTATAGAGTTTGCAGAAAAAGAAAAACTTTATATTATGAATTCTTTTTTTGAAAAAAATGTTAAAAGGAAATAGACATATAAGCATCAAAATGATGGTACAGTAGAATTAGATTATATTTTGACTAACAGAAAATACACATTTCAGGATTGCAATGTCCTTAATAAATTCAACACAGGAAGTGATCATTGATTAGTAAGAATAAAATATATGTTAATGCAAAACTAGAGAGACAAAAACTATTAAAAAAAACAATACTTACAGATGATATGCCTAATCTTCAGAAACATTCTAATGAATTTAAATTAAAACTTGCAAATCATTTTCAAGTATTGGTAGATTTTGAACATGATTCAGATTTGAATTAAATTAAAAAGAAAATAACTGATACCTTTTAAAAACTGCAACAACGATAACTGGTTAAAAAAAAAGTAGCACTTGACCAATAAAATTTTTACTGAAACTAGAGAATTTATGAAGAAAAGAAATATGAAGATATATAAAAATGATGCATTAAGAAGGATTGAATATCTTGAATTTTGTAAAATGGTGCAAAAAAGAATTGATAATGCTATAAAAAAGTATAATTGCAAACTAGCAAGGAAATCTGTAGAAGAGAATAAAAGTCTTAAGAGTACAAAACAATATTTTGTTTCAGTAAGAAACATATTTGTAATAAAAAAAAAAAAAGATGGAACTATTATTAAAATGAGAGATGACATCATGAAATTGATAGAAGAGTTCTATTAAAAATTATACAAAAATAAAAAATGAGTACCTCCTAAATCTATTATATCTTCTGAATTGCCCAGGATTTTAAATGAAAAAGTGAGACATGCAATTAAATTTATGAAACAGGGAAAAGCTTCAGGTAATGATGGAATTATAATCAATATATTAAAAGAAGCAGATAAAGAAATAGAAAAAAATTTGGCAGCAAACTTATATACCAAATATCTCAATGATAAAGATGTACTAAATGATTGGAGGAATGCAATATTAATATTTTAAAAGGGTGATAAAGAAGATATTTGAAATTACAGACCTTTCAGCCTTTTATCAATTTTATACAAAATTTTTACCAAGAGAATTACAACTCATCTACAGAAAACATTGGATTTCAACCAACCAAAATAACAAGCTGGATTTAAAAGTGGTATCCAAGTATTGAGAGAAGTTATAGCAAGGACCAATGAATATGAGTTGGCATTATGCTTTAGATTTAGAGATTATGAAATGGCATTTGATTCTATAAGCATTTCTTCAGTGATTAAAGCAGATCAGTATAAAAATGCAACAGCAACAATTAGATTACATAATGATACTAAAAAGATTGACATTGAGAAGGGTGTAAGACAAGGTGACTCCATATCTCCAAAACTTTCCTTAGCAGTGCTGCAAGAAGTATTTTGTGGATTAAAATGGCAAGCTAAAGGAGTAAAAGTAAATGGACATTAAGTCATTTAGATTTTGCAGTAATGTAGTTGTTTTTACAAATAATGCTTCAGAGATTCAGAAAATGTTGCAAGGGTTATCAGATGAAAGTAAGGAAGTAGGACTAAAAATAAATATTAAAAAGACTAATGGATTTTCTCAAAAAATGAAAATGAAGATTGATTATGATGAGTTAAAAGAAGTTAACTACAAGTACCTTGATCAGATTATTGCTAAGATTGAAACATAATAAATGAAATTAATCATAAAATTAAACTTGATTGAAGTGCTTTTGGTAAAAACAACTTAATATTAAAAGGAAATATGCCTATGTGTTTAAAAAGGAAGATTTTTAATAAATGTGTTTTATCAGTTCTTACTTATGGATCTAAGACTTGGACAATATAGAAATTTCAGATCACTAAAAGAATTAAGGAGAGATGAATATTAGAAGTAACAAGAAGAGATCGAAAACACAATACATGGGTAAGAGAACAAACAGGTGTAACTGATATCATTGAAAGAATTAAAAGACTTAAGTGGAGTTGAGTTGGACATACTGCTAGAAGAGATAATAGATGGACAATTGAATTCTTAAACTGGATTCCAAAAGATTGTAAAATACCCAGAAAGAGACCACATGTGCGATGAATGGATGAAATAAGAAAGTGTGCAGGGGTGATGTGGAAAAGAGAGGCTAGAGATTGAAGATGAATTGAACTTGGAGACCTTCATCTTGCAGTAAATTGATAATATTTGATGATGATGATGTACATAAGATTTTTTTGATTTTAACAATTTGATTACAAATTCATTAGGAAAAGACTTTATTATTCTTAAAATTAAATGAATTAATTTTATACTTAAGTTTTTTATTTTTTATTATATTCTTCCTGTTTTAATGGTTATTTTGGATAATAATTTTGCTTTAGATTGTAGATCTGGAATGAATATTCCTAAATACAACATCTGCAAAATCTAGATGTCTTAAATAATCTGCATTTACTTTTACTCTAACTTCTTTTAATCCATAAAATATTTCTTGTGGTAAAAAGTTTTGAAGATATGGAATTATCTATACCCTTCTCAATGTTAATCTTCTTGATATCACAGATAATCTAATCACTCAGAATATGACAATATTCTGGGCCTAAATCTTGATAATCCAATAATGCTTTAATCACTGTAAAACTCTTAATAGAATCTATAAATCCAAAGCATAGTGGCAACTCATATTCACTGGTCCTTTCTGTAACTTCTCACCAAGTAATCTAACCCCTCAGAATATGACAATATTCTGGGTCTAAATCTTGATAATCCAATAATGCTTTTAATCACTGTAAAAGTCTTAATAGAATCTATAAATCCAAAGCATAATGGCAAATCATATTCAATGGTCCTTTCTATAACTTGTCTCAATAGTGGATATTATCCATTGTGCTAAAACCACATTTAAAACTAGATTGTTCTTTTGATTGGTTAGAATTCAAAGTTTGCTTATAATTGACAAAGATTTTGTATGGAACTGATAAAAGACTGATAGAATCCATAATTTCTAATATCTTCTTCTCACTTTTCTTAAATATCAATATTACTATTGTATTATCATTTAGACTGTTAATCCCTAATTTTGCCAGTAATTTTTCTATTTTGTCACCTACCTCTTTTAAAACATTAATAATAATTCACCATTTCCTAGAGCTTTTCCTTTCTTTATAGATTTAATTGCATATCATGTGTCTTCCGTTAAAATGTTTGGAATTTCAGATGTAGTAACTGTAGTGATTACTTTCTTTGTAGAACTCTTCCACATAATTCACAATACCGGTCCTTGTTTTTAACTAAAAATTTATTTTTACTTCTTATTGCTGAAATAACTTTTCTTCCAATACCAAAATAATATTTTACACTTTTGAGAATTTTATTATTTTCTATAGCTATCATTGCCAATTCACAATTATATTTTCTTATATCATTATTAAAGTTATTAAATTCTTTTTCAAAAAATTACTGAACATTAATCATTTTGCAATTTATTTTCAGTCGGACTTTATTGCTGTTGTCCGATAGCTTTCTAATAATTCTGAAGCATCATTTGCAAAATCAATGCATCAGCTATAAAGGTTTATCTCCTTTGCTACCCATTTTAATTCATAAAATAATTCCCATAAAGCTGCTGTAAAAATGTTTGGAGAAACATAATTGCACTTCCATACATCTTTATCAAGTTTATCTCATTCTCTTCAGGTAATTTAGTCACTGCATTTTGATTTTTTTAAAATTCCAAAGCTTTAATCAGAGCAGAAATGTTTTCAGGCAAATCTCAATACAAAATGACAACTCATACTCTTTTTTTTTTCTATAAACTTCTCTTAATTTTTGGATGTGATCTATTATACTTCAACTATTTTTTAAATCTAGTTTATTCTTTTGATTGGCTTGAATCCAAAGTTCTATAAAAATGATATCTTTAAAAATATACAGAATTAAGAGAAAACTGGTGAAGGCAATTGATAAAATTTTTCATTTTTCTTAAATATCGAGATAATCAATGCATTCCTGACATTCATTTTATAGATCTTTATCATTTAAATGTGTTAAACATAGCTTTGGTCAATAACTTTTCTATTTCTTTACTTGCTTCTTTTAAAACAATATATAATTCTATCATTTCCTAGAGCTTTTCTATCTTCCTATAGTTAATTGCATATCTCACATCTCCATTTAGAATATGTAAATTTAAGATATCATTTTATATCGTTCAGACTTGTAATCTCTTTTCTAGCTTTCATTTCATTCTCTTATATCTTTTAATGTCATAATTAATTATTTTTAGTTAATATACATTAATTTGCAAAAGTATAGATAATCATTTCTTTTAAATTAGTTATTTTTTCTCTTTTTTCTGATTTATTGCTACTTGTAATACAAAATTTATTTAATAAACTGCTATTTATTTGTTCATGATAATTCTTCATATTAAAATCTGAGATTTTAAATGATTTATAAATTCAGATTACAATTCTCTGAATTAGCTTTTTCAAAAGATATTTTTTTCCTTAGCTTTGCATAAATACATATCTTGTATTTCATTAATTGGCGGTCCCTCCCCGAGTTAAAACTATTAATAAATTATAGAAATAAAATATATATACACACACATATATATATATATAAAATTAAGATGCAATGCGTTGCACTATGACCTTCTTTATTGGAGTGAGGAATCTCTCAGCCATTATGCCCAGAGAAACCTGTAAGCCACTTTATCTTCTCTTTCCATTCCCCAACCTAATTTTTTTCCCATATTCTTCTCTATCCTGCTCCATCCCATTTCCACAACATTATTTTGTCCACTTTAGATCCCCCATATCTTTTTCCAAACCCAACATAAAAACCAAAAACCCACTTTTTGTAGAATTATTTCATTTACATTTATTCTCCCACAACTTCATCATTTTGTACCCTTCTGCTTGTAAGCATTTACATTCAATTAACAGATGTCTAATATTTCCCAAGCCTTCCTTACATAACCTTGCAGACTAAATCACATATAATTCTCCATTTAGGTGTATATTGCCTTGTTGCTAACAATCTTGTTCGAGCCTTAAACAGTAAACTACTTTCCTTACTACTATGGTAAATTAACTCACACTCAATATTCCGTTTACTTCTACATATATTTAAGCACTTTTTCCTCTCCATAATAGTTATCCATCTCTTCGACTCCCTATTTTTTATTAATGCATTTATTCTTCTATTCCTTTCTTTGCCACTATAAGACTCAACAATTCTCCTAACACAATCATCCCATCTTTTGTATAAGTATACTGACGTAAAGTCTTTACCCTAATCTTCTACATACCGTACTACCTTTATCACTCATCTTGTTGCCTGTCCTCTACTCGTAAATCAATTACATACTATTTTGGCTATTGTCTTATTATCCATAAATTGCAATCTACTAAACATTTTCATTTTGATTTTTGCATCTCTCATAAAAACTTGACCATTCCATTTCTCCTTGAATTGCATCCTTTGCTGTCCACATATCTGCATCTAATGCATGTCTTCCTACTTCTGTTTGTACTTTTTCTAAGTAATCTAACACCCGTTTACTAACACATAACACATCATTACCATGAGTTAACCCTGCTACTGCCACTACCTTCCATATAATTCTTGCTACATCATATTTATTATATGAAAACACTGTTAATTTTTTTATCAGTCTCTTTCTTGTCTTTGCTTCATTTTCAATTTTTTCTTCATTTCATCAATTCCCAAATAGTTATACTTATTCACCATGACTAACTTTATATCCACCAATAAAAATTCTTCCTCTTTCCCCAGCATTTATCATCAATACTTTTGATTTTTCTTCATTAAATTTAATATCCATCTCTTTACCCACCCTTGCTCACATCTTCAGCACAATCCATATTTTCTACACTTTTCGTGCACAAGATATCATCAGCAAATAAAAGACCTAATAATATATCCACTCCCTTGTCATCTATTAATGGTATTTCTACTCTTCTTCCTAGTCTTTCTATTGCTCTCTCTATTTCTTTCCCCTATAAAAACAAAATAGGTGACATAGGGCATCCTTGTCTTAGTCCCACCCCATTTTTAATACTAACTCATGCTATATTTCCTAACTAATAAGTATAGTAATTATTTTCATATAATCTCTTAATAAGATCCACTAAAGCTCCATTCATTCCCAAATTTACTAAATTTACTCATAATCTATTTCTATTTACTCTATCATATACCTTCTCCATATCTATAAAAACCATATATAACTCTACCTGTATTCGTACTCATATCTGTAAGTTGTGTGACTACAACGTCTATGCATTCTAAAAATCTCCTTGCATTTCTTTGACTATATTATTTTCTTCCATCCATTTTGCCACCCTTCCAACCACCATATATGCAAAAACTTCTATAATTTTGACGTTATCATTATCAGTCTATAATTGTTTGACTTTCTATGATTCTTACCCTTTCCTTTAGATAATAACCTTACTCTTATATTATTCCAGCTATCTGGAAATTCTCTCTTCTGTGCAATCTTATTAAAACATAATAATAGATTTAATTTTGCCCTATTTCGCAAATACATCACCATCTCTGCTGCCCGTAACATTAAAACCTCTTACCTTTTCACTTTCTTCCCTGTCTTATTCATTTTCTGTAAAACTAATACTTCCATTACTATGTTTGTTATCACTCTGTCTTTCACATCTAATATATTTTCTATATCCATTACACATTTATTTTAGATGATCTATAATTCTTCTCTAGAGCTACATTCTATTGCCTCATCATTTAGTAATTCTATTTTTCTATTCCATATATTCCTTGTTTTAATATATTTGCAAAAATTTTTATTCCCATCTCTTCCATGTTTATTAATATCCTCCAATAATTTATTATTTAATTACATTCTCTTTATATAATTATCTATTTTAGCCAACTTCTTTTTTTAAAAAAAGTTTTCTCATTTAATATTAACATCTTTTTCAATTTCTTTGTTTTTAATAGCACATTTATATTCTCTGTATACTTTTTCCATTTATATTCTCTGAATATATTTTTCCTCTTTTTTACATTTTTACTAATTCTCACTTTTCTATTATTCTTCTGAATATTCTTATCTAAAATTCTGTATATCCTTAACTCGGCATTCATATATGTTACTGTTCCATTCCATTATAATTTGATTATCTCCAATAGCTATATACACTATAGCCACCATCCATTTTTGTCTTCCTAAGCTTATCTCAAACAACAAATGTTATTAACACTTTACAGTATTTAAATATTTTTTTGACATAACTCCTATACCACCACTCTTTCTTTTCTATTTATACTCTGCCACACCAAGTCTTCAAGTATAGGTTCTTCTTCTCTTAGATGTGTTTCCACTAGTGCTATTACCTCAAGATCTTCATTTTAATTGCTTTGTTTAATTCCAACCACTTTTTTGGTCTCCTACCAACTTGCATATTCAAATATCCAATTAAAAATTCTTTCTTACTATCCTTCTATAAAATCTTGACTCTTCCTTTTCTATTACATTTGGAATTAACTTGTTTATCATTAGTTTTACAGACCCATTCCTTCTCCACATACACATATATCTGAATCAGCTATCCTTTATTTACTTTTTACTTCTTGTCCATTTTAACCTTCTTTTTGATAATACTGTAATTTAAAACCCTACCCTCCTTTATAAGTTTCCTGAATTATAATAGTTTTCATAAATCAAAACCCCTAATGCTTCACTTCCTTGTTTTACTAAGTGCATCCATCTTTTACTATATAACTCCCTCTTACTAATAAAAAAAACCCCACACAACCACAAACATAACATTATATCTCTCTTTTTTTTTTTAAATCTCTCATTTACAGAACATGCCTTATCTAACATATATCTATTGTCAAATCTTGGTAGTAATTCAATTACTCCTATTCTTCCTTTAACCTTATTCAAATTACTAATAAATTCTTTGTACTCATCTATTACTCTCTCCGATGGCTCTGACAAATTATTTGTCCCTACCATAATATAAACATCTCTACTCCTTTGTTTCTTTACCTTATCTGTAACATCCCTAATTTTAGCTTCAGGTAAACATTCTCTTAGATATCTATAATTATTTTTCCTTGCAATTACATTTCCACTACATCCTCTAATTAGTGAGTTCCCCATCAAGACTGTCTCATAATTTACTTTCCCTACTTCAGCTGTAATATTCTCTTCTACCTTCTGGACTTCCTTACCTTTTTTATTCATTATTTGCATAACTGTCTCCATTGTACTACTTATATTATCATCCATATTTCTTGTCACTCCACTAAATATATACTCCATTATATCTTCCTTAATTACATTTTCCTCCATTTCCCCTGACTTTTTCCTTAAACTATCTATACTTACAAACCATTTTTTCCCTCTTTTATCACATTTATACATGATCTACACAACCATATACCTTTTACATCCTTACTAGTCTTATTTAAGCATTTCAAATGGAAAGCCTTATCACATATGCTCTACCAAAACATGCATAATTTCTTTCTGACCATCATATATGCATTGTGGGATACACATGCAATCCATATTTTCTTGTTTTTCCAATTCCTCTATCTTTAAATTTATGATTTTTCTACTACTCTTCAAAATTCTTTATGCAAAAGAAAAAAAAATTTTTTTAAATGGTAATTGATAAACACTAACCTTACCCTCAAACGTTACCCTCTTTCTCAAATAAATCACGCTCTTTCAAATTCAAAATTTTTTTAATAGCAAATCTACTAAAAATCAACTAATCTTATGCATGATTTAGTTTTAAGGCTTCTTTGCAGTAAACACACAAAAAAATATTTTTTTCCTTTTAAATCTAAAATGGCGTTTCAAATCACTTTCCAAATGTTAGCAACATTTTTCCTGATCTTTCCAAATCCAATTAAATCTATCTTTTTTGCACTCCAACTTTTTTTTCCTCATCCACTCACTAAGCAAATATTCTCCAGCAACATCTTGTAGACCAAATCAGCTTCATCACAGTAGTGCCACCTAGTGCAAAAGAAGCTTTAGTTAACTAAATAGATAAAAGATATGCTGGAGGGTTGCATAAGATCCTAATATCTAGATAGAATGCTCTCAAATTTAAGGCTCTTCACTGATGAAATCCACAATCTAGAAACTAGTCTGGGGATATTGGAAGAGTAGGCTCTAGACAGGAATTTTATCAGAAACTTTCTTGCATCCAATGATTATTAAGGCTTACACTTGGTGGCACTACTGTATGGAGTTTGCTTCTATTATTAACAACCTGGGTAAATATGTGAAAATAATGGGTCATGAGATATAAATAGAAATATTAAATCCTTTTAACTTTAGAACACAATCATCTTTAGTTTATCGTCAAATTGTAAACTATTATCTACCTGTAAAAATTTTCAGATCAATCTCTCATTGTATATGTATTTTATGGAGAAAACCCTCACTTTTCAGATGATCTAGAAGCTTGAAACATTTGAACATTCACACAGAAATGGCCATCCAACATTCTATTTATATGTTTTAATTGCTTTGTTTAATGTTCAAACTTTGATGTTTTTATGTGGGTAATCAGTTGTTTCAAGTTGCTGACTCACCTGATAAATAATTTTCATGAAATATGAATATAGTAACAGAAGTTGATCTGGAAATTTTTAGACTGAATGTTAACACAATATTTGACAAGCTAAAGAAAATTACTCTGTCAAATTTAAAAAACCAATTTAATTGATTATAAATATATCTTAGTTAAAATACAATTCAGCTCTGCAGTGTTTATTACTCATATCCTATTTAGATTTTTCTTGGGGAAAACTCTAATTTCTACTTCTACATTCAAATTTATTCAAAACACTTTCATGTTTTAAATGTTTTCCACTTCATCTCTCATGACTATTTTAAAATGTTTGAACTGTTCAAAAGCATTTTGTTTGCCTAACTAAAAGTCCTTAAGAATAAAAAATTGTTTGGTGAATATATAATATAAATTTTCTGCATTTGACATCATATTAAATTGAATAAATAACCTCGCTAAATTGACTTCTAATTTATAATAATTTCACATGAATGTAATTTAGAATTCTAAGTGGCCAAATAAAAAGTTGCCATCAAACAGCAGCCTAAGTTACTAATAAGACCATTCTTAGTCTCTTTATTTTACCACCTGATGTTTTTTTGATTGATAATTTTGTAGCCTTTGGAAATGGAAAAAAAAATAAAGAGCCCATTCAAACACATGAACACATTTTGTCTTGAATAAAACCAACTGATATCAGCCAGATTCTGTAAGGCTTAAAGAAAGAAACCTGTGATGTTTACTTAAACCACCCTTGCATATCAGAGAACACCTCATCCATGTTCATTTATCATGTGAACAATCATGTGGTAATAACTGCAACAATAAAAAAAACAGACAAAACATTAACAAATTGTCCCTTTCAGTACCTTAAATGCCTCAGAAAAAATTATAGGGGTTCCTTTCAGTTCATAGCAAACTACTTTTTTAAGATTTTTTTCTTCAATATATATATAAAGAAGGCACTTTATCTGATTTCCTAATAATTTATTAAGAATTTTCATTTTTCTAGAATACAAAAAATTTCAAATCTTAAATCTCAAGTAATGTAAATACATTTATTCAATCAAGCCTGAATTTGACAAGAGAAGTTCCTGACTAAAAAAAATAAAAGTAATTAAATTTCAAAAATCAAAACACTGTCATATAATGTTAACTTTTTTTTTTAATGTTTCAAAACTTAGATCAATAAAATAAAAATATAAAATTATGATTTTATTTTACTTTCGTTTTATATGGTTTCAATTCATGAATCTGGCTAATGCATGCTGCATTAAAGCCTTTGAAAATGATTCTTAAAATAAACATGGAAGAGATTGATTAGAATCTAGTCAAGTGAATGAAAATGCTTACCACTTTGATGCCAACATACAAATTTTAAAAACCTTAAAATCTAAAAAAAAAAAAACATTTGTAGCTCATGTAGTGAATTTCCAATTTTAGTGAATTTAAATAAAATTCCAAAATGATAATAAACTTTATTTTATTACTTATCAATTAATATGACTAGCTTGTTTTAGTATTGTGGTGGAATTTTAAATTCTGAAACATAATGTCTTCAGATTGATTCCATTTTTAGCATTTCAAGTGTTCAAAATCTTGAGCAGTCAAGCATTGGTGGCCGATTGGTTAGCATAGTTGCCTTACATGCAGTTGTCCCGGGTTTGCTTCCCAGCTGATGCTTTGACACATGGGGGAAAAAAAATCTTGAGCAGTAAAACCATTTGATTATTCATATATTTACATTAATGAATTGTTTTTCTTCTCTTCCCCCTCTTTTAAGTTTCACATCTTTTCTCCCCCCCTTTTCAATATTTCTTCACTTGCCCATTCAGATATCAAAGTTTCCTATTACTATCCATGTTTTTGCTCCATATAAAGCTATATATGTTTAATAATCTAAAAAGCTATACAAAAGAAAGCAATAACAATTAAAATTTTTGAGAATAATTTCAAATATAGTCATATGACATCACAAAATAGAATTTCCTTGATTAAAAAAAATTCTGAACAAAATATAATTCCAAAAATAAAGTAAAAATTATCCTGTATGAAAATACATTTTTGAATAGATCATACCATCATAGATGCCTTCTAAATCATTTGCTCTACAATAGAATGTTTGATTTTCATCATGCTGGTAATATATATAATCAAAAATTTAATGATCTATAATGTGTGTATATCTATATATTTTAAAAAAATTATCCCATAAAAAAATTCATTACTTAAATTTTATAGTATTTATTTTAAATAATTGTTGTAATAAAATTTCTAAATTTTGTATTGCTGAAAAAAAGTATTTTCAATGTGTTCAAATGAATAAATCATTCAGAACTTCATAAACCAGCAACAGCTACAATATGATTTTATAATGTAAATACTACATGGCAGTATCTAATAATTCTCATTGGAAAAGTATTATTTTATGATATATTGCCTTTTTTTTTATTAAATGCATTATTTAACGATAAGTATTATAATATTTGTATTAAAAAAAATAGAAAAAATATAACCATAGATACAAAAAATGGAGCTCCTAACTAGGATCAATTGGTTGCTTTCTTTTAGTAAAATTACAATTAGTTATTATTACAATAAAATAAATTTGATTTTATTTATTGCATACATTATTTACAATACGTATTATAATTTTGTATAAAAAAGTAAAATATATATAAAAGCATAGATTGTAAAAAATGGATAAATAAAATTACTTTTGTTTAGAATATAACTGGCAAAGCTTCTAACTGGGAGCAGTTGGTTGCTTTCTTTTAGGAAAAGAACAATCAGTTATAAAGAAATAAATGTAATTTTATTATAAACATTATTTACAATAAGTATTGTAATATTTGTATAAAAAAGGTGAAAAAAAATAACCATAGATCACAAAAAATTAAGAAATAAAATTTCTTATGTTTGTACTACACAGCGATATGATACTGTGAACCCTTCCCCTCCTCAAAAGTTGCATAAAATTCACACTACATAAGCAAAATTCAAACTAATTTGATTTTTGCAAAGTATAGATTATGCTTAAAAAGATACTGTGATCCATGTTCAATTTATAAAATTCAATGAAATTAAGATATATGAAAATTTACAGTGGTATCATGTATCACTTGTGGTCATTGAGGGATAATATATTCTCTAGAGTTAATGTCATCTGGAATGATTACCGAGTTAATAATTTCTTCCCTAATCATTAGAATAGTTTGCATATTATGTAAAAGGCCCTTTCTTTGATAATAGAATAAACGTTTTCTTTTACTTTCTAAGTCAATAAATAATGTTCCAGATTTGATGGCATTGTTTATTCGGCATTGCTGAGTGATTGTTTTTCAGCTGGTGACTTTGATGCAACAATAATTCAATGGGATCTCCTTATTGGCAATAATATCATGAACAATATAAAATCTTCCACTAATTCTTGTAAAATTACGATAGATATGGAACATCAGGTACATCTGTCAATGTCAATTCTGAAGCCAAATAAATGTTCACAAAATTTTTTTAAAAATGTAAATATCTTAATTATATAAAATCAACCTGATAACAATCATTTTTTAATTCTGGTCTTCCTTTTATTCATCATATTATATTATTCAATTTTTATTTCCTATGCCAATCTTTTATATATATATAATAAATAATTATTTCTAATATTTTCCTTATTTCAATTTTCCTAGACTAAATTGATATTTTCCATCATCTAATCTTACACACAAAGATATCAAACTGTTTCTTATTTAACTGGATGACCCATTTTTATATACTCAATCTCTCTATCACCTGTAATTCAATGCCCTAAAAGTAACCTCACAATTATCACCTTATATCCTCTATCCCAGTGGTTCTTAAATTGGGGTCCTGACACCCAAGGGGTCATGAAAAAAATTTAGTAAATTGCTCCTTTTTAACTTTTTTTTTTTTATAAATTTCCTACTATGAATAAAAATTTGTATTCATATAAGTCAAAAATCATTAGACATGTGCTTTGAACAAAATTGTTCAAATACACAATCACTGTACAGTTGCCACCCTACTTAAGATCATTCAGACATATGAACAGACTGCCATGAAATCAAAATTTATCTTTTGCAATACTTCCAAGAGTCCAAATTTTGAGTTGCAAGCCTTCTCCTGCCTAGTGACAACCCTGAAGAACAGTGCCTTCAAAGTCTACACACCAATGGCTCCAGAAGCATCTAAATGCAGTTCTCGGCAGCTAACAAAGTGCACACATCTCTCTAAAAATTGAATTTTCAAATTCAAAAATTGACAACTTGTAATTTATACAAAAATCATGTAAAATGGGGTGATAACTATAAGGGATATATGTGCAGACATTTATACCTGTTAAAAAAAAAAACAGTTGCCAATTTTGTATTAATATCTGTCTTTATTTAATATAAGAATTCTTATACATACTACTATTTTATATAGTAAAACAGTTGGCAGACAATGAAATGAAAACAAAAATTAATACAGAAGCCAGAAATTGTAGAATTTAAGAATAATGTTCCAAAGTTACACATGTAAATGTTCTGAAAGATTGTTATGGGTATTTGAAAAAAGAAAATTTAGTATTAGATACTAATCCTAAAATAAAATTTCCTCTTGCATGTCCTGTATCACCCACTGATACAAATATATAGCTATAATCTTTCTTTTCTACTTAAAATAAACCTAAGAATCAGAAAAAGATTACTAAAAAGCCAACTGAAAGTGAAAATCAAATAATAAATGGTTTGTTTATTAAATCTTCCATTTGTAAATTCAAATTCATCTTATGATCATAGTTATTTGAGATATTTGATTTTAAAATAATCACAAATATTAAAATAAATACCTACATATTTCAATAAAAAAATTATTTCTTATATTAAATAAACACAAATATTAATACGTTATTTTGTTTGCCTAATACAAATTTTTAACAGGTCATATGTCTATTTATAATACCTCTATAAACACAAATATTAATACATGTTATTTTGTTTGCCTAATACAAATTTTTAACAGGTCATATGTCTATTTATAATACCTCTAATAGTTATCACACCTTTCTCATTTATATAAGTTGCAAATCAGTTTGTCAGTTTTTCAAATTGAATATTACATTTAAATGCATGTGCCCTGTTAGATGCTGAGAGCTGTAATTAGATGCTTCTAATGGTTCCCACCAACAGTGAGTTTGGTAACATACTCATTAATCTATTTTGAAATGTAACTCATTCATAAGTAGGATGGCATCTGTATATTAAATTTAGCTTATTTATATTTGTATGATTTGTATGTGTTTGTTGAAAGATACATGTTGTGTTTTTATTTAGTTCCTAGTGATTTTTGTGAGCAAGGCTTAGGCAACCAGGTTAATATATACATTTATCTTACATACCATGAAATAAGTCAGTAAATTATTTCTCCGTGTTTCCTTTTATGTATATCCAACAATATTCATTAAATTTGCTGATTGAAATTGACATTTAAAAATTGGGTTATGTAAAAATATGTTAGACTTTGCATAGCACATTTTCCTAAACTAAATGCATCTGTTATGAAAGTATTATAATGAACTTGTTTATCATTTATAATTTTTTTTTAAGGAATACTTATTTCAGAATGTTATTCCTAAATATTGATCGATGGTTAAAGAGGAACCATGTCAGTGGAAACACAGTTCTTGTTGAAGCAGAAAAAAGTAAAAATAAATGAGCCCAACATTAACACCTCATAAGAAAGATGTACAATGAATCATATTTATGATCTGGATTTACATTTTCTGCCAATAATTATAATGCACAACTATCTTTATGTTTATTATGCAATAAAACTTTAGCAGCTGAAAGTATGAAACATGCAAAATTAGAAAGACATTTGGATACAAAACATGCTGCTTATTCAAGAAATTCTATAGAATATTTTCAAAGATTATTATATTCATCAAATCAAAGTACAAGTTTATATGCTGACGTCTTACCAGATGTCATAGTTAATAGCAAAATCTAAAAAATCATATACAATGGGGGAAGAAATGGTTTTATCGATCCCATAGACGTAGACAAAAGTAAATTGTTTATTATATCATGTAATCTCGTAAATAAAGCACATTGTTTGTTTCTTATTTCGAACAAGACATCTTTGCCAAACCCATGCCGGTCAAAATCGTGTATTCATTCAACAAGACCAATAATCCAAGCAAAAGTACCTTGAATCCAACCATGCACAAGATACATATGTCAGGACAAGGATAAATCCTAACCTATTTGCCTAAACTATTGCCTCTCTGACTAATGGATAACATTTGTGATGACACTAGCAGTGCTTGGTTTTATTCTGTCCCAGCTGGAGGTCATGGTTCACATAGAGACTCAAAATAATAAAGGGTTTATATGAAAAATCAATGATTTAATGGATTCTGACGATTGCAGAACGGTACAGATGATTTGATCGATTACTAATGGTTTAAACCGTAATAATGATAATTCTTTATGGCAACATTACAAAGAAGTGAATTTAAATCAAGGAATATTTAAATAAGTAGAGTAATTAACCTTAGAGATTGGGAGTGATGACAAACTAAGCTTATTTAAAATAACAATATTATAGGAATTTAGTACAAAATAAGTTTAAGTCTTCATTTATACAACTTGGTTATTTTCTTTAATTCGTTTTGCTGTGGCTTTGACAAACAATGTAAAAGTTTGTTAATTGGTCGGCCAAAAGCCAATCAGCAATAAAATATTATTAGCCCTCTCCAAGATATTACAAATAAATCTGTTTATATATATATATTACAAGACATGAAAGATGGGCATTTAAAACACTAATACATTTAAGATCATTTGTATATAATGAGTGTGGGAAGCAAAATAGTTCTTGAATAAATAATTGACAATTATACAGTCAGATTTAAATAATTACGAAATTTGTTTGTGAAGGACGTGCCATCATGGCAGAGAGCATTTCAGGTTTGCTAAATAAAGATATAAAATGATGAAAAAGGCAGTATGCTATTATAGATTACAACAAAAATAAATTAGGTCTGTTATGAACCTCTGAGTGGCTTTACTAAAAGAAATTCCTGATATGTACAGGTAGATAAGAGAAATGTTGGCCCTCCAGCCAAAGCATGTCTCTGAATAATAATAATAAATGTGATGTGCTGGAATTCCCAAACACATATTAATGACAATGCCTGAAAATGGATCCCTTGGTATGAACTACGTCTACTTTGAGGGAGTGTGAAAGACTGGACTGGTCAGTTAAATTTCCAAAGGTCCTAAGAGGTAATTAGCAAAGCAAAATAATAAATGAATAGTTGTAGCTATAAATACATAATGCCTTGGACGTATATAGATAGATAATGTATCACTAACAAAATTAATAACTTAATTTCTAATTAAACTATCTCCCTGCAATAATGGAAGGTCCCAGAAAACCTTAGGCCTTTACTAAATGGATCATAATTTACAATACAAAAGGACGGCAAGAATTAAAACTAAAATATAAATTGCTTTCCACACTTCCAAATATTTCATTTATCAATAAAGTTATTGAATAGTTCATGAAAGATTACAAAATAAGACTTTTAATTAACATAGACGGGGCATTGAATATCAAACTCACTTCTGATGAAGTTTGACAATATAAAGCATAATAAATTACACATCGAATTTTTTACTATTTTTGACAAATAAAAATATATGTACGAAACATATACTGACAAAACGCTATAATAGATTTTACTTAATTGATTCACTAAAATTCTTTATTCTTTCAGAAATGATTACAGGGCTATTTTAAATGGGAGCAATAGTAAGATACTTTTAAAATTAATCATTCAAAATAAATTTATATATGATATACAAAACTAAACGAGCTTTCTATTAATTAATTTACGGGAAGTAAGTCTCCTGTAATGATTTTTAAGTAAAAAAAAATAAGAGGGAGAGGATTTAAAGTTAATAGCTCAGTGAATTTTGTACTTGGAAATTTCAGTAAATCAAATATTCTAAATAAACCAACAAAAATTAATTTAATTTGCCGCATCAAAATAATGTAAGATTTTATAAGAATTGATATTTTAAATTTAATAAAATTAGACGCATTTTCAACCAAGCCCTATAAACATCACACAGATATATAAAATATACATTAGTATTGAATTGGAAAACAAGTAAAATGGAATCAATGGCTTGCGGCGAATTGGACGTTACCTCAGAATCAATCGGTAGGCATTCCATGGCTTGAAACAGCAGTTACAATCAGATCATTCAGCAGGCTTCTTTGACACAGTATCATCTCGGGCTAGGTCTTGAGAGCACCGGAAAAGCATGGTGTTGAGGTGGTGGAACAGTCCTCTGAGAAGCAAACGACTGATCTTTTCACCCCGTCATTTCTTTAGGCACGATGTATATATAGATTAATCACTTCTTTCCAGTAAACTCAATAATAATCCCTCTTATCAAAGATCCACTATTTATGTGATCTGGCTTTATCTAAAGGATTAAATCTATACTGACCTCCACCAATTGTAACTGCTCTAAACAGTTCTCTGAGGTTGGAGCCTGCTTTGGAGGGAAAATATATAACTCTGCATGATGTCCCAAGGGTTGATTTGCTAATTAAAAAAAACAACAACAAGCAAATTAAGTTTATCAGTCATTGTACTAACAAAATCTATTTAATTAAGGTTTAGATTAACAAAAACGTAGATTTTATTCAGAAAAATTTTAGGAATTTGGTACAATAACTTTCAAACATATTTGACATAAACTTAAGCAGAAATTTACAAAATATTTCTTAAAGATATTACATTGTTTAAATAATTGATTCTCAAGTGTACATTGATTAAAAGATAAATATAAAATGTTACCCACTAATTAATTGAAGAAAATGAACTTTAATAAAGAATTTGAAATATTTGTAACATTTTATAGATATCTAGGATTCAATTCAATTTAATAAAATAAACACAATGTACATTTTTACAAATATAAAATAAATAAACTAATATAAAAAGGTTAGTTTTAATTATAAAATAAGATTAATGAAATATAAAAGATTATAATATTGCTTAAAATATACTACCACCTAATATGAGATGGGTGTCAGTTAATAAGGATGGGGTTCAAACCCAGACTAGAGCTGATGACATTGGCACTAGGTGAAGCAGAAATATGTACTATATTTCCAGCTTCAAGTATAAATAACAGAAACTATTCATGGAAAAAAGTATGGAGATGAATTAAGAAAAATTCTCCTTTCTAATGATACAGTACTAAAAGAATTTCAGAAATTAGCGCCGATCAATTTCAGCAACTTGTTCAGAGAATCAAAGAAAGCTTGAAATTTTCAATTCAGTTGGATGAGTTGAGAGACATTACAAATTGGCCTCACCTCTTAGTGTATGTTAGGTACTGTGATGATGGTAATACACAAAGATTTACTGTTTTGCCGGTCAATGAACTGTCATAGAACAGGCAAATTTTTTTTTAAAAAAAAGTAAATTATTTTTTCCAAGGAAGAAGGATCGAATTGGAACAACTGTATTGTATGTATTGATAATGCAGCAGCAATAAAAGGTCAGCATATATGATTTTTAGCTAAAGTTAAATTTATGAAAAATGAACAAATGGTTTTTAACCATTGTATGATCCATCATGAAGCATTAATAATTCAGTCTGGTTGCCATAAAGATTATCAATTTTAGAAAATGTTGTGCAATGAATTGTAGATTATTTACAATTTTATGCAAGGATATTGGATCAGATTATCAATAACTCTTATTACATACAAGGAGTTAGGTAGTTATTGAAGGGATCGGTTTTAAATAGATTAGTACAGCTGAAAGATGAAATTATTATATTTTTATCAGAAAAAAGCATGATCTTTCTAATCTCTTTCACAATGAAATATGTGAGAAATTAAATTAATTAAACATGTCTTTTCAAGGTGAGAATAAAACATTTAAATTTTGTATGGTAAAATTCATGCATATAGGAAAAAGATAACTATGTGAAAGTCAAGTGTGGAGAATGGCATATTAGAAATGATTTTATTAGTGAAAATAATTTGGATAATAATTTAATTAAATAAAGCATACTTGATCATCTGTCATGTTTACACAAAAAATTTGATACATATTATTCATCAGATTTAAATATAGAACAGTCAATTTGAGTTCAAAATCCATTTTTAATAGAAATAGAGCAAATTAAACATTTGCCTATAAATGCCCAAGAAGAATTTGCCGAACCCAGTTCTGATCTGAGACTTAAAAACAAGTTTAGTAAACATACAATAAATTCTTTTTGGCTCACAATAAAGACAGAATATCCTTTATTGTCTGAATTGGCAATAGTAATTCTTTTTCCATTTGCTAGTACTTATTTGTGTGAAACCACATTTTCGGTAATAGTAAACATAAAAACAGCACAATTGTCTTACCAATATTGAAAATGCTATGAGACCTGCATTGACAAAAATTGAACCAAGATTATATTTAATGTGCCTAAATAAACAAGCTCAATCATCCCACTAAATTTAATTTTAATGTATTGTTAATAATGTTATTAATATTGTTTATTTTTTCCTTTTTTTAATTTTTTTTACAATGTTGTAAGTATTACAGTCACTTTTATTACATTTTTATTTCTTAACAAAGGCAAAACTCTCCATACAGTAGTGCCACACTGTGCCAAATAGAGTAATCAATGGATGCCAAAAGGCATGTGCATAAAATCCCCATCTAGTGCCTACTCATCCAATATCCCCAGACTAGTTTCTGGCTTGTGGCCATCATCAGTGAGGAACCTTGGATCTGAGAGCACTGCACCTAGATCTTAGGATCTAATGCAACCCTCCAGAAGCCACCTTTTAACTCTACTTTACTACAAAACTATGAGAATGAAATTGAAAACACAATAATATTTTCAATCTAAGCTCAATAGCTTATATAGTCATATGGGTCTGAACTCAATTCATCACCCATACATTTTGGTGACTTTGGCTCTTAAACAACCATAGCCACCACTATCCTATTAGGCAGGATTGGTGTTAAACCACTAAATATCACATGATCACCATCTCTATACTAGCACATAATTGTTGTAAACAAAGGCAAAACTCTCCATACAGTAGTGCCACCCTGTGCCAAACAGAGTAATCAATGGATGCCAGAAGGCTTGTGCATAAAATCCTATCTAGTTTGGCACAGGGTGACACTACTATATGGAGAGTTTTGCCTTTGTTTACAACAATTATGTGCTAGTATAGAGATGGTGATCGTGATGTTTAGTGATTTTTACTTCGTGGTTATGTACACATATTTTTTCAAAGATAGTTTATTACAGTTATATAATAAAATATAGACTTCACACAATGTCGTTTTAATATTTTTTACACATCGATGCTGGGGAATGTTGGAAATTTTTACATTTGAAAGGGGGTTGTGAAGCAAAAAAGTTTAAGAACCATTACTCTATCCAACAATCAATTTATTTTACATTCCTTTGCATTTACTGTTTTTGAAATGACAAAATAATTTAAAACCTTAAAATCACTAATAATTTTCTTCTATTTCTTTTAATCTTCTAAACATTTAATTTCCTGAATAAAAATGATAATTCTCATTTAATTTTATTACCTTTCAATTTCTTTTCTATTCTTCTCATATTCATATTTCAGAAGATTTTAAAAAATTTTCTTCTTTTGGGTATACCTCTTTTTTATAAATGCCCCAATACTAACTAAATGGGTTATAAGCTTCCTTTTCAAATATAATTTCCTGAATAATATTTTTTATTAATCATTTATCCAATTATGAATACTTCTGTAATGTAATTTTCACTACATCAGCACATTTGACACATATATACAGAACAATGATAAAGATATGTGTAAGAGATTGTAGTCTGGGCCTACTGATGAGTGTTGGTTCAGCATGAAATGTGCATCTTGGGATCATAGATCTTTTTCACATGTTTATGATTGCATCCCTCCTCAAGGTATTAAAAGTAGAGAGAAACCATTCCTACTTTGAGTGAGAGTGGTATAGTGAAAATTACACTACAGAAATATTATTCATAATTGGATAATTTCATGATTAGTTGTTTTATTATTCAAATTCATAATAAGATCTTATGAGCCAATCATGAGATCTTTTGAAAGTAACAAACAGAAAAAAAAAAACCTTGTTTTACAAAATAGAGATGATGTTGTTAACAATTTCCTTTAACTCCCATCTTTCATTATTAAAAATTGTATTTTCTTACAAATGGTAAACATTTAAAATTTTCTAAACATAAAAATAAATATTATAATTTTATCTGAGATCATGTTTGTGAAAAGAGCGAATATGAAATAAAAATTTATTTTTAGGTAAATGTAAAAATTGATATTATTTAATAATGATACAATTTAAGATCAGCTTTTTGTGTACTCAAACTATTCAAGTTTTAAATATTCAGACATTTAAGATTTATTATTTCAGCAAATGTTAAAATTTGCTTATGTAATATTTTTTTTAACATTGAATACACATATTTTTAAAAAATGAATATGAACATACATTTTTATTCTTCTGATCAATTTTTTTTTTTTTCATATAAAAAAAAAGTATTCACAGTCCCAAAATCATTTGAGACATAGCAGTTCTTTAAAGCATCATAGCTATGGCAATAGTGGATGAGATTTCATCAAAATGTTATCAATCCACTTCTGTGGAGAGGATTTTTGTGTCTGTAGAAAATGTTATCAATCTACTTCTGTGAAGAGAGTTTCTGTCTGTGGAGAGTGACCTTTTGAAAGACTATACATGAATGATAGCTAATCATAGGAATTTCTCAATGTGGAAAATTGATGCATGGTATTTTTCAAAAATGTTTTTGTTTAAATAACAAGCTTATTTATTATTGAATAATGTCCTGTAATTGCATTAACATAAATTCTACTTATAAGTAATAAATTAAAATATATACAAATTAATCTTACAATTTTCCAAAATATTTGATGATTTTATTTCTTTAAAATTCCTTTGAAGTTTTTTTTATTCTAAGATCTAAGAGAGCTTATAGTCAAAAACTGCACACACATTTTTCTTTTTGCTTTCTAGTTAATGTTTTGAATGCTTTAAATCTCACTAGATTGAGCCATCTATAAATACATTAAACTTCATAATTTAATCAGAAGCAAAATAACAAATTTTAAAAAAATATATTGAATGTGTAACTAATCAATATAATTAATATAAACTATGATTTTTAACATATAATTATTATGGTTTTACAATTACATATTTACACATATAATAGATATGTAATGTTTTGAATTATAAAATCTTAGTTGTGTCTTTTATATATAAAATCATTAAAATCATAATTTTTAATTGGGTTTTGTTTTATCATTTTTTCTATATCTATCATTTATTTTTTCTGATCTCTTAAAAAATGACAGATTGAGAATTCACTGAATTAAAATTACAAAAAAATAAAATATAAAGTATAACATAAAAAATATAATAATCAAAGGTAATTGCATCACTTTATAACATGAAATTATAAAAATTATCTCAAGAAATATAATATTAGTAGATTTTTCAAGAGCAAAAGTTTCTGGCTCAATTCCCTACAGTAAACTTGGTCAGCTCAGCTAGAGAATTGTTCTGATTGCTCATAAGCCATTGGATTTTATGGGGTTTTTTTACAGCAACAATATATTTATAAGCTAAAGTTTAAGGTTTATTTTTCAACCAATTATTTTTTTTTTACGCCAACAAACTAAATGAGACAAAATTGTGGTCTTTATTACTTCAAAGTCTTAATATTACTTTAGCTATATAAAGACTTTATTTACAATTTCTTTTCTAATTGAAATAAATATTTCTTAATGCAAAAATATACATAAACGTTTGCATAATACAGTCACCCATTTATTTTTAATTCATCAATGAAATTTAGAATTTTTAAATTTCAGAACTATCAAAAAAAAAAAAAAATTGATAGAAATGGATACTTTAGAAAATATTAGGTTTAATCTTTGCTAATAAAAAAAAAATATTTTCCATAAAAAATAATAACAATAATAATAAATTTAATTAGTTCAGCAGTTAATCTTAGTCCTGACACCATGTTCATTCCAACAACTCCTGTTTCAAATCCTAAGAATTTGCATAATATTATTTTTTTAAAGATAAATTTCACGTCATCACAAAGACTCAACTTGACTTAATTAGATAACACTCTAGTTATAAAAAAATTTAATGTGTTTAATAGATAATTTGCAAAAAAAATATTTCACTAGCAGCAGTAAACTTTAGTATTGTTAGGCAACAAGGAAAAAAATTCTTGGATTCAAAGCTCCAAAAAACCACTCAAAATCTGCAATAATTCAGGTAAATTTAACATATATTGAACGAATTATTAACAATTAATTGTGCCACACATCTTTTCTAAGATAATTTTGAATATATAAAAGCTTTTTCTTAAAAAAAATACAATATTTTTGGCTGCCATACAATCACATTGCACCAAAACCTATTCTGCCATATGCTAGCTTTAGCTCATAAAGAAACATACGCCCACATCCTCAAGAACAAGTTCTATATAAAAAGCCAATTTAAAGTTTCAAAACAAGCAATGCAAATAATATTTAAAACATAGACTTAAAAACACAAGATTGTAAATACCACCACCCCCCACCCATGGAGTGGATATCCGACATGCTGACAATTTATCAAAATTTATAATTACCATGTCACAGGGGAAATTTTGCTTCATTTAAGATATTTTCCCTTCAAGCCCTCATTATATCAGCCACATATTCCAACTGCTCTCTATATCACTTCCATTGCTCAACTGCCTACCATGCATTTATATTCATATCTCCGACATCATACCAGGTTGAGCTCTAAAATAAATACTGCACCACTTGAGAGTAACAGTACATCCACCTCATCTTCCACTGATCCAAAAAAGTTTATAAGATCATTCCACCAACTTACCTCAAATGAACTTTAAATATCCAAAACATTAACAATAAGACTTGGCCTTGGTACCTATAGTGCTCATCAACTAATAAGCACAATTTATGTACAGCCCCTAACTCCACCCATCCTCTCTAAATGTATCAACAAATATCACCATGTGCTTTCATGTATTTACCTCAAAATGCTTTTGTAAAATTTATGTAAACCTAATTTAAAATTTATATCTTACTATGCAATAATTCTTCTTCCAACTACTGTAAATTACACTTTTTCTTATGATAAACAAAATTGTTAACCCTCAGTGCATATGTAATCTCATGTATCAAACTGTATCTAAAAACTCATGTTTTTCGCATGCAACTTATGTAACACATGAACAATAAGACAGCCATGAAATCTATAATCCTTCCCACCAAATAGGCCCAATTTATATACAATCATATATTAATTTAATACCAACTCCAATCCCATATATGTTTTTCCTCATACTATTGTGGTGCTTCCATGTATTTTTCTCAAGATCCCATTTAACAATTCTATGTAAACTTAATTTGACACATGTATTTTGTTATGTAATGATCATTCTTTTTTCAATTACTGTGTTGTGTTTTTCCCCTCTCATGTGCAAGATTGTAAACCTTTATTGCATAAGTAATATCATGTATTAACTTCATCTAAGACATAAAGTTTTTCTCCTGCAACTTATATAATACTTTTTGAGTTTCAATAGTTTACTTTTGAATAATAATAATGGTGAAAGTGATGATGATGATGATATAGAAAACAAATAAAATGGACTAATTAAGGATAAAAATTGTGGTTCCATCCACAGATTGATCAGAAATAATGTATGATTTAAAATTTACATTTTATATTTTATACTTTTCACACAACTATTTCATTAAATATTAGCGAAAATCCTGCTTTGCTTAATTTAGCATATCAATGAGAATGGAATGTTTTTGGGAGATATTCAATTTTTGATCTAAAAGCAAGTTTAGTCATCAAAAGCAAGAATAAATATTATGATGACAATATTGAACTTTATTGATGACGGCTTGTCATCATTGTTTCCAGCATCTAAATATGAGTTAAATCTATTTTAAATATGAGTTACATTGTAAACTTTATAAACTTCTGTATTTGAAACTTAATTAAAATAATAAATCTTTTGCATCATTAAAATGAATTTAAAAATAACCCACTGAAGAGTAAAGATCTTTCCAGAAAGCCTCTGCAAAGAAACAGTGAAAAAAAATATTTGCCAAGTTAATCAATTTTTGAAGTATTGTTATTATTATTTCTTTTTTATTATTCCCTATGCATTGATTAGTAACATAGATAATTATAATTAAAAACATTTTCTTTTTCCACTTTCTACAATGCAAACATGATATTTTCTTCAAATAATTTTATTTTTTACTGTTTCAGCTGTCCCACGGTCTTCTTCAGAGTTTTCTTACTTCAATCTTCAAAATTGCTAGAGATCACAGCTAAGAGAAGCTCTGAAGAAGACTTTTGGACAACTAAAACTATAAGGAAATAAAACTTCTTGAAAAATATATTTTTTGCATTGTATAAAACTAAAAAGAAAAAGTTACTAATTATAGTTATATAGGATAAAAATAATTGTCAGTTGATCTGGCTCTTCATATTTTTCTTTGTTTTCCTTACTGCTAAAGAAAAAATAGATATCCATTTACTGACCAATAACTGGATGTCTAGTTATATTAGTGATGACCTAAAGAAAAATAATCTACATTTGTTTAAAGCCTGAAAAAAATTTGAACACCAGATTGGGGCATCTCAAGTATATAAGCTAACCATTATGCCTATTCTATTTTGGTATAAAGACAGGTAAATAAAAATAATATTTAAAAGTGATATAGAAAAAATAATAACTATTAATTCAAAATACAAAAATTCTCTAGCTCTGATTTGACGGCTTGAAAGATTGTAAGATGTTAGTTTACTGAATCAAATCCCAATTGATTACAAATTATTGATTCTTATAGAATTTTCTAATGTTTTTCACATTGATTGATGTTTTATAATGTTGATTTAACATTTCTTGAACTGACTACAATGAAGAGAAGACGTAATGTGAATCGAAGTCATGTGATATTCCATGTTAAAGAGAAAAAAAATCTCTGTAAATATGTTCACATTTGAAAATATATAGAATGAAATGTTTATATGTATGCATATATAGATTTTCTATAAATTTTAAAAACAAATTTTTTATATATTTTGTGCCAATATCGAACATTAAGATATGTAATACTTTTAAGAAAAAGATTTTAATTCAGAAAATTATTTAAAAAACAAAAATTTTAATAACTGCTAAAGAATAGAATCAATTATTAATCGCATCAAATCTCACTGTTCTATTTTTTTTTTCTAGTTTATAAATATATATTTTTTTAGAAAAAAATATATAAATGCTAACAGATGACATAATATTAAAAAATGCGAACTATAATATATACTTTTTAAGTCATATTTTAAAATAATTTCCATAGAAAAAAAACACACCAAAATAAATTCCGCTAAAATATTTGTAAAAAAAATTCATGAATCTCAATATTTTCTATTACAGCAGTGCTTAATAAATTAATTATGATCTACCAATCGATCAATACTTTTATTTTTTGGAAGATCATCCCCCATTCCTTAAATCCTTTGTTGACAAAAATATTGCATGTACAATAATGACTTAGCTTCATTTTCATGTACTATGATGAGTCAGTATTTTTAGATATGAATATCATAAAATCTAAAATTATTTATCCAATCAATACTTTTGATCTTGATCAATGTTTATTTATTTCCTCTTATAATCCTAATTTTGGGGGGAAAAATTATAAGTGGGCGCAAAGTCAAAAATCTTATTAATGTTTTTAAATTTTGTTTCCACTTCACTATCCATATTACCATTGTGATATGTTTAAGAAACATTCTATCAAATTTAAATTTTATATTTTATTCCCACTTGCTTTAAAAATCATATTAGAAGATTGTATACATGGAAAGCTCCAGGTAACAAAGAACGTTATCAAATTGATTATATACTGATTCAGAATAGATATAGAATCTTTAAGAGTTCAATCTTTGCATACTGATATGATTCATCATAATTTGGTGATGCTAAATTAAAGTTAAGTTTAAAAGAATTAAAAGAGAGAAAGATACAAATGGACTTATAAATTGAGACAAATGAAAAAGGAAAATTTGTTTAATATGTGAAAATGAATTTAAAAGAATTGTTCAGGATGGGAACTATATTAATAGCTCTGATGATGTTGGAATAGAATTAAAGAGGGATTTTGAAAATAGCAAAAAATGAAATAGGTATTATTCTGAAAAAGCTAAAAGACCTTGGATAACTGAAGGTATGTTAAAAGATGGAATGCGAGATGTAAGAATTAAATATGAGGAAGGCAAAAGGAATATAGAAATTTAATAATGAATTAAGAAGAAAACAGATTTACAAAAGAAAAGTTTACAAGAATGAAAGAGATAGAAAGGTTTCAACAGATGAAAAGATATGATCTACATTTATAGAATACAAAGTATTTTTGGGAGAAAAGAATGTACAAGTGAATTGATAAGAATGGAAGAAGGTTAACCATAGTAATGATATAATAAAAAGATGGAAGAATATATTCTATCTTTTAGTAGAGGAAATAATTTAATTAGTTATGAACTTGAAAATGAAGATGTTAATGGATGATAGAGGTATGGAACAGATGAAGTAGAAAGCAATCCACAAATGAAGAATGGTAAGGTATTGGATTTGACATACCTATGAATTTTTAGAGAAATGGGAGAATTTACTATGAAGAAATAGTTGGACTTTAATTTGATATATAAAGTGGGTTTGGTGAAGATTTTTAAGAACTATAGGATTCCAATGCTAAAAAGAAGAAACTGTAAAGTGAAGAGTATAGGATAATAAGTGTATTGTATTTTCTAAGGGTTATTGAGGATTTTAACTCAAAAGGATTTATGGAAGTGACTATTATATGTAAGAACAGTTTTTTAAAGGAAAAACAAGAGATGTATGGTATTGTAGGACAATGCAGAAAGATATATTGAAAGAGATAAAGGAATGTATATGTTTGTAGATTTAGAAAAGGATTTGATAGAGTAATGGAATAGACGGTCTATCTAAGAGATAAAGGAGTATTGGAAGAAAGACGATTGATATGGAATAGTATAATGGAAAGAATAAGAGTAGATTGGGTAATGAGATGATGAAGGAATAAGAAGTGGAGTTAGGAAGGATGTAGTATGTCACCTGTTTTGTTTAATATTTATTTAGAAGATATGATAAATAATTATTTGGACTGGGAGGAGCAAATGTTGGAGGGAGAGTAATAAAGTGTATAAGATTTGCAGATGATATGGCTCTTATTGCTGAGGAAGAAAAGGATCTTCAGAATATGTTGAATAAATTGGAAGAAGGATGTATGGCATATGGAATGAAGATTAATATTGAAAAGACTAAGTGTTTATGGATAGGGAGAGATGCAAAAAGACTGCAAATTGGAATCCATGATGACATGGTGCAGCAGGTGAAGGGATTTAGATATTTGGGTTGTTGGTTGAGTGAGGATGGAAGAAGTGAAGATGAAGTTAAAAGAAGAATAGCATTGGCAAAGGTGACATTTGTAAAAAGAAAGAAGATATTCTGTGGACCTATGGAAAGAGAATTAAGGAAAAGATTAATTAAATGTTATGTATGGAGTGTATTAATGTATGGTTGTGAGACATGGACATTGAGTAATAGAATTAAGAAATGACTGGAAGCTTTTGAGATGTGGACATGGAGAAAAATGGAAAAAATCAGTTGGGTGAATAAAATAACAAATGAAGAAGTTTTGAAAAGAGTTAATGAGGAAAGAAGATTGATTGAAAGTATCAAAGAGAGAAAGAGAAACTGGATTGGACATATACTAAGAAAAGATTATAGTTTAATGAAAGATGTTTTGGAAGGAATGGTGAGTGGAAATAAAAAGAAAGGACGGAAGAGATTGACATTATTGGATGATATACGAGATGGAAGGAGTTATGTGGAATTGAGGAAGTGGGCAAGGAAGAGAATGGAATGGAAGAATGGATGAACTGATGTAGTGATTACTCTCTGGACCTGTCTATTGGACAGACTACTATTGATGATTCCCACTATATGAGTAGAGTGTGAGGTGATTCTACTAAAAAACAAAAAAACGTATTTTGCTTATACAAAAACTTGAACTCCTTAATCTACTAAAAATAAATGTCTAACTTTTTTAATGTAATCATACACTGTTTGATACAAAAATAGCCCCACCTGGAAGAAATAACAGAAATGAGAAGGAACATAAAATATATTAATAGCAAGTGATCATTATATTTAATTTATAAAACAATATTTAATGTAACATATTATTTAAAGTGTAGAGAAGTTTGATATATGATACTGAGCGAAATAATGTCTAATGATATCTGGATATACTAACTATTCAGTTTGGATATACTGACCATCATGCAACCACAAAATCATGGAATTGTGGAGAACTCAAGAAGATAGTTAAAGAATTATTCGAATAAAGATTCATAAATGCTAATCTTGAAGAAACCCAGAGAGGGAATGAATCAAAAAGCATCTAGACATTGTTAAAATATTTTGAAAATGACTCCAAAATTTTCACCAAGAAAAAAATAACAACATGCCTATAAAATTTTATATCCGTTAATATATTTCTGAAAGGGCATCATAACTAATAACATTTTGGAAAAAAAAAAATATTTTAAAGCAATATAATGAGTGAACAATTATCAATAATACCTATTAAAAAATTGACTTATCAACAAACATACACAATTTGACTTTATTCATGGCATAATATATCTCTGTTTCTCTGCCATACAGTCAAGTTAAGCAATCTGTCAATAGTTGTTGCAAAAGCTGCTAGGAGTTCAGGCCTGCCACATAAAACTTAAGTTTATTATCTGTCTCATGATATTCATTCTCTATGCTATCCCCTAATCAATGTTCTATGTAATAGCTTGTCAGCACACCATTATAATTCACCTGGTTGACTTATAGAATATTCATTCGACCAATGCTGATAAACAATGTGTTCCTATCCTAATGTGTATAAATTGAACAAATGGATAAACAGATGTATTTAGAGCTATGATTATATACCTAAATCCAACAAGGTTTGTAACATACTGACTCTTAGTTTCATTATTCTATTTAACATAAAACATAGCATACATCCTTAAGTCTTATTTGTATTTGTATATCTCTTGAAACTCCATAAACCTGGTGAAAACTTAAATATTGAATGAAACCAGATTGTATGCATGATTCCATATCACTTCCTTATGGACAAGCAATTTCTAAGATATTCTATGCATTTAATCTAGAAAATGATGTTATTGATTCAAACTTCTAAACTCATACTTCAACATTAGATTATTGATCATAACTTGAACTTTAAAGACATTGTTCAATAACAATCAGTATAAAATGAAATGCTTCTGTTATCATCACCAGCAGTATAGTAGTATTAATTATTTTCATATGTATAAAATGCAATACCAAAAAGTTAAATTGTAATTTGTCTAATTCCAATATTTCATAACTACCCAAATTAATTATTTGCCAACCTAGTTCTTCAGTAATGGGAATGAGATCAAATTAAGTCTTTGAAATAAATAAATAAAAATTAGACTACTAAAAATAATGGTACTGATTTAGAAATTTTATAGAAAATTAAAGATGAATCAATAAAAGTATTGATTTAATTATGTCAATTATCTCATAAAGCCATGCAGCATATAGTGACTAATGGAGTTTCTAGCTGAAAATTGTTGAATCAAAGTTCAACCTACCATTTTTAGCTCTTTGTATGTATACAACAGAGTATTTTTTCCCATAATAGTGAAAGTGAAATGAAGTCGATATCTTAGTTTTATATACTGTGTGTTGTACTTTTATATCTAACAGATATTTACATAAATTTCTAATTATAATTATTAATTGTATTTAGTATCTATTGTAAAACCAACATATTGAAAGGCTAAAAGAAAATATAATAAAAATGAAAACGTAATAATTCTGATTAATTATTATTTGTTATTGTATTTTTTCCTTTTAAAATAAAAATTACAGTAATTTTGAAATTTATAATATAAAAATATCTATAAGGTATCGCCATCTAGTAAATATTTTAAAATTTAAAAAATTGTTATTAATATATATATATTAACATTAAAGATATAATTATACAATACAACTAAACTTTATAGTGAACCACAAACTTAAATATTTTATATATTTTCTAAAAGTACACATTCGTTGTGGGCTCTTAAAGTTTGAGAGCTTAAGACTAGATTAAATGTTAAAAAGTAATATTATTGCCATGACAGCAGTAAAAACAATGAATAATTTATCATAATTAACAACATTTAAATAATTTTAAGTATTAAATATACATTGATAAATTCAATTAAATAGAAATATCATTTTGTATGTCATTTTTAGATGGAATAAAATGCATGCTTAAATACAGAAATAAAACCCAAAAAAAAATGTATACATATAAATTATTAGTACATATATACCATTCTATATATTTTATTTTTTAATTTATGCATGTTTCATTTATATATAGCTATACTTTCTATAAATGAAAAAAAAATTACATTTCATGTTTATATATCTACTTCAATTTATCTAACTTTCTAGACTGATTATAGCTGTGGGTACCACTTGAATATATCAATGAAAAATAAAATATAAGCACATAATGCAAAAATGATGGAATTTATATTTAGTTTTTAAATAACAATAAATATTAAATAAACAATATAAAACCTAACACATACTCCTTTATTCTTATACTGCAAAATAACTAATTTTTTGTATTAGTTCTAATTTATGATTTAATAAAGTTTATTCTACATCCTGTGCTTCCAATTTTTTTCAATAAGATCTGATCTACAAAAAAAATTACTAACAAATCAGTCAACTGATAATTCAGCATCTATTTTAATTTAGACAAAATAAGAACAGGGCCAATTCAAATTTCTATTAGACTTCAGATTTTAGAATAAGATAAAAATTACTTAAATATCATTTTTATTTAATCTTGTATAAATTAATTTCCCATATTTTAAAAATAAAACTACATCACAATACAGAAATTAATATGCCTGATTGGACATGAACATATGCTTATCTTTTGTCTTGCTTAATTTACCACCTACAGTTAGTGGTGAGAGGTATCCAACTTTGGAAGTTCCTCTACAAAATAACAATTGACAAAAATATATATGATCAAACTTTAATCAGTAAGTTTTTAAAATATATTTCCAATGATTATATTATATTGTTATGTGAATATTTAAAAAGTTCTTGGAAACCTTACAAGAAGTATAAAAAAAAAAAAATTAACCTATTGTTAAATGTTATTTACTCCTCCCCCCCTAACAGAAAGGATTTTTTAAAAAGGATTTGATTACATAATACTATATGCTTTTAATATTTTGGAAAGCATCTTCATTTTTATATTTGATACATTCTCAATGTTCAGTTGAAATAATAGATGGCAGACCATCCTAAAAGTAGTATATATTGGCATAAAAAAAACCATTTGTCTCCAAATGGAAAACTTTTATAATCAATTCCTGATTAATAAAAAACAGCAACATAAAATCAAATGACAAACCACACAAGTTAATAACAGCTTCAGTTTTCTATGTTATGTTATTAATATAGTAATTGATCCAGATATAAGTGATGCAGGATGAGGATCCTAAATAAAATAAATTGAGTGTATAATGCTTGCAGCCATGGAACATTCAAAGTGTCATATTTATATCCTTTATAGGAAAATATCTCCAACTGAGAAATTATTGTAGTTGGGGGGCAGGGGGCAGAGAAGGTTCTAGTCGATTTCTATTCAATCTTAAATTTCAGCAAGTATCAAAAAAAAGAATCTACTAGAATGTTTAATATAATACATGCACCATAGAAAGATTGCATTAGTATTTACTTTTTTATGCTTTTAATAATAATATTTGCAATAAAAAGGATTTTAAAAAAAACTGTGATGCAACCATGTATTAATTTTAAAAAAAAATATGCTAGATTTAAATACAATTCAAATGCAACAATTGACTTTTCAGTGAGTCATTGTTAAAAATATAAATTATCATAATACTGTTTATATTCTGCTGAAAGATAAAAAGTAATTTATAGAATTAGTATCAAAATAAAACCATTCTTCATCATTTAATTTAGGCTGAATCATCTCATTATTATAACTGCATAAAACAAAACTACTTTTTAAGCAAATTAGTTATTAAAAATATTCTTCCATTCTCCTAGCAATTTAGGAAAGTTGCAATTTCTTAAATATATATTAAATTTTAAATCTGGAGCAAAATAATAATCTTTTTTAAAAGCCTTACCTGCATGTTTACAAACTTAAATGCTGCTTGAATAAATATTAAGCTTTATTATCCAAAACCCTCTACAAAGATGAGTTAAACAAAACACTAAGCATCCTTTAAAATATAAATATCTATTAATCACTGTAAATCTTTTCCAGAAACTAACAATCTGACAAAGTAATTAGTAAAATAGAATAATAAAATCTTGATAGAATTCTACAGATGAAAGGTGAAAATGAGTTCTGGGTATCATAAATCTAGATAATAACAAACTAATTGGTCCTTATTAATTTAAGAACAGAATTAATGACTTCAGGAGATTATATGCTTTCTTCTATTTTAAGAATGACTTGCAATTATAAAGTGCACAAAATTTATTTAAATAGAAAAAAAATTGCAACTAGAAAAATATTTTGCTATCACGAAAAAAAAAAGTACATACTCATTCGAAAACACATATATACAATAATGAATTTCATATGAATACAAAACTATTTTATAATAAAGTGTGCACAAAAACATAGTTGAAAAATCATGTAATGTTGATGGTAAAATTATTAAGCAATTTAATAATGCTGAAACTCCACTAATTATGTATGTTCCAGTAGCATCCCTAAAATCAGGCAAACAGGCATATGCCCAGAGCCCCACATGGAACTACCTTATTTTAATCAACAACACAATATATATCTAACGCATTAGTAAAATAGATTGAGAGACTGACATTTGATGCAAGTTTTTATACATAAAGCTTATTAATATTAAAGTGTTATAAGTTAAGAATTACTATTTAGATAAGAATAAATGTTGTATATGTTCCTTTCTTGTATTAAAAATTAAAGATTTTATTTTGTGCCTGAGGCCTCAAAATCCAAAGAGCAATGCTGGTAGGTTCTATATACATAGACTCATGTAGTGCAATGCCTGGTTTACAAAAATATCTATGGAATGTTATAAAACAACATGCAGCAGTAAAATAGTACAAATTGTGAGTAACATAAGGAATAATATGCAGTTCTGTACTATATATATATATAATATAGTATTAAAAATATTGGTTATTACAGAAATGCACAAAATTTGTTCTTGAGAATGTTAGGTATAATAGGACATGCACATATGTTGAGTTCCATAGCACAAGGATTGTAGGTAAAGACTGACATTAAATAACTGAGAATTATTCTATTGGTAAAAAAAAAAAAAAGATTAGTTGCTCAGCAAAAACTTATCTGAATCAATTCTTGAAGAATAAAAATTTTCAATCATACTAAAAGATCACTAACTTTTCTTTTGTCTACTTTTTTCCCTCATATACTCTCTGTAATCTTTCCCACTTGTATATTTCCTAATTCTTCTGCTCAAAGCATGGTATTTTAAGGCAGAGAAAGTAAAAATGTGTATATATCAGATAATACCCAACACTAACCATATTCTTAACAATAATATCTTAAATGCAAGAAATGAACTTCATCAGTGCTTAAAAAATATTTTACACTCTTTTCAACATTTCTACAATTTGTCATTATTTTTTTATTAACTAATTAATATATAAATATTTTAATAATTTATGTATTTTTAATATCTCTTCAATTAATTCTAACATATATATTAAATAATTTGCATATACTAAATCATAATTTGTTGCTGATTTAACACATGGTCGCATGTATGCTAAAAGTCTTCTGCTATTATTAATATTTTTACTTCCCAACTCCATTAGGAAAGGTAATTTAAAAAAAAATTTTTTTTTAAAGTAAAAAATTTATATACATATAAAAGTTTGCAATTATTCGTTGTGCGGCTGTGAAAACCAAACACTTAGATAACGTAAATGGCTGACGTGAGTGAAAAAGCAAACGTAAAAAATAATGTCACTTTAATAGATAAAAAAAACTTTCGCTGATATTGTGAAAAAAAACACAACAGAAACTACGAGCATAATTTTTAATCCCTCTTCCCAAAGATTTAGAAGATCTACCACTAGTGATATTGAAAGTTTAGATTTGCAAAATCAAAATGGAGAAGGAACACAATTTCCCCCTTCTGTAATATGGAATGCTGATATGCTAGATAGCATTTCTGAGAAATTCCACAACACAATTCCTAATGGTCTTTTTAACACTTTCCGTCGTTTTTTCACAGATTGTTCAATAGTTTTATTAGCCACAGATATTAATTGTTCTTTGTATAAATTCCCAAGAGCGTTACTATATGAAGCACTCACTCTGCACAATCTATGGGACAGTGATCTTCGCTTAGCTGATCATCCCAATCAAAGATGCCTCATCATTCAATTTCATGATCCAAACCAAAAAAATAGATTTAAAACAAAGATCAAAACACTGGGTCAATTTGCTCTAATTGCTGTAGATGAAAACAAACAGAAATACATAACTGGCATGTTGAAAAATGCATACCTAGGCTACTCCATACAGGATTTTAAAAAATTAATGGAGCCATTTGGAAAGGTGGTCCCATTGCAACCAGTTTACCTAAAAGACACTCCAGTTCCAATATACAGTAATAGCTATGAATTTAAAGTCAAGCTAAATAAAAACATTGATCCAACCACTATACCTACTCAGATTACAGACCAAGAAGCAATATTTTGCCTATATATAAGGGGGTTGAAGCCACAATGTTTCTCTTGCCACCAGCGTGGACATCTAGCAATAAACTGCACAACAACTCAATGCTTACAATGTAATCAGGTGGGTAAACATACACCTAAATGCATTCATAATAAAAACCAAGACAATAGTGATAAAACATCTAATCCACACATAACCTCTCCAACAAATGAAGATGTTTCACCAATTGAACTCTCCATTGAGAAGACTAATCAAGTCCTCAGCACAACCATTAACATCAGCAGCAAAACTTCTCAGGCCGATAATAATGAAACTCTCACCTCATCAGCCAAACCATGTAAAGAGTTAGATCCAACTCATATAGCTAAGGTACCACACTCAATTTTTCACAATGACAATATCAGCCAATTTCCACCTATAATAAATAAAACCAGCATAGATATTATGGATACACTGACACCACCATTACCAACAATTGAAAGCTGTGACACAGACTACACTGCCAAAAGAAAACCTGGGCGACCACGAAAAATTCAAGGTAATAAAAAAATAAAAACACTTGATACCGAAATTAACCAAACATGTTCCACTAATAACAGCATTCATAACCCAGAATTCTGTAACCCCCACTTAACAGACACTCAACAAATACAGGAAGCTCTAACTGAGCCAAAAAATTTTCATCTTTCACTTACCAAAGTCTCAAATTCAAGCAACGAATCAAAAACAAACCCTGAAGATAAACATATATACACTAGTATACCAACAAATATTACACAGTCTCTGAAAAAAAAAAAGTAATGCAAACAAACCATCTCTTAAATATTTTGATGCCCTAGATGCCAACCCTGAAAATTTTAATTTCCAGTTGTAGCTGAATTTCTTTTTCTGCATACAATACTTTTTCTAAATCTTATAAACAAGGCAACAAATGAAATCACAATCCAGTCGATTTAAACATATACTTTAAATTATTTTTTTTCTACATTTACTTTCAACATGAAAATAAAGATAGGATCTTTCAATGTTCGAGGTCTAAACTCGATTAAAAAAAACTTCCAGCTAAGTAAATGGATTCAATTTACACAGCCACACATCCTGGGTCTGCTGGAAACGAAAATATACAGTCGTTTTCAGATTGACCCCACAACCTTTTTAAGGACCCAAGGTTTTTCCATTTGTTCACGAGATTCATCATCATCTTCAGGAAGCACTGGCCTGGTCATCACAAGAAGCTGCCATTTTTCATCCTTTAAAATTTTATATATCGACTCAAACCTACTTATAGTCACTTTTCATCACCATACTGTTGCGCTCAACATAATTTTTGTTTACATACCTCCTGGACCAGCTGTTATCTCGAGATTACTGCTTACCATCAACTCACTACTATCATCAACTTCTTACCCGGTTATCTTAATGAGTGATTTTAACATGAGTTATCACACTTTTGTTTCAAAGTGGCTATATCAACTTGCAATACCACTAATGAGTGCTGAAGGTTTCTTACCACCCAACTCCATCTCTTTCTACAACAGTCATTACACCTCACTTATAGACCTGTGTTTTTATTCACCCATGCTTCATCACTTCATTAAGTTAACACTTAATCCCTCACCTTTCTCTGATCATTCCAGCCAAATACTTGAACTCAATCTAAGTACAATGCAAACATCAACAATTCAACTTCATTAAACAATAAGAATAATTCTTCCTGCACACACTTCTGAATTTTTGTACTCTGAAACATATATTATGTTATTTAAACTTAGCACTATGCAACTTGATCCTGTTCAATGGTACATTTCTTTTATCAACATTCTGTCATTTAATATAAATCATATTACCCAAACCACACCACCACCCTCAAGACTCCTGACTCTCGCCGATGAGCTACATAAAAGAATCACCATGTGTAAATCTGCTCCAGATTCCTACGCACATATAAAAAGACTTACACAAATTTACAATGACACCTGCAATGCTCTAAAAGAGTACCCTGCCATAAAAAAGAAAAAATCTGTCTAACAAAACAACACACCTGGACACAACAAGGGTATATTAGATGGGCTCTGGAATATCCTTCTACTGTCAAGAGTTCCACAAGCACTTGAAACCAATGGTGTTACCAAAGCCGGACACAATATGATAGAGCCGATATACAAATACTTCAAACAAAAGCTGCAGACACATTGTGCCTTCACACCACCTGAAGATCTATTTGGCCAGCCAGAGTTAGATAAACCTTTCAATGCTACTGATTTCTTGCAGAAGCTAAATGCAATTCCAAACTCTTGTCATCCAGGGCCACATGGAATCCCCAAATTCATATTTTCACATCTCAGTCAGTTTACCACACATATCTATGTGATTTAGCAAATTATCTATCACAAAGGCTGTTTAACATAAAAGATCTAATCCAATCTCCTTAGTTCCATTCATCAAAAATCAAGCGTTAATATCCAATCTATCTAATCTGTGACCAATCTCCATGAGCCCCCTTGGTATTAAAATTCTGGAAAAGGTGCTAAAAGATAAAATCGAACCATATCTCCTCCTATTATCACCAATGTATCATGCAAAAAAAGGCTCCTCAACAGGCCAAGCTGCTCTCATTTTCAAAACCATTGTAAACTCAGTTAGAGAGCAAAAAAAGTATGCTCCCATGGCTGTTCAAATTGACATTGAGGCTGCTTTTGACTCAGTCCCTATTGAAATTTTAATTGAAACACTTGCAGACACCAAAATACCACGCAATCTCTTATACCTACTAACCAATCTCCTTAGTCGTGAAATCCATATTACAATTAATGGTAGAACATCATCTTCTTTCTCTAACCACCAATCAATACCTCAAGGATCTCCACTCAGTTCATTATTATTTATGTTCTACATTAACCCTCTCATAAACAAAATACAACAAAAATTACAAGGAATCCAAATTCCACACACTGGACAATATGTACCGTGTATTGCATACATGGATGATTTTACCGTTTTTCTTACATCCAAAAAACAACTACCTACTCTGGAAAAAATACTTAATGAATACACCCTCAAATATAAACTCAAAATCAATATTAACAAAACATCAACTTGGTCTCTTTACACTGGCAAGATAAATACACAAGTTTATCATGGGAAACCAACTAATTTCCTTGGTTTTCCTTTCTACCTAGGGCCCTCTGCAATGAGACAAAATATACAAAATAAACCGAAAGATGATGCTGAATGTACAACCACTTCTCTCTCCAAAACCTACCTTTCACTATATGCAAAAGTATGCCTATTCAATCAGCTTGTAACTACAAAAATAACCTATTACTCACCAATCATAAAATAATTTCACTAAATCTTTCACGTCATCCATTTACTCACTCTGCAGCAAGCTATTATGGCGCAGAAAAGTAGTCTCCATCTCTGTAAAACAACTTAGTCTTCCAACAACTAGAAATGGATTAGGTCTTCACTCCATACAAATTTTTCACAAACAAAAAAGTATTAATCTCCTAGCTGCACTGATAAGAAGTTTTCCAGCCCTTGAATGCATTCTTCAAATAACACCCACAGACCGACCACCACCTTCACACGGATATTTGTCTTTGCTTGTAAACCAGGTGTCTTTTTTGGGTGTTGGTAGATACACCTATTGGACTATTTATAATATGCTATACCCAGACATAACAACATATCCTCACTCACCCATGCTAAATATGAACAATAGTCTTTTGATGCAGCAATTTAAAAAGTGGTCAATGGAACCCAAATTTTTTGACTTTCTTTTAAAGGTAAATCTTCATGCTCTACCTACCTCCTACTTCCTTAAATACCGCAGATTTTACAAAAAAATTGATGCTGTTTGTTCCCTGTGCCACAGGGAAGAAGAAACACAACAGGCCTAACAAATACCTGAGAAATTATGATTAACACATATAGACAAAATAACATCACACTTTGATAACCTATTAGAGATACTCAGTAAAGGCTTAATACCAGCAGCTCGTGCAGCAACTTTTTGTTTATATAGTTTCTGGTGCATCAGGTGTACTTTCTGCCTTGGAGACAATACCACAAAGCACCCAGCCACATTCTCAAAGAAGCTCGAACAATTAAAGGCCAGAGATGGCAAAATTGCACACCCAGATATATTTGCTGCTACATGGTCACTATTAAAAATTTGAAACAAAACATAACCTAAAAAAACAAATTATGACTTTTCTGTAACAAGAACAACTATTTTGTTGTTGTTTGTTTAACATATCCCTTTCTTTAATTATTCTTTCTGTTTGCTCTAAAGCTATATAGTTTTAAACCATGTATTTTCAACAATATAACTTTGGTTAACAACAAATTCATGTAATCTAATTCATACAATAAAGTATATTATTGAAACACACTAAATCATAATTTGCAAAAAATAAATATTTATTAACTAAACTTTATTATAAGCGATAAACTAGTTACAAAATAAAAATTTGAAATATTATATAAATAATAATATTGGCTTATAAATAAAAATATTATGAACTCAATTATCAGTGACCACTTTAATAACCAAGTTCTTAAATATAATCATAAACTGTTATCACAGTTTACTAATATAACATTTAAAAGGGGGGGGGGGAGCAGTTTATTATCAGAATATATCTTGACATTTTAACAAGCAACTAATGATAGATAAATGTAAATCCTCTTTATCATAAATTTCTTGTTTAAAAATAAAATAAAATAAACAGATCTTAAAATAATTAGAAGGGATTTGAATCCAGGCTTTATATAGATGGCTGAAGAGTTGGAGAGTGGAAAAGATTGAAGCCTGTTCATTAAAGTTTGAAGATTTGCTATCTTAATATAAACTGAGCACTGATTACATATGTGTGTGGGAGATGATGTTCTGGATCAACTGATGAATGCTGGTTCAGCACGAAATACATATACTGGAGATCATTTATCTTTCTCGCATGTATGTGGTCATAAGTATCAGTTGTACGGGATAGAGTGAATGACTAAAGGGAGCTTGAGTCTGGGTTCAAATCCCTTCTAATTACATCTAGCTTAATATATATATATACTACACAGGTATTTAAATAGATCTTAAAATACTTTTTTAAAATGTGCTATATAGTGGGTTTTAGAACTTTGAAGATTTTTTTTTATGATTAAGATTTATTTTTTTAAATATTTTGTTAAATACTTTAAAAAATTATACACTATATGTGTTTACATTTAATTAATTATGTATTGGACATTTTCATTGTTTAGAATTAATCGTTAAATATCTTCAGAAAAATTCAAACTTTATTTAAGATTTTCAATTACATTCAGCTGTTATTAATAGCATAAAGCAAAATAGATAACACAAATTTTGAGTGATGTTGCTTGACTGACCAATGATAGAACTAGTATGGGAATTGAATGAACTTAGAACTTTCAAATTCATGAATACTAAATTTAAAGTAAAAGTCTAACCAACAAGGCTATTCTGTCAAATGCTAAAAAAATTTAAATCTTATCTATGAAGATTCTCCTGATTCCTCCATAATTTTTTTAAGGACAAGATTAATAAATGTTTCTAAACATTATGAATTTTCACACATGCCATTGTCTGAGAGTAGCTCCTTAAATTTTCTTCTTTTTACTCTTTCCTCTCTGTACAATACTGTAGTCTTATTTTTCCCAAATTGAGCATATGTTCATTGGCACATGCATGATCATACATCAGTGTTTTTTTTTCTTCTTTAATCATTATTGTGTTCTTTTAATTGTTTTTCAATGGAACAACTGGTTTTATACTTGTCCAATGAACATACTTTCAAATTGGACAGAGAGAAAAAGTACAAATAAAATTTAAAGATGCTACTTATATAGTAATTGCAAATAACCTTTAATCAAACTAGTACGATAATTCATAATGTCTGAAAACCATTCATTTAACTTTGCCCTTAAAAAATTGAGAAATCAGAAGGACTCTTATAGATAAGTATATAAAATTTCTATTGACTGTTATCTTTGATAGCATAGTGTTATTGGTTACAATATTACTTTAAATTCAGTATTCATAAATCCAAAGGCCATACGTTTGATACTAGGAGTATCAATGGTTAGGCCAGTAGTGTCCAAAGAAGAAAAAATAATACCACCTGAAATATTGCGTTATACAATAACTTATGTGCTATTAGTAACAGTTGAATATATTTGAAAAGTAAGTAAAATTTGAATTTTTCTACAAACATTTAACAAGTAAAACTACATGATGGAAATATTCCAACATACAATTATAATTTAAGATTATAGTTTATCAAACTGTTTAAAATTATTAATTTAAAACATGCACGTGCAATTCAAAAAATTCTGAAAAATCTTTTAAAATTTCTTCAAATTTATACTGTATTATTTTTAGAATAAACTGATATTTAATTATCATTAGCAAATATCTAATAACCATAAAAATATATATGCACTTTATATTTTTTTTCTCTCTTAATTTCTACTTGTTATATAATATGAAAATTAAAAACATAATTTTTAATTTAATTAACAATTTGTAAGCCTAAAATAAAATTCAAATGTAATGTCTTTTTATTGGTAATATAAAAAAATATTACAACCAAGACAAGATGAAGGTACCATATTTTTAGAATACAAAATGTGTTAAATTCTTTAATTTATTACCAAAATATTAGCAATCAATAAAATACCACAAATTATTAAAAGGTTAAACCACTTGACCAATCAAACAAAATTGTTTGTTTTTATTAGAAAAAAAAAATTGATAACTAGATCTACTTAGCTGTTAGTAAAGATTAATATAATAATTGAGATTTTTTTTCTTTTTCTTTTATTTCCTAACAATCAAACTGAAGTTAAGCAAGTTCTGGTAACTAAATAGCCCCCCTCCCTAATAACAACAACAAACAATATTTTGTTTGACTAATGATCCCTAACTTTTAAAATAATTAGTCAATGAAAAAAATGTAAAATGATTAAATAATATATATAAAAAATATTTTTTAAAAAATGCTTTTATTTAATTTGAGGATAATGCACTAAAAAAAAAAAATTTTTTTTTCTTGGAAATCAATTTTGGTTGTTATATATATCTTTAAATAAAAACATAGAGCATCCATAAATTAATTAATTCAAGCAATATAGTTTGTGAATAAGTTAAATACTCTATTACTGCTTGAATTAATTAATTAATTAATTTATGCATGTCATACACTTCTATTTAAACCAACAAAATATCACATAACTTTTAATTAAAGTTATATATAACAATCGTGGTCCAAGAAAAAAATTATGTTATACTTTTTTAATGCATTAGTTCTCCAATAAAAACATTTTTAAGAAATCACTTTATATTTTTATTTTTTTTTTTCTTGAAGTATTTTGTAAGTGACGTTTTAAAAAATATATACCTATATCACTTCAATTTTTCAAAATCATTTAGCCTAAACATTCAATTGTGAGAGAAATAAATAGAATGAAAAAATATCCATCTAGTATTAGTAAGTTTAAAATAGAAGCATCTAAAAAATCAGTTACAACACTTTTGTTTTTATTAAGGCAATGGTTTTAAAATGAATGTTTTATGTAAATAATCCAAAGGGAAATTAAGACTTTGTCCTTCATTTCTTTTTTTCATTCTATTTTTTTTCTTTTTTAATGAATCATAAATGCCCTCAAATTTCTTCCTCATTATCACAAACTATATTGATTAAATTATTCAAAATCATTTATTTTTTTCTCATAAACAGATCTTCATTTCTTTTTTTTCTTTCTAGTTTAACTAATTGTAAACATTGTTAAAATTTCATCATCAAATAAAATGACAGGGTTTTAAAATCAGTTACAATATTTTTGTTTTTATTAAGGCAGCATTTTTTTAAAAAAGCAAGTTTAACTTAAACAGTCAAAAAGAAATTAAGATTTCATCCTTTTAATTAATTGTAAATGCCCTTAAAATTTCTTCCTAAAATTAAATGAAAACAATTGCTTAAAGAACAATTGTGCTGTTTATTGCTCATGCCTTAAAATCAACTTGAATATGATTTGAAATGCAGCCTTTCAATACTGTTAGACTGAACAATCCTGAAATATTGCATTGATATATTGCACTGTCATCAAATCGAACAAGTATGCAAAATTTAAAGAAAATCCATTCAGGAGAAATATGTTAAAAATCGGTTACAAAATTTGATCTAAAAATTAAATGACAACATTTAACAATTAAAATTTGCAAGAATTTTGGTATTATCTATCAAGAAATTTTACAAAACAACTATTAGAAGTTTATTCAAATAAACAGAAAGAATATTTGTATAAAATTTTGTATGACAATAGTATAATAATAATTAAATTACAAACTACAGTAAAATTAAAACTATAAATTTTTCAGTTTTTATTATAATGCTAATTCCCATGCATAAAGTAAGCAATTTTTTAATCACTCTTTTCTCAATAAGGATCAAATACATATTTTCACTGAAGGTAATTATATGTAAAAATTAATTTATTTTTCAAAATTTTTTATATTAGATTTGAAATTCACTTTTAAATTAGACACATAATTTTCCTTAAAAAAAAATAAAAACTAATTGTAAGCAATAAAATTTAATTGCTTGTATTTATTACAAAAAAATAATCTAAAAAAATGTTCTCTTGATACAATCATCATTAGGAATTATGTGCTCAGGTAATGTTTTTCACTAACTCTCTCTACTACTATCCGTCCCTTGTAGGATAGTAAATTGGCTCCACAGCAGTGTTTAATATTATTTGCTCTTATTTTATGGAATCTTTATCTTTTGTTTCACTTCAGGCAATACAAATCATAATTTTGATAGATGCAATCATCATTTGCATAATACAAGTTATTTTTAATAAAAATATAAATGTGTTTGAAATACTAGACATAATTTAAAAATTGACTTATGAAAAAAATTAATGCAACATAATAAGACAAACATTTGAGAGCAGAACAAATATTTTAGTTAAAATATTTGCAAAGTAAATATTAAAAGATTTAATGTATATAATGCATAGCACAATTAACTTTTTTTAGAATTGTGTATGGATTAGCTTACCATACTTATGTCCTAATCTGAAATGAAGCTGAAAATTTCCAATTATCTGTGAAATTTCTAAGTAAACTCAATTGTTTTTTATCAAGTAGTGCTTTAAATGAATATCTCTAGCTATATTAATTTTTATTAGTCATTCATTAGTTTAATTTTCAATACACCACTCTCATGCAAGATAGAGACTGGTTTCTATCCACTTCTAACACCTTGTGGAGGGATATGATCATAAACATATGACCAAAGGCTTGAAAAAAAACTGATCCCTAAGATGCACATTTCATGCTGAACCAGCATTATGTCTATAGAAAATGATTTTTAAATCATAAGGTTATTAGCTTACTTTTACTTCATTAGATAAAAGTAGAAAGTATGGAGATGTTTATTATATCTATAAAATTTATTATTATTTAAATAAAAACCAACTCATAACAGTAAAAATTCTTTCATTATTTAAACTTTTAATTTTTTTAACCATTTATATGTAAAGCAGACCTTCTGATTCAATGGATTCAATACTAGCTATCTAAGAAGATCTAAAAAAAATTAACATCTCTCCTAGGAGTTAAAATATTGTGCTAAAATATTTTAGTTATTATGTTAGACTATCATAAAGTATATGAAATCTAAATTATAGGTATTACCCTCAATTTTGGTCCTAATAATTTGGCAGGTCATACAGAAGAAATACTTAACTTGCAACCTTTATATATTTTAAACTAATAAAATATTAATTTAGATTCATTTAAGTAAGTATTGAATTTTTTTTAAAAAATTCATTATAGTGCTGAGTGCTAAATGGTATTTGATATGAACACACAGTCCACCTTAGTTGATTGTTTTACTTTAAAACAAATCAACTAATGAGATAACTCATCTTAATCCCAATGGGGGGGGGGGAATCTGTCTAGGACTTACTTTGTCGCTGAAAATTAAAATATTATTTAATATATCTTAAAATTCTGAAAACAATTTCAAACTTTCTTTTCGGAAAAAAAATAGGAATAATAAAAACAATCCCTCCCACAACCATATTTGCAGCTTTCAAATACATTCAATTATTAGTAATAACACATGTTAGTAGTATATAACAGATTATTTTTAGTAATATTATGTGCTTCTCTTCTGGTGATCTTTAGATTCATAAATACTGATGCTAAGTGATAAACTAACCAACTCAAGTATTAGAGAGTTTGATTCCCATGGTAGTATTATCTCTAATCAGGCCAACAAAGCATGCAGAAAAATGGTAAATAATACTATTCAAAAAGTTGTGCTATAGATTAACTTGTGTGTGTTACTATTAACAATTGAATGTATCTGAAAAGTTTAAATAAAGTTTGAATTTTTCTAAAAATATTTAATAATTAAACCTAGATAATGGAAATAGTTCAACATATAATCATAAATAAAATGACATTCTGTCACATTAAATAGATCATTGTTTAGGGCGGAGAATACAATTAATTTAAAACTAAGTGATAAAAGTTTTCTATACAAATGATTTTTACTTATTCATCACTTATTTTAACTCAAGCTATCGTTAGAAATATATAGTACTCTAAATAAAAAATTATTTATCTGGCAACAGAAATTCTAAAACTGATAATGTATACTAAATTCAATCAGAATCAAATTGTTATATTCCATAAGACAAAAAATTTATACCATGAAATATTTAAAATATAATTAAAATTCTGAAAAAAAAAATCCAAATAGATTTTATAAATATAAGAATATTTACCTATTAATAGTAATAAAGCAAATATGTAATAAAGCATAGAAAAATCCTTCATTTATTTGAAATATAAACTTAATATAATAACTGAAACACATACTTATTATATAACTGTGTCTATATATGTAATATATAGGGTATGTGAGCACAGACTTTCACATGACCCACCACTCTCCACTCTATCTCATAACACTGATACACTTGAACACATATATGTCGAAAAGATAAATAATAACCAATATACGTATTTCATGCTAAACCAGCATATATGTGTAGAGATGGTAGTCTGGACCAATTGATGGTTGCTGGTTTAGCATGAAATACGTATGTTGGTGATTATTTATCTTGTCGACATATATGTGCTCAAGTGTTTCAGTATTATGAGATAGAGTGGAGAGTGGTGGGTCGTGTGAAAGTCTGTGCTCATATACTCTATACATATATTAAACTTAATATATAAAAAGAGATGAGTTACAAATGAAATTTTAAGGGAGAAAATAGGAAAAATATAAAGATATGTTTATTACATTCTCTTAAATGAAAAAATTACGCTATCTTTTTCAAATACAATAAATCGTTTTTATTTTTTTAAAACTAACCCCTTCCTTTAATGCAATGAAGGTTCCTAGTGTCCAGAACTTTCATTAAATTTGCTAATTTTAATTAATTAATTTTAATTAATTAATTAATTAATTAAAATGTAAGAGAAAAGGTATCAGAGCAAATATAATTATAAACAAACTTGTGAACTTACAAAACTTAGAAATCATATATATATATTGTAATGATAATTACCCTTTTGACAATCAGTAACAGTAATTATTCAGTCATCTAAAGAAACATAAATAAATGTGATGGCTTATGGCACTTCAAGATGGAATAGTAGCCTGCTATATCATAAAATATATTAAATTTACAAATTTTAACATTTTTATTTTTTATTTACTTGCATTTTTTTTTCTTGTATAGCATATAATTAAAGTAATTTATATTAATACAAATTCATTGTTGATTATATAGAAAAAGATAAGTGAACTAAATTAATAACTAAATTTTGTGTGACAAAGATGTTTGTCATTCTAATATTTATTGTAAGTATTTGCATTTAATGTAAAAATCATAATTTAAGGCTAAAAGATGTTTATTGTACTGTTTGTTCATTTTGTAGGCTTTTATTGTGACACATGTAGACACAATTGTGTTTTATGGACTGATTTATATAGTCATTGCAAAACTCACTCTTAACATTTAGTCATTCTTTGATTTTTTTTTTCTAAAAAGAAAATAGCCATATTTATTTATAAGTGACTATGACTAATAAAAGAATATTTTTAGCAGTCTTATAGTAGAACTAACAAGATAAAACACTGGTGAAGCTTAGAAAACAGAAAAAGGATTTGTCTTTGAGAAATATGTAAAATATCCACACAAATAGAAATATTATGCACATTTATATAATTTTTTTAAAAAAAACTAATACTATATTTTTATAATAATAATAAATAATTAATCGTTAAAATAACTGTAGTGATTACATTAATTTGTATCAAATATTTTAAATGAAATATAACAATTTTTTTTAAAAAATTTAACATAATAATTTAATATTTTTGCTAAAAGATGGCAGCAGCTTTTAAATGAATATTGAAATTTAAAAATAATAAGATGATTTAACATACGATTTCAAACAATTAACAAATATTAAATTACTTTCTTACTCTTACCAAAATAATAATTACTGTATATATATTTTTTAAAAGATTTCATTATTCTCGAAAAAAATGAAAGATTATATAAATACAGACTAATCAGTAATACGTCTTCCTTGAAAAGGGAAATGGGTGTTTCAAAATGCACCCATAATATTTAGTTTGACTTCTATACTAATGGATGGATAGTTTGCAATATGATGGAGCTTTGAAAGATGCACTGATAAAAACAAAACAAAAAAGTGAAAAAATATATCCAGTAATAGATTTAAAATAAGACTTAAATAGCAATTGCATATATTTTTGACTTAAAAATATATTACTTAGAAAAGAATTATATTCTTACAGTAAACTGAAGATAAAAGCAGAATAATAAAAACAGAAAAATATAGTATATAGAAGAATCAACCACAATATCCCAGTGAGATCAATTTTAAGGCATTGGTTTTGTCTTAAATATAAAAGGTATTGTTGCATGTAGATGCTAGCTAAAGATCCAGTTCAAGAACAGGAGTTATTTACTAAATAAGTACAAATTACTCGAATGTTTAAATATGTATTAAGACTTATAAAATAAAAAAATGATTATACATTTTATTATATTTAAAATAAAACAACTTACATGTATTTATATACATGTCGTATATTTGTAGAAAACCTAAAAGGGTATTCCATAGGTCAGCTGATCAGTTTTTATGATTTTTCCTTACTTTGCCATCTAACAAAAATAGTTGAACACATATTTTCTGAGCTTCATTAAATGTGATTTCTGAAAGTGCTCTTGAAATTCTCAACTACTTGAAAAAACTTTCTACATACTATCCACATTTGAATTCATGGATATGAATGATAGCTGATGCAATTACAAGGCAAAAGTCTATCACTGCTCCAAACAAGCATAAATGTAAACACTTAATTTTTAACACTTTAGCTATTTTTCCAATCTTATTTCATTCTCTAGCTAATAATAATTAATTAGGCACAATTAACTGGGTTGGCTAAATTCTATTGTCTTCGAGTGAAAAAAAAATTGTTAAATCTATTTGGAATTTTTAAAAATATTAAAATTTTAGCCCGCCTAAACTTAAATTCCAGATCACAGACATAAAGACAAATATGTTAACCATTACATTATGAAAATCATATATATATATATTGTAACAGTAATCGCCCTATTCACAATTGGTAATAAACCAGTTGACAGTAAAATGAAAATATATATATATTCGGCAAATTTTAGGGGGATTTAATGACAACTAACAGGCAACCATGTACATGATTGTGAGTCTACAGCCAAACTATATTTAATTGACAAGTGAATATTAGTCATCAGCAACGATCAAATTGAATATGCATAAAAACAAATTTCCATACACATTCAATTGTATTTCCTGATTGTTATCCCCCCCCCTTCCATCTAATGATTTATTACATTAACAAAATAAATAAACAGTTTAATTTGGATGAAAAATGATAAGCAATAAAATTATTAACAAAAAAATAACTTTAATTAAAGAATAGGATTATATGATAATGTTAATAAAAAAATGTATTTACATATTTACAATTAAGAAAATTATATGGTGATCAGGAGTGGGAGGGGGAAAATCTTTGTAACTTACAATATTAAACCATCAAACATCACATGATCACCATTCTTTATGCTTACACAAGCTGTTCTTTACAGAGGCAAAGCTCTCCATATAGTAAATAAAAGCCATAAGCTAGAAACTAGTCTGGAGATATTGGATGAGTAGGCACTAGAAAAGGATTTTATGCACAAACCTTCCTGCATCCATTGATTACTCTGGCTTGCACTGAATGGCGCTACTGTATGGAGATTTGCCCCTGCGTAACTTATAATATCTTTGAGGATAGTTATAGAAAGTTCAGTTGATTTACTTTTAACATCTTTGTGGGCTCACATATATATTTTGTATCTGCAAATGTAGGAATATGACCATTAATCATTAAATTTTAAAGACTTAATCATTAAATTTTAATGTCTTCTGGCAATTAATATTTTTAGCTTCCTTTGGTTCCTTCCGGAGCTTCTTTTTATAAGAGTTTCCATTGTGATTTTCTTCTGAGCATTTAAAATAAGACATATTCACAGATTAATTTATATAAGAACATTTCTATAGGATAATCATTGGGTGACATGTTATCATTTTATAGCAAGTAACTGTCAAATATTTTTTCAGCATTCGTAGTGATGAATAGATCAGCAAAATCAAGGTTAATTTTTAAAAATTTTTTGTCTACAGCTCTATATTCAGCTACAATACTGGGAAGATCAGGGAAAGCATCCTGGAATGTCCTCTACTCCATAAAGGATATGATATTAACTTTAAAAAAATCCTTAGAAAGTTTTATTGACTTCTATCTAGTACAAGACATGTCGACAGTGTGTTACAATTCTTCCTACAGTTTCTTAAAAAGCAGACTTTAGAATGCTTCTGTTGGTTCCCATAGCAATGTTTTTATTTTTATTTTTCCTTCAGTCATTTGCGATTATTTTCTATAGCAATGTTTATTTTATTTAAAATCGTAATTGTTTTTTTTTTTAAATAATAAAACAATAACACATTTTCGTGCATTGGCACTCCCCAGAGGTGCTAGGGTAGCTTCAGACATTAGATCTAAAAATACCAACCCAAAGGCAGCATTTATCTAAAAGTTATCTATTGAGTGAAAAATATGAAATTTTCATATACCTATACATGTCTTCAAACCCAGCTATCCAACTCAAATAGCTATATGGGGTTGAAGATCTTCAGCCATACCATATATTGGTAGTCTTAGCAATATAACATCACATAAGACAACATCTGAAGCCACCCTAGCGCCTCTCTGAGAAGTGCCAAAGCACAAAACCATGGTCAGAGGTTGGGGGGGGGGTCCTGACAGAGATATTTTAAATGCTTTCTCTGGCTAATTGGCAATGTTCATTGTTTTTATCTTATTGCTCATTGTTTTTATATTACAAGCTTAAGAGAATTGGGTCATGTGTTCTATGACTCTTATTTTGAATAACACATTTTATCTTTATACTTATTTTTAACATTCTAAAACCACTTTAAAATTTATTCTATATGCATGATTAATATTTTTATACATAATAAAAAAAAATATTTACATAAAAAGAACACTTGTAAACTCAGATGTGAGGGTTACATATATATATTGAAATGATATTCCATAAGAATATATATTTCATTTGTGTGGAAAAGAAATGTTACTTAAATGAAATAATATAATTTAAATAGGTGATGTCAATAAATGTATTTCAATGATTTTTTTTATATTAGTGTTGTTGTTGTTTAAATACATTATGCATTTTTTGATTAAATAAAGTTAATGTTATAAGATTATAATTTAAAAGTTAATTTATTTATAATTATATAAAGCATTGTTTTATTAAAATCAATTTTTATTATATGTAAAATATTGATTAGTAAAGAACTGATATTTACTATTTTTATTAAATATTTTAATTACAACTATAAAGTAATCTATTCACAAGCATTCATGTGTTCAGATTAAATCAGCTGATATTCTTAAAAGGAAAAGAATATAATCTACAATTTCCACAATGAGCTGCTACTGATTTCATCCCAAAAGATGGAAATAAATTTGAATTGATAACTTTAATCTGTTTAATCTCTTAATCTAAAATAAGTAGAAATACTTTCCAAACCATTATTTGATGATGTAAATCATTATTATTTTTTTTCTCTTCAACTTATTATAGACCTGAAAATGGAACTCCCTCAAAATGGTCTGATTTTGTTTATTGCTCGACTAGGATATTTTGATAAATTGCCAAAGAAGGGCAAGACTAGGATTGAATAAATAAATAAAAGAAAAGAAAAAAATAATTTATGAATCTTTATTTTTTTATTGAATTTTTTAAAAAAATAAACTGTTTCTGATATAGACATTTCTATATAATTATTAATTATTCATGATACAATTATTGTCAGTTCTTAAACAATATTTAAATTTATAATTTGTTGATAGGTGTATCTTTTTTAATTAGCATTTTAAAATGTTTTATTTCTGTAAATTCAAAATGTAATATGAATGCTATAGAGTACTGATTTACTTTTATCTTATTAAATGTGAAATATTTTGATGACATTCTGAAATGCAAACTACATTAATATAAAATTCAAGTGGTATAAATATGCATGTAATTTCATGTATGTGTGTTCGTTATTCATTTATAAAGTTGAGCTGCATTATGATGTTTAATTATTAGTAATTATTTGTTTTATATGTGATGATTAGCTGATACAGCAGCATTTTTAACTTTTAAATATTGAGTGATTGAAGGTATATTATTTATGGTGTATTGTTAGTACCCAGTTTAACCTTTTATAAAGCTTATTGTCTCCATTGATTTGTTTTTTATTAAATACTTTAATGAGAGTATGGGTGATTTTTTTTATGCATTATTAAGTACAGCTTATTTTAGTGATGAATCAGCATGGTTTTCTCTAAATATGTTATATTAATGGTAATTATTGTATTACTGCTGTTACTTTTTCACTTCTATAACTAAGTTTATTTCATATTTATGATGCATTTCACTATCATTCTTTTTTGTAAGCATTCATTGTCTGGGTTGATCTAATACTGGTTGTACATCAGTGCTATTTATGCTTATTTATTATGGGGACTTGTCAGTCATGGATGTATTTGTCAATTTTTGATATATGAATTTAAATGTCACTGATCATTTATCAAAGCATTATTGTTTTGTTTTTAGTAATAATAAATAAATTTTGTTTGCTAAATATATATTAAGTTCATTTCCTTATTTATAAATACTTAGTAGGTTATTTAAAAATAAACACTTTTCTGACCTTCAATCACCAGACTGTGACTTTGCTAGTAAACTTAACTTCTTTTCCTATTGTTTATTCTCATTTGTTTGGAATATAATATAATAATTTGGAATAAAAAATGAGTCTAGGTTTTTTTATCTGGTGGCGCTTTCTGGAAAATCTTACACAAACTATACTAAACTACATTAATCATTACAATATATATATTTTCCCCCCCCCCCCCCCCCCCCCCCCCCCGGGGGGGCCGCCGGGGGGGGGGGGGGGGGGGGCCGGACACACACTTATGTATATAAATTCATAATTGTATTAAAACTGTTGCAGAAAAACACGAATCAATAAAAATTCTGCATCAAATTATATCACTTAGGCTTATTAATAATACTAAAGATAAAAGAAACATTGAAGAAACCCACCAGGTGGTATATAAAATTGTGTGCCCTCAAATGGGGTGTGATTCGGTTTATTATGGAGAAACTCGTGCCACAGTGGGCAATAGATTGGCTCAGCACAAATAAACATACCCAAGAGCAATAACCAAAAAAGAAGGCACCTCTGTATTTGCTGATCATCAGCAAGAGCTCAACCACAGATTTGAGCCCTCCAAGGCTGACATTTTATGCACAGAAAGAAACGATATCAAAAGGAAAATTAAGGAAGCTTGTTTCATCACCAGCGATGCCAAATCAATAAATAGAAGACACTTGTTTTGCTATTTCTAAAAAATGGATGGTATAGGAGGCAATTTGCATACATTTGTATATAACTAACAATCTAAAAAGACTATGAATACGGAGCAACAAGGGCTCTGAAAGCGCTAAGTCTGCAAATTAGAATATATAAAAAAAGCCTATAAATTATTACATAAAAAAGTTTCACCGTAACGCATCAGCGTATTATTAATCACTTAGTTTGGAAATTACTCAAATCAACTTCATAAATCAAAAAAGAGTCAACAAAGTGTGCAAAATATCTCACATGCCAATCAAATTTTTACTGAAAATCATTTAGTGTAAGGAATTTAATTGAAATAGAATTGTAGATATATAAATTAGTTTCAGGAGAATGATCATAGAAAAATAGATATGATAGAGCATTTTCACTGCTATTATAGGGAATGTCTTTAAAAAACTAAACATGTTATGAAGAAGCAGCTTTATAAATATCCTGGAAAATTTATTTGTTGAATAAGTGTTGGGGGGTAGCTGGATTGGACAAATACAAATGTGGATTCAGGATTGGTGGATCTACTGATGACATCACACTTATAGCTAAACATATACAAAATACTAAAAAACAAAATAAAAAAATGAAATTAAGGCTGAGCATGAAGAAGTCTAAAATTATGACAGCAGGGATAGCAGTTACCTCAAACTGATGAAAAGAACATGGAAGTTATTGATAGGGTTTGCTTTCTTGGATCAATCAATAACAAATAATACAGAATGCAAGATTCATTACAAATTGACACTAGAAACTGCTACAATGAAGATTCCGAAAAAGAACATTAAATGTAGGAGTATATCTTTAAAAACAAAGATTAAAAATGTTCAAAGTAATGTATTTCCTGTGTCTCTACAGATGTAAAAGTTAGACAATGAAAAGAAATAAATAATAAATAATAAAACTTTTAAACTATGATGCTATCAAAAAAAAAACTACTCAAAAGATACTTGAACAGATACGACCTGAATATTTGTTTAAACCACACATGGTTAGACTAAAATTGCCTTATCCTAATCATATAAAAAAAATAAAAATTCATTAGAATACCAGCAATGACATGAATGAATTACATCATTATACAGCATATGAGTAACCTGAAAACCAAATATGACAAGTTAATCATGCGATACTCTGGAATCTAGTTCAACTTGGTAGTATCTAGTAATCATAATATACTCAGACAATGAGTTCTGAGATTAAAAAGATATAATTAAGAAATTACACAAATATATTTAAAACTTTTATTTAAATGTCAAAATATTAATTTCTCCCCCCCCCCCCAAATATAATTTATAATTCTTTTCATAAAAAAAAATTTTTTTAAATGTTTAAATTCTTTTCTTCAATTAAATAACTTTAAGTATATATATGTATCTATCTTTACATAAAATGAATTAATACTTTAAATAAAAAATAATTTTGATCACATCTCACACACATGAATAGACTTTTGATCCAATACTTAAAAAAATAATTTTTCTAGAATCTAGATCAGGGAAGAATCTGCTACCCAGGGATGGTTAAGAATGTGGTCCATTGCAAAATTGTAAGCTTATTTAAAATATTATGAGATTTTTTATGATTATGTGTCATAATGTGATTAAAATAAATGTATGAAAACACTCAAATATAATGACAAGTATCCGACTGGTTTTGTTTCTCTTTTTTACTTTTATAATATAAAAAAAACATTGATCATGTTTTATATATATGCACATTTTCTAGATCAGGGATCACAAACTTTGAATCTGCTCAATGAATTGAAAAGACTCTCTGAATGGGTTCCTACATAATTAGGATTATTATTTAAGGGCTATTTGTTTATCTGTGTTGGTGGAAATCAAAAAATTATGCATGAATCTTCTTTTTTTTTTTGCTTATCAGTTTCCGTTAATGATAGTTCATTTAATGTGTAGTCCAATGCAACTCTTCTTTCCCCAATATGACCCAGAAGTTGGACATCCCTGGTCTACACAGTTGAAAGTTTTGAACCTTCTCAATATGTTAATGAATAATTCCTACATATGAATTCAAAACTAATTCACTGTTAAGCAAGAGTTCACTAATAATTCTGGACATAGACAAATTAAAATCTAAAATTCTGGCGAATCCTCCGACAAACTATTGTATCTGACTGATTTTAAAGTACACCTAATTCTCTTTTTACGTGATAGATTGGTTCCTGAAAATTATATGTAAAATAAATTTGTGTAAAAAAATACATTGTATATATGGAAAATAAGGAAATTGATTCCAGACTTAAGAAATCACCGAAAATAATTAAATAAGCCATACAAAAAATTTCCTTAGAATGTTATATTTTTTGTATGCTATCAAAATTTACTTCATACACATTTCACATAAACAAAAAAATTTATAAGAATATAAATTTCATTTGAAAAATAAAAAAACTTGAAAGTGATAACACAATGAAGCACTCACTGATTTCTCTGCACACGCCACCGAAAACTTTAAAGTTCAGAGTATATTGTCACTTCCATGTTATAAGTATAAAATAAAAATTTAAAATAAAGATTATTAATATAATTTATTGGAATTTATTGCTTTTATTTCATTTAACTTATTAATATTTATTTTATAAAGCGCAAACGGTATTGAAATTAAACTGAGAGACTGCAAACCTCTCAAGTGCTTATAACTATCAACAGCCAATCAGATCGTAAACACTGAGACAGAGAATTTAACAAAAAAAGGGTGGTTCCACCCTCTTCTTTACTTGTCTTTCTATATATCCAAGCCAGTCTAATTTGGACTCAGTGAGTTGAGTGTGAAGATATTTAAGATTCACGTTTTCAGATCTAAGTACTTTAGACTGGCTTGGATATATAGAAAGACAAGTAAAGAAGAGGGTGGAACCGCCCTTTTCTGTTAAATTCTCTGTCTCAGTGTTTATGATCTGATTGGCTGTTGATAGTTATAAGCGCTTGAGAGGTTTGCAGTCTCTCAGTTTAATTTCAATACCGTTCGTGCTTTATAAAATAAATATTATTTACATATGTTGCTGCAAGTTATAACATCGAAAAACTACTGTGTAGTAAATCGAAAGATTTCACGCTATATGTTTGTAATTTGGACTCAGTGAGTTGAGTGTGAAGATATTTAAGATTCACGCTTTCTGATCTAAGTACTTTAGACTGGCTTGGATATATAGAAAGACAAGTAAAGAAGAGAGTGGAACCGCCCTTTTCTTGTTAAATTCTCTGTCTCAGTGTTTACAATCTGATTGGCTGTTGATAGTTATAAGTGCTTGAGAGGTTTGCAGTCTCTCAGTTTAATTTTAACTTATTAATATTTTTTTACTTTAACAAATAACACATTCAAAAAAAGAAATTGTAGACCCCTGGAACTGTACATTTATCAAAAATACAGGTGCCATATTGCTTGCCCATAACGGAAAAATACCCAAGATTTTATTTGCTGTCACTTTCTGACAATAAGCACATACATTTGCGCATGATTAGAATACCAATGCTATCACTAAACGTTGCAATGTAAAACTTATCATTTATTGACTTTTGGCAAAATTAATAAATTAAATTTAAACAAATTTAAATTTTTTTAACATCAACACCTACAATAATTATTTTAAAAAAAAAAACAAATATCAAAATGCAAACAAAGCATCAATACCAAAAAGATAATAAAATGTCAAAAAAGTTATAATGCAGATAAACAAATTTCCCCATTTGCAGGAATATTGCCGAAAATAGGATTTTTGTTGTTAAAATAATGAAAAATAAAGAGATGAAACTTTTTTTTTTAAATTAGATGATAGTAACAGACAATTTTTTTTTTTAGTTTTGTGACATAGTCTTGAGAACTCGACCTCAGAAACAAATCTCTAAATAAACACGGAATTAAAAATATTTATAATCTTCTAATAAGAAAAATAAATTACTTTATATTACTTACATGAAATTACTTAGAATTTTTAAAAAAATGTTTAATAACAACTTAAAACAATCTAAGGATTACTTTGAGAACATAAGATGATTTTTTAAGCCTTCCAGGCAATAATGTTTGTTTCTTCATTCCAATCATGAATATTTCATAGCAACTCTAATCCCAAAGTACCATATTTATTTATTTATTACCAATTATGTTATTTTAAAACAACTAATGTAGAAAAAGAAATATCTATATTTTTTAATTTGTGTTATTTCAAAATCCTACAAAAAAATCATGTAAGAAGAGAATTAAGTGTATCTACATTATTCATTTAAAAAAAAAAAGTTTAAGGTTAATTAAATAAAACAATCTAAATTAAAAATTGATTAAAATATCAAATTATTTTATATAAATATTTAAAAACAGATATTACACATGGAAAAAAATGGACTAAAATTAATAGTATTATATGATTGTATTTATTAAAAATAGACATATTAATTTTTAATTTGGGTAAAATTTTTAACTGACTAAAAATGATAGAAAATGCAATAAATGATTTATAATCATCATTTTCAGCCATTATTAATCCACTGCAAGATGAAGATTCCTTCAAGTTCAATCCAGCTTCTCTGAACTCTAGTCCTACTTCCCCACAACACCTGCAAATTTCTTATTTCATGCATTTATTTCATATGTGGTCACTTTCTATGTTTTTTACAATCTCTTAGGATCCAGTTTAAGACATCAACTGTCCCATCATGATCTTTTCTAGCAATGTAACCAGCTCCACACCATTTCAGTTTCTTAATTATTTTAATGATCTCATTGATATCTGTTTCTTTGGGATCTCTTTTTTTTATCTCTAACATGGATCTGTCCATGTTTTGTTGAGTAGTCTGAAGCCCCTGAATTCCTTTTCTGTAATTATCCATGTATCATATCCATACTAAGAACTGGTAAACCACATCTATTAAAAATCTTACTTTTCAAGGTTTATTTCCTTTTAACCCTTTGACCCCCAGTACGACTTTTGTACGACTTGTCTAGAAATTTCTATTTTGAGCTGAGTTTACGCGTAAACGGTAAACGTCACACATACGCGCAATACGTCATTCTTTGCGCAATTTCAATATCTACCTGAAACTCTAAGAATTTTTTCTGTACGACAATTTTTAGATTTTTTATGAATATTTTTAGCAAAGTGTACCTAAAATTTTTTTTTTTATTTTTCTCATTTTATTTATCGTAAAAAAGTTATTCCACAATTGTTGGATCAATTACTGAAGATTTTATTGTGATTTTCCGTTGAAGTTGTCCGTGATTCTGGGCTCTCTTCTCAAATTACGTTTTTGGATAACGTTCAAGGGTATGTAATTACTTTTTTTTATATATTTTTTTTTTATAAATTATATTTTATATTTACTAAAACAAATAAATATGTTATATAATAATAAATTATAATATTTTCAATGTACTGAAACAAATAAACGTTTTTTGATAACATTCGCGAGTATGTAATTACTTTTATATATATATATATTTTTTATAAATTATAATATTTTCTATTTACTGAAACAAATAAATATGTTATATAATAATAAATTATAATATTTTCGATGTACTGAAATAAATAAATATGCTATAGAATAATAAATTATAATATTTTCAAATAAATATGCTGTAGAATGGAAAAAAGTTGGGGACTGGGGTATCTGTCACTGCGTGAGCTAATGCATTTTTTGGCATGATTATAAATATGAATAGTGTATCATGCATGACCAAGTTTGAATTTATGGACGAATTATTGCATCAGTGCTAAAGTTATGACCCTCAATTGATTTGTGTCAATTTTAGGCAAGTAATATAGGATATTGTATAAATTTTCTGGCTTCTTCAATCTATCCAGTTATTGTTACAGTGCCATGTATTTGAACTCAGCCTTTCTTCATATTTTTTATGCAAAATAATAAATATATTTATATACAAGTTCATGCTACACAACTGGAATTTCATGTAATATAGGATATTTATACACACTTTCTGGTTTCATCAATCCATCCATTCTGTATTATAGTGCCATGTATTTGAACTCAGCCTTTCTTCATATCTCTTATGCAAAATAATAAATATATTTATATACAAGTTTATGCTACACAACTGGAATTTCATGTAATATAGGATATTTTATACACAGTTTCTGACTTCATCAATCCATCCACTCTGTGTTATAGTGCCATGTATTTGAACTTAGCCTTTCTTCCACACATGTAATCATTGTTAATAATAATAAAAAATTATCTTTATTGATTTATTTTTATTCATTTTATTTTTTATGAGTTTATTTATTTATTTTTGAATTACACTGTTCTATTACTTTTTTCTCCACTAAAAACCATTCATATTTTTACAGATAATTTACAAAACTGAACATATCTGGCTGTGGAATGAAAATGGATCACAGCAAGTCGGCTGTTTTAGTAATTTTCTCAGGGAAAAATTACCTCAGGTAAGACTTCCAATACATCATTTTTTTTGTAAATTTGTGAGGAATGTGATGAAGCTGTTTATGAAAGTGTCATTTTATCATTTGAATTTCAAAATTTAGGATTTGTGAATCAGTGTAAAAACAAACATTCTTAAATCTGTTATAAATATTATTTTTTTTAACTTTTTCTTTATGAAATGATTATTTTAACAGCTTCATTATATTCTTTCATATATGTACTTGCTTTTACAACATTATTTTTATATATTTATTACATTCAAACACAAAATATCTAAGTTATTAGAGTTAGGGTAAATTTTTTTAAAAATTAAAGATGGCCGCCTGGTTTTCAAAGGGTTAAGATTATCATTAACATACTTATTTAAAGATATCATTATCAATGATTGGCTGCAAGAATTTGGCTCTTGTATATTGAGTTAAAGTATTTTTTTTAATTAAAATATATATATATTTGAAATCAGACCAAAATCAGTTGATGCATATACTTTTTTAAAACGAACTTTATATAAATAAAATGCAATATGAAATAAAATTCAATATACATATCAAATGATAAATTTAAAATATATTTACATAATATTGCTTTCAACTTTACTCTGTAGTAACGGCTAAAATTCAAATTAATTTCTCAGACAGAATAATGAAGAGTCTCATGGTACAGTGTTTAGTAAGTATATCTGCCATCCAATGACTTATGTTACAAATTTCAGTGAAGCTAGACTATATAGACAGCTAAAAATTTTCCCGAAAATTTAAGATGTATAACAGTCTCATAGATAATGGTTACCTAGTTATTCTTAGCTGAAAAGTAATTACCTGGACAACAAGTCACTTAAATGAGTATTAATTGGCTGATAATTGAGTTCGTACTGATACTTTTTTTATTCTAACATATATATATATATACTACAAAATGAAGACTTCCCTCCAATTTTATCATTAATCTCTCACTATGACCAGGATAAATGATAAATAATTTTTTAAATAATACATTGAAACAACTTATTTTTTTACAAAAATTAAAACAATATACATATGCACCATATGCTAACAAAAAAAAAACCACCAGTCTAGCTGCATAAATACTGGAAATAATCGGCCCAACGAACAAAAATACTTAAAACATAATTGAATGAGTGTGTGTTTAGAGATTTATTTTTATCTTTTAAATAGATTTCTACTTTAAAAAATTAAGATTGCAGTTGTTGTTTTTTTCTGTTCAAGACATCTTAAGAGAAATGTCAGCAGAATCCCAGAACTTCATTGTGAAGTCTGCCAAGAGTTTTAACATTACAAATCAAATTATCATGATTTTGCAAAATATAATTACTTGAGAAAAATTTAATCTTATTAATTTACATTGGAAAACCAGTTGTAATCTCATAAGCTGATTTCATTATAAAGTCGACACATTAGTGAATAATAATCGAATTCCGGATAAAAGATTTACTTTTCAAATTCAATCCCTCCCCTCCCCCCTCTCTTTCATAATACTCTTTTTTAAATAACAAACAAAATTTACAGTAAAATTAGATTGAAATATGAATGAAGGTAAAAAGGATTGTCTTACTTTTTGAAGGTTATTTCTTCCTTCCAGATCTTTAAAATAAAACAACAAACATCGTGATCCTACTTGCAGCATATTTTTAAGTACACTATGAGCAATGAATAATTCCAGAAAATCGTTAGCCAGTTATGTTCTATTCACACTAGTTTCTAGCTTATATCTTTCATCAATGAGAAGTTTTGGATCTAGATCTGGTGCACTCAATTTTTTGAATCTAACGTATCTTTTTCAAATAACAATCTTTTACTTCTTTTTTACCAACAAGCCACAGCCTAATATTCAAAGACATCTTGATGTTTTAAATCTAAACCAACTTGCTTGCATAGTTTTGTAGATTTAATAACCAGTTGCATTTTTAATAACTAGAAACACCTATATTTTTAAAGAGCTGATCTATCTCGCCTGTTCTAATATTGTCACCCAGTATAAACTTGAGTAAGCAATAGATGCCAGATGATATTTAATAAATCCATACCTAGTGTTATCCTATCTATAAGCCCAGACTTTTTACTTCAGCAATAAATTTTGGATTGTATCTTTCTTACAGCAGCCATCTTTTACTCCTTTTACAATCAAACTACCAATATGAAATTCAAAAACATTTTAATGTTTTGTTAAACTAATTTGTTATCTAGAACTTATTGATTACAAGCTTACCTTAGGTGACAGAACAGAAATATGAAAAATAGATTGGGTACTGATAAGTATTGTTTAAGCTGGAATCATGTGGTGGTTTGTTGATTTTATGACAAATCCTGGCAAAGTAAAATAGGTGTCTATGGTTACCAAAAAACTGAGAACATATGCAAGCAAATTGGCTTGGATTCAATGTTTTTGAATTTCAGACCGATAGATTGTTACTAATAAAAATTTGCTTTTAGATGACTGATAGAAAAGAGATGCTTAAAGATATTCAGATGCACTAAATCCATATCCAAAAATAATAAACTACAAATTAATCAGAAAATACAAATAAAATAGCAATGGATAAGAACTTATTAATCACTACTGTTGCAGTCTATTGATTATACTAAATCAACACTACATAACAGAATTGAAGGAGAAATGGATTAGTTACTTAACATTAAAATAATTTGAACAAATAATAAATTATTAATCAAATCTATATTAAAGTACTTATTATTAAGTTTAGATTTAGCAAAAATATGAAATTTATTATAATTTCATTTCCTTAGTTTTCATTGCAACAAATTCATCAATATTAAAATATTTTCAAAATCTACATTTTTTTCTTATCTCAATGAAGAGAATTGTGGCCTTAGATAATTATATAATGGAATAATTTTGTTAATCAGAACAATTTCTCTTGACCATGTGTTGATTTTTTAAATTCACACGTTGCCACTGAAATTGACATTATTGAAAAACTTTCTAACATCACTTCCAAATTTGAATAAGATTAAATATGGGGGAATTTGTTAATTAGTTATTGATGTTGCATACTACTTAAAATTATTTCAGATGAAATTTCTATGAAACTTTTAAGTGCCAAATCAATGACCGCATTTATTAAATAAAATATAAAGAATCACTTTTCTTCAGTTAAAAATTCAGTTTGAACACACTTCATTTAATAATATACAACTTCATTGCACATGTTAAATTTGGGTATTTATTAGCGTAATAAATAATACTCTTATTGAATTTCTATACTTTTTCATTTATTTTCAAATTCAGGAAGAATATTCACATCGCTTATTAAAGCTTTACATTCATCAAATATACTTTCAAAGATATTTTCTCTTATTTGTTGCAGGTAATATAATAAATCATTTTATTAAGCAGACATCTTTATACTGATTATAGAGCTTTTAAACATTTTCCACTTGTTTCAAAACATTGTCCAACACAGATAAAATGCATACAAATTTGCAATCTATCTGTGCAAGAGTTGTTTTAATTTTAATATAATGTAATTCTAAAACTATAGAATATATGTTGATAATGATATACTTGGTGTACTACATTTGATTTTTCCTTTTAGTTTCTGCTTTACCCATTGCATGAATCTACTGAAGCCATACTAGTGTCACTCATTGATAAATTGAACATTTTGGAATAAAATTGCATTTTTCTAAAAGTATATAATACTAAAGTACAAATTAATTCTAAATTATATGTATATTTGGTAAATCTTATTAATTGTAAATTATATGTTTCTTTTTTCTTTCTCTTTGTACTTGTTTTTTATTTGTCCTTCAAATTTTATTAATTTTCTTATTTGTCTTTCAAAACAGACAAACAAAAAAAAAAGGTGTCACTTGAAAATGTCAAGTTTTATGAAATACATTAATAAAGGATCAAATCCATTTAAAAATGCATTACTTAATCAATATATATAGTTCAATAAAACAATGAATTGGGGTAAAAACTAAAAATTTAGAAAAAAAAAAGTAAAATGACAATTTTTTTTATTTTAATTTTGATTATTGGCAATAAACAGTCAACATCCAAAAAAAGTCTACAAAGAGATCCTGATTCATTGTTGTTTTATTGATGAAACAGCATGTGTGATTCAAGGATATGGCTATCACAATTTGGCTTCAATACATGAATGACTGGTGGTTTCCTCTAATCACTGGATTGTCAGAATGCTTTTGATGAGTACAACAATTTAGTTAATTTCTCATTATGGAAAAAATGCTTCATTTTTTAATGATGAACTAACTAAACTGAATATTTACTGTTGTACAAGTACAAACACATATTTATTTTGAAATTAGTTTGTAAAATAAAAATAAAAAAAAGACATTTCCACGTTACGGGAAGGGGGGGGGGTCTTTTCAATAATAAACTACATGCAATTCAATTTTTACAAACTATTATTAGTTTATTTAAATGTAATAAATGTTGTAAAAATACAAATCTATGTTCCATTCTTGATGTATTTATTTTTAGATTACTTTATATAACAATCTAGGTTCCACTATTTAAGTCTTTAAATATTCATCAATGTCAAAAGTATGTTGAATCTTCAAGTTATGGAAGAGGTATGTGATGTGATGCACTGTGGCTTCTCATTTATCAGTCAGGAATCTCTAGCCACTATGCCCAGAGAAACCTGTTAGTCATCCTATCTTCCCTTTCCATTCCCCAGTTTTTCCCATATTCTTCTCTATCTTGCTCCATCCCACTTCAATAACATTATCTTTGATCACTATATGGCCTTCATATCTAGATCCCCTTATCTTTCTCCAAACCCAGCATAAAAACCAAAAACCCACTTTCTGTATAATCACTTTGTATATATTTATTCTCCCACAATTTCATTATTTATACCCTTTCTGCTTGTATGCATTTACATTCAATTAACAAATGTCTAATATTTTTCATGCCTTCCTTACATAACTTGCAAACTAAATCACTCACATTCCTCCATTTATGTATATATTCCCTTGTTGCTAATGGTCCTATTCGAGCATTAAACAGTAAACTACTTTGTTCGCTATTATCATAAATTAACTCACCTCCAATATTGTTTACTTCTATATATATTTAAACTATTTTTACTTTCCATACTAATTCTGTATCTCACCAACTCCCTATTTTTTTATTAACGCATCTATTCTTCTATCCCATTCTTTGCCACTACATTACTCCACAATTCTCCTAACACAATCATCCCGTCTTTTGTACAAATATACCGATATAAAGTCTTTATCCAAATCTTCTGCATACCATACTACTTTTTTCATCCATCTTGTTGCCTGTTTTTTACTCATGACTCAAATATTATTTTGGCTATTCTCTTACTATCCATAAACTGCAATCTACCAAACATTTTCATTTTGCTTTTTGCATCTCTCATATAAAAACTTGACCATCCGATTTCTCCTTGAATTGCCTCCTTTGCCATCCCCACATCTGCATCTAATGCATGTCTTCCTACTTCTCTTTGTGTTTTTTCTAAGTAATCTAATATCACTTTACTAACACATAACACATTTTACCATAAGTTAATCCTACTACTGCCACTCACATACAATTCTTGCTACATCATATTTATTATATGAAAACCACTCTTCACATCACATCATTTTTTTCTCCCATTCATCCAAGCAATTTCTCTGATTACTTAAGATGATTCCCAAATAGTTATAGCTATTCACCACATTTAACTTTATATCCCCTAATAAAAATTCTTTCCCTTCTCTTGCCCCAGCATTTATCATCATTACTTTTGATTTTTCTTCACTAAATTTAATCCCCATCTCTTTACCCACTCTTGCACAAGTTTTTGGCATAACTTCTATATCTTCCCTACTTTCTGTGTACAAGAACTTATAAGCAAATAAAAAACCTGATAATATATACACTCCCTTGCCATCTACTAATGGTATCTCTACCCCTCTTCCTAATCTTTCTATTGCTCTCTTCATTTCTCTCAAATACTACAAAAACAAAATAGGTGGCATAAAGCATCTTTGCCTTAGTCCCATCTCACTTTTAGCTCTAACTGATTCTATATTTCCTAATTGATATGTATAGTAATTATTTTCATACAATCTTTTAATAAGATCCACTAAAACACCATTCATTCCCAAATTTACTAAACTTGCCCATAATCCATTTCTATTTACTCTATCATATGCCTTCTCTATATCTATAAAGATTATATATAACTGTCTACCTCTATTCCTACTCATATCTATAAGCTGTGCAACTACAAATAAAATATCTCCTATATACCTATCTGATATAAAACCACCTTGCATTTCTCCGACTATTATTTTCTTCCATTTATTTTGCCACCCTTCCAGCCACTATATATGCAAAAACTTTATATAACACTGTCAGTACCACTACTGGTCTATAATTGTTTAACTTTCTATGATCCTTACTCTTTCCTTTAAATAAGTCTTACTCCTGTATTATTCCAACTATCTAGAAACTCTCTTCTGTGCCATCTTATTAAAACATGATAATTAATTTAATTTTGCTGTATTTTCCAAATTCATCATCATCTCTGCTGTCGTCCATCTAAACCTCTTGCCTTTCCACTTTTCAATTTTTCATTACTTCATTGAATTCATTTTCTGTAAAATAAATACTTAATTATTATATGCTTTTATGTTTGTTATTACTCTGTCCTTCACATCTAATATATTTTTTACATCGATTACATACTTATTTAAGATTGTTTCTAATTCTTCTCTAGAGCTACACCCTTTTTCTTCATCATTTGATAATACTATTTCTTTTTCCCCTACATTTCTTTTAATAAATTTCAAAAATTTTTTACTCCCATCTCTTCCACTTTTATTAATATTCTCCAATAATTTACTATTTAATTTCATTCTCTATCTATAATTATTTATTTTAGCCAACTTTTTTTTTAAATAGTTTTCCCATTTAATATTAATATCTTTTTCAATTTCTGTTTTTAATAGCACATTTATATTCTCTGCATGCTGTTTTCCTCTCTTTTACTTACTCTCACTTTTCAATTACTTTTATTCTTCTGAATATTCTCACCTAAAACCTTATTTGCCACTTTTTCTATTTCATCACCTCAGTCCTTATATTCATCCCCAACCACCTCTTCCATGGTTTCTTCAACTTTTATTTTATATTCTTCTAACTTATTCTTGTCATTCATTCTCCAACCACATCTTACACTATTCTTTCTACTTTTATTACTATTTTCCATCACATTACTAACCATTTCTATTATAAAAAAATTATAATCACTATTACATACTTTCTCTTCATTATCAAATACTTTAATTTTCCATACTTTATTCATTCCCCCTTTCTCTACTAATACATAATCTATTATGTAAAATATATTATTTCTAGATCATGCGTATTGCCCCTCACAAATATATCATAAATTTCCCATGTTCAAATTCACTCTCTAACAAAAAAATTTCAAAAACTGTCCATTCTTGTTATCCACATCATAACAGTATGAGGTCAAAAGTTCCACTCAGTGTTTAAAAGCAGAAACTAAATGGAAAAATAGAATGTAATAAGTTGGCTAAATCAATACCATGGTTATCTTTATAAGAGAAATGCTTTGAATGCATTTGATCATGAAGCTCATCGGGTTTCAGCTTATGTTTTTAATGTGATTTTAAAAATAGATACAAGTATGTCCCATCTACTCATTAAATTCACATACAAAATGTACATAATTTTGTTTAATACTTGAAATATATATTTGAATTCAGTGAAGCAATACTTTTGCCATATTTAAATTAAAATTCAGAATTTGAAAACTGCATAAATTTGACATTATCATTTTTTTTAGAAAGTATCAGCATGTAGGAAATTTTAGTATACCTTTCATATTTATTCTATTACTATATGCCTGACATTAACTTTTTTGTGTCAATATTATCTTTTTCTAATATTTTAGTAATTATCCAATTTCATTTTTCTTTTAAATGAAATCAATGATAATGTTATGACATCATTTTTAATGTAAACATATCTGACATTTTCACAATGAACTCAATATAATGTAACATAAAAAAAAAAAAAATAAAGAAAACTATTTTCCTTTATCCATAATAGTACATCAAATTTAAGATGGTATATTACCAACATAAATTTGTTCAGAATTTTTAAGATAAAATATTAGGGTTTTTTTTAATTAGTAGCAATTATGGCCTTAAAATAATTTTGTGTGATCTTCTAAGAGGTAAATTAATTTCTTATACAAACATATCTCCAAATGTTGGACTATCTAGTTCATTTGCATACGTTTTGCATATCGCTTTGTTTCCTTGCCCTATTTCCTCGTTCTACATCTCGCATTACTGCTATGAATATGAGGCAAATGGCCTCGAAAGCGCTTAGCGTATATAGCTTCTCGTTCAAGTGTTTCGTATGCTTTTTAATTTGTATATTAAATTATCGAGTCAGAAGTTTAAAATCCTTAATATTTTACAAACCCTAGTAAATCTAATATTGTGACAAAGATATTGAAAGTATGCTAAGCATACTATATTAAGACTGTTTTACTGATAAGTTTTTCTTACTCTGTGTCTCCAAGCGCTTAAACATCAAACCATAATAAAGTAATATTTAAATCATTTGCATGATATTCTTATTTTATTATTTTATCATTTTTTTTGCAAAGCAGTTTCAATGCCCTCCACAATTTGGTACGCTGGTAGAGTGTCCGAATCTGGGACGTAAAATCTTCAGATTGGTTTCCAGTTTTAACTTCCAGTGCTTAACCTTCTTATGAACTTCCAAGCAATAAAGCCATTCTATTATTTAATGAGTTCTTAAAACACTTCCACTTTAAAAAAGTAAACATCAAATTTTCATGATCAAAAATTTGGTTAGAATTCTTTCAATCTTCCTCTCTTTTTGTTCTGTTTTTTTTTTTTCTGAATTGTAAATATGTGATTTGTTAATATCACAGCTAAAAGTATGTATGTGGAAAGAACAAGAAATAAAAAAGCTTTAAAATAAATATGCCAATTATTATGAAATAAGATATTTAAACATTATTTTAAAACCAAGTTAATAAAAATGTGTGGTCTTCACATGAAAGAGATTCTCTACAATATGCATCTTGTTCTTATTCGAGTCAATATTCTATTAAAATTATTTTTATTTTACAATAATTGGCCATCATGGTGGAGGATTATTCATATTTCAATATCTTATTCCTTATTCACACTCTCTAATTTCTCAAATTTTTATCATTTTCCTTTCTTAATTTCCCCCACCACCATTATCCACTACTCTCACCATCATTTCTGCCCCAAAAATACAAATATTAATTCTCAATCTTATTCTGTATACAAAATATTAATGTTAAAGACACAATTATTTTCAAAAACTGAAACACTGTGTAAATCTAACCAAATTTATAATTGCACTTAAAATTATAATTTATTTCTGCATATCTTTTTTTTCTTCTCAACATTGTACTATTTGGCTTTTGAACATATAGTTTTTAATTAATTTCAATAATTTAATTCATATACGTTAGGAAAATTTAATAATTAAATACATATATAAAATTTCTATCAAAATAATTTGAAAATCAATACTTACAAACAGCAAAAAATAGTAGTGAAAAATAATTTTCATCTGTTGATTAAGTAGAAATAAAAATTAATATGTGTATAACACAAAAAATAATTAATCTAATGATTTATTGCTCATAAATTGATAAAAAGTGTGAGCATCAGAAGTGGCAGGACTGAACCACAATAGATGGACCCTGAACCCAAAATTTGCCTCTCTACTAATTTTATTTTTCCCCCAAAAAAAAATATTTTGTTTATTTAATTAAATTTTATTTAAGTAAACTCAAATATATTAATATGTAAAGTTTGAATTATTTATCTTAAGTATTTTTAATAATAAATTCAAAATCATACAACATATATTTGTAATAAATAATGAAAGCAAACATCTCAACTTTATTCATAAAAGAACAACCAAAAAATTACAAATATAAAACAGAGGACTCCTTCGCCATTAATCGTAAAGAAGCATATTTTGCTATATCAAAAAGATGGTCTAATTGACTCATTTGCATAGAGTTTGCATATTATACTGATAGAATGATTTCAACGAACGAGTCAGAATTGGCTATGATTATGAGAAGTACAGTTTCTCGAAAGCACTCAGCGATTTTAATTGACTAATTGATATTAATTATACAGCTTTATGTTATAAGTGTGATAGCACTATTTAATATTATCATAATTTGGACAAGCGTAAAGTCATAAATCTACAAGTTATTACTAAATATAAAACAAATATAATTTGCAAAAAGTTTGAGATGAAAATAAATAAATTTAAATCTAAAATAATAATTATAAGAGGGATAATAAAAGAAGGTACCTAAGTAGATCAAACAAAGGTGTTTTGTTGTCGAAAGAGAGTAATCAATCCACAGCAATGATGCTCAGAAACAACATTTTGTAAATGGACAGAATTACATGGGTAAATAGATATACATTTTGTTTTGGCTATCACTTACAATAAATTTAGATTATTGTTAAAAATTTATTTGTTGGAAGATCATTTCTCACAAAAAACATAAATGTGTGTTTGTTTCATTTCCATTAAATAAAGTTATAAGTGGCAATTTTTCAAAATGAAAAAAAAACTGTATAATTTTAGATGGTGGAAGATAATTTCTCACAAAAAAAATATAAATGTGTGTTAATAAAAATTTACATCATTTTCAGTTATAGGTCATTTTTAAAAATAAACAGTGCTCAACTAATACGTAAGTACCATAGATTAATGCTTTTAAGTATTTAAAGAATTACCTAATGATGAAAATAGTAAAAAAGGCATTACAGTAAAAATTGCATTTACTCAATCTTGCTTTTAATAAGAAATGAAAAGTGTATATTTTGTGGCCTGTTAAAGTTTTAAAAAAAGGCTTATGATTTACATCAAGATTTGGTTAATTAGAAAAAAATAAAATCAAAAGCTTTTAAGATGAAGAATTGAAAGAGAACAGAAAAATTAAGTTGGAATATAAAATAATAAATAAAAAATTAATTTATTAAGACAAGTATGAAATGTGAATTAGCATACATTTAGAAATAGAATTATCAATGATAAGTTGAATTTGTTGAAATATTTAAAAAAAGAAAAAAAATTAATTAATAGTTTAAAAAATAAATAAATAAGTATTTAAAAAAAATACAAAAGCTTAGAGAGCATTAAATTATCTTTTGATAGATAATTATAGGTGGGTATGCAATATATGAAAACCAGTTTAGAGTTTTAAAAAACATGGACAAGGATATAATTAAAGTGGAAGGATTACTATTGAAAAATATATAAAAAATAAAAAAAATAATAACTTTCAATGATTTTGAAAATAATTTACAGTGATTATGTTTATGTCAGTATACTGAAGTCAAAAAAGGTTGAAAAAGAGACAATAAGAAATCAAAATTTATAAGATTAAATAATTTTTAGAGGATAGTATAAGACATGGGCATTATCTCTTTAATATTTATTTAAATGAACTGCTAAATGATTATTATGGTTGGAATTAGATTTGGAAAAGTCAGGATAGGAAAGTTTAAATGCATTAGTTGCGATGACAATAGGTACAGTTCTGCTAACAATGAGAATGATGAATTTTACAAAATTGGCATGTGGAATTAATACATTCTGTAGAATAAAAATAACTAAACCTAAAATAAAGCAATATTAAAATTGCAATGGATAGGAAGCTATAAAGCAGATTATTTTTAAATATTTATGTGATGATTAAATAACATAAATATTAGGAGACAATGGCTAAATAGGATTTTAATAAAGAAATTATGTAACCCATTAAACCATTAAAATTAGAATTAATTTGGAAGTACAGTTTTATTTTAATATTATTAGTAAGTACAGCTTTATTTTAATATTTTCCAAAGTGAATTGCCTTTATTTTTTGATTTTTTGCTTCGCGTGTGTATTCGACATTATCTGTGGTTGTCTGTCAAAACGAAAGTCCTATATATTAACATTTGAAAACTTGGGAAGAGAAAAGTAAAGTAGCTTTTGATATGTAGAGTTGGAGAAAGGTAAAAAAATAATGATAACAATACTATATTTTGAAGACAGTAAATGAAACTTCTTTTTTTTTTCTAAAAAAAAAGCATAAAATAAAAAATGAATTTGATAAGGCAAACAGAATAGAAAAATTAAGAAGGATAATGTTAGAAGAATATCTGGAGATAAAGAAAGAACATTTTAGAAATGCAGCAACGTTGACTTGAGGAACCTTCATTTAAGCAGATGACATAAATTGAAAATAATTCAATTTCCTATTATTATCGTTTTTCCATAGGAAAACACACACAATTTTTAACATTGTTTTACAACAATTATTTTCAAAAGAAACTGTCTAGCCCTCCCTTCCCCACCCATCTCGAAAATATTTTAAAAACTATTTCACAAAAAGAAATATTTAAATGATGTGGATTAAAGAGATCAGTTACATCAATAATATATATACAACAATATTCTTTTTTTAAAAAACTTACAAATTATTTAAATCTAATTCTGTAATAGAAATGAAATAATTTTTTTTTAAAAAAAAAAACTGTTTCACCTCCCACCTTTTAAAAAAAAATTCTAAAAGCATGAATCAGAGATAATTACAACCACTAACACTATTTGAACTCATTCTTAAAATTATATTAATGCATTGAGTAGTTTGATGCGGTAGTCGAGTGGAGATCCACGATTTGTGATCAATTCTGTCACTTCTAGTGCTCAAACTTTTTATGAACTCCTGAGCAATAAAGCTATTATAAATATTCATAAATTAATTTCAAAATCGGAACAATGCTGCAAGTCTGACAAAGCATCCTTTATGGTATAATTAATCAAATTCATTCTCAATATTCAAAGAAGAAAAAATGTAGAATTAAAACAATTCTACAAGTTGTTTTCCTTTTGTTATTGGTATTTTTTTTATATAAATACTTTTTAATATTTTAATTTGTGAAGCGCAGATAGTTGAAATTTGAAATAAATTGAGATACTGCCGAATCTCTCTGCACTCGTTACAATACCTATCCGATAGCCAATCAGATGTCATGATAGCCATCTAAACGACAATCAAACCCAAACACAGACAAAGATTTTACGAGAAAAGGGTGGCCACCATTCTCTCTACTTTTCTTTCTATATATCTAAGCCAGTCATAAGTATTTAGGTTTGAAAGCTTGAAGCTTTAAATATCTTCACAAATAACTCACCGAGTCTAAATCATAAACACACAACGTGAAATCCTGTGATTTACTATGTAGTAGTTTTTAGAATACATAACAAGCAGTAAAGTATGTAAATATTTTTAATACTTTTTAAAAATGTATAAGACAAAATTGGACACAGACTTTCCAGTTCCCTTCAGCTATCCACTCTATCTTATATAACCGATACACATGTCCACACAAGTGTGAAGAATATAAATGATTTCCAATAAATGTATTTCGTTTGAAGATTTGCTATCTTAATATAAACTGAGCACTGATAATATATATATGCGGGAGGGGGAGATGATGATCTGGACCAACTGATGAATGCTGTTTCAGCATGAAGTACATATATTGGAGATCATTTATCATTTTCACATGTGTGTGGTCATGTGTATAGGTTATATGGGATAGAGTGGATAGCTGAAGGTTTCTTATTATTTGAAAAAGTTTAACTTTTATTAAGTTTTTTCTAATTCTTCCCTGATACTAATATAACTAGGGAGTCAAGGTTAAACATCGATAATCTAGGACTTTTAATTTTAATCTTTCTAATTTAAAAAAGATAATATAATTAATATACTTCTTACTTTTATTATACATTTCTTACATATTTAAGTACAGTAAGCTACCGTAAATTGAAACAACTAATCTTTCTTACTGCATTACCAAATATGTATCATATAATATTAAATCATCCATGCACTTTACTACTGTTACACAATGCTTTATTTAGCACACACTTTTATAGTTTACAGTTTTGATATGAAGTTTAAACTAATATTAAATAACAATAAACTAAATCTTAATCTCTACTAAACACACATTAACACTATATTGTGTATAGTTTACTGTGTATTAAACATTTGTAATGAAAATATTTAGTAAAAATCTTTTTTTTTCTTTCACTTTCTGCTGGTAATTTTTCACAAGATTAATTGATTAAGGATCATCTTTTTCTTTTTTTTATTAAGCTTTCTAGAAAGCGAGACTATTAATATTATAAGTAATAATCTGCAATTTACAAAAGCACCGCAAGTAGTAATCAGCAATTCTCCAGTCGCAAGTTTTAATACGCAATTACTTTAGCAATCTTCAATTCACACTTAGCAAATCTTTATATATCAGCAATTCACAATTAGCTATCTTTAGTACACAATTTTCTAATACACAAAAATGTTAATTCGCAATTCTAATAGGCAAATCTTAATTTGCAATCTTTATATGTGAATGAAACAGAGATTTCATATACTATTTTTACCTCTTGCCAGATCTTAATTAAAAACATTTAAACAGGGCTATTCTTTGTCTCCTGCCAGATCTTGATTAAGAACGAAAATCTAACCAAGGCCCTTATCTTTTCTTCAAACATTAATTAAATCTTAATTAGAAAATCACTCTCTGCTTTTAAAGTAAATTAAAACAAAATAAACAAAAAAAAAGAATTATCTCAATCAAAACTCGTTACTTATTACTTAGCCAGAATTGGCCACTTGATGGCATTGTTGCCAGGCAAAAACAATACAATGCAACATTACTAGGCCGTGATTTTTAACAATTTTCATTTTCTTTTTTAAATATGGCAATTTTTGGCTATACGATTTTTTTTTTGGGGGGGGGCTCTATTTGTATACCGCTGATATAGTAAAACTTAGTTTTAAAACTGATTTTTATTACCTTTTTTAAATATCATGAACATATATTGATTTTAATCTTTACTTATTAACTGTTTTTTTGACTCATCACATTACCATCAGGGAATTGAATCAGGGTTAAGAGCAGTAGAGCCAAAGAGGTTTTTATCATAATTGATATCAGAACAATTTAAAAAAAATCATTTCCAATTACTTTGATCAATGTCAATAAATATGTAATTAATTAACAAGCTTAATTTCAGAGAATATGTATTTTATTTTATTTTTTATAGTATACCTGGGTCTCTTTTTATGCGGATTTATTTAATGTGATTTTGAAGTTACGCGATTCACGTTTCTCCGGAAGTCGAACTCCGATAATGCACTATTATTTTAAATAATAAATTTCGCATATATTGAAAGTAATAGCACATTATTGGAATTCGACTTTCATCTTAGTAATTTCAATATTTTCAGTGCTTTATAATAGTAAGATTTTATGCAATAATGAAATTAAAATCATGATTTCCACATTTTATGTATACACACATTAAATTTTACAAGATTATAATGTAAATTTGTTCAAACATTGTGCGTGTTAATTTTGCATTTTAAATCACATTCTGTTTTTGCTTTTTAAAAAAGAAAGTAATCAATTATTAATCATTTAGTGTCCACAAGTTTATTTTTAAAAGGTGAATAATAGCAGTGGGCACAATTAAAATTGAAAATTAAAAAATTAAAGACAAAAATAAGAATTTAATTTTTAGTTGTTAGATTAATTACTAATTACGTTGTCACCAGAAAACCATTAATACAATGTGAGAGTGACGTTGGCGCTAGTTGTATTTCCTCTTGTGATTCTTTACCAGTTTGTAAACGAACCTGTTTATCGGCAAATAGTGATAATTAAAACGTGTATAAAAAAACGTAAATTACTGTAAATTATGGATAAAAATATATTGTTTTGAATAAAATTAAATATTATAGTTAAAAAAAGTTTGTCTTGTATCAATTTTTTTCAAATTTGAAATTTTTTATTAGTCATATTTTATTTCCTTATTTTTGTTTTTTTGCACGAATTTTAAAGTAATTTTACATTGGTGCTTTGCTTTTACGCGATTTTTGAAAAATCACAGTCCGTATCCCCCCTTTTCAAGGTAAGTTATGTCTATTTTTGTGCGATTTCATTTGCACGTGTTTTCTGAGGAACCTATCTATCGCATAAAACGAGACCTAGGTGTATTTACATTTGAATGATGATTAAGTTTTATCTAGTATTTTGTGGTAATGTTCTTTTGCAGTTGCTCAACCTTCTTTGTGTAGATAATATTCTTACATTTTAATAAAAAAAAATTGTACAACTATAATCTTTTGCAATTTTGTAATAAAAAATCAAATTAAAAGAATATTAGTATAAATGTATTTATATAAAATCAACCAATATAATTTGATACATTCTTCTTCAGTTTTCCAAATTTATTTTTATTGTTTTGATTCATAAAAATTATATTAATGTAATTTCTTTTTGGAATTAAGATAAAATTGTCATTTGTTGAGTACAATCAAAATCATTTCAGCTACATTTTGATTATAACTATTTGATGAAGCCACAGACACAAACAATATATAAAAACAATGGACTTGGAAATTTTTTCACTAACTCCAAAGCCTTGGTACCATCTATTATATAATAATTTTTAATAAAGTTAAACACATTGACAAAATATACATAAGCTTAATAATAAGATATGTATTTTATATAGCACTATGTTTTATAAACTGTAACAATAATAATCAGCCATTAAGCTAATGCACATGCGCTTATTGGATATTTAACTATAAATGAATACTCTCACTTTCCAAACACAAGATAAAGTCTTTGTGAAAAGATAGACTTTATCTTGTACTTAGAAAGTGAGAGTATTCATTTATAGTTAAATATCCACTAATGGCTGATTATTAATATAAGCTTAGTAATGTTTGTTTTAGTCTGCGGTACAGAAAACTGAAAGATATACTCAGCTCAACAATTTACTTCTATAAATACATTTGGATAACCTTTATCAAATAATGTTTTTTTTTATTACTACATGGATTTAAATTGGATTACCAGATATTAAAAAAGTTGGAGAAATTATTTCAAAATAAACAAATAAAAAGATCGTCAAAAATCATTATTCATGGTTTGTTTATAATATTATATTTTTAAATTTTCAAAAATTTTAATACTTCCATAATAACAAAATTAAGAAACTTTGGACTGCTTTAAGTCTAAAAATTTAAACTCTAAATACAACTCTTTTAAAAATAATATTTATATTAATCATAAACAAAAAACAAGAGTCCATTTTCTTTTTATTTTGTTCTAATGCTCTTTTCCACTAAGTTTAAATATAAGATTTCAGTGGAAGGACTTTCCTCATCAACTTTGTACAATATCAAAAAATTTTGCCTTAGCTGTCTCATTCTGCTACAAGCTTACTTACAGACTCCTGTAAACATATTTTTTATACATACTTTGATTTCATTTTTCAAACATGATGATAACATACCACAACACTAATCTTTTGATGGTAGCTTTTTTTAAAATCATTTTTCCAAATAATGACTAAGACTAATGGATTATTCATAATTAAATTTTATATCAGAAGGTACTTGGAAGTTTCATTGTCTTGTAATAAAATAATGAATCATGATGTACTATATATATTAAATCATTCTGATTAAAAACAGCAAAAAAAAATGTTACATCAAATCAAACTTGAATATTATATAAATAAATCAAACATCCAATTGAAACAAATAGTTATCTGTCTAAACATAATGTGGAATAACTAAGCAATAGATTTAATAGTCAACTCCTACCATTGCTGATGATTTATCATAACTTACCATTCACTAAATATAATTTTAACATCTTAAACACAAAACTATACTATGAAATAATAAAAGTTTTTGACATCATTAATATACATACAAGATAAAAATAAAAAATTCAAATTATTGTAATTTTTGAACTAAATTATATTATGGGAGGGGGGGGGGAGTAATTATTTACACTAATTTTATATGCCACAAATTTTAAATTAACCAAAACATTTAATGCTAAATCTCCATTTTTAAATGGAAATAAGATTTTAAAGTTTCAGTAACCACAACTCTGAACTATTCATATTCCAATTAAATATTACAATCATGTATATTTTATAAACATTTATTGGGTTGAAGCTCTAAACATTATTATTAAACATCAAAAATCTTTAAAAAAATATGATAAAAATAACTAGAATTAAAATACTATCTACAACAGATAAATAATAAATATCTTGCCATGAATAATTTTAATATAAAATATCTTCAAGAAGAGAGCTTTCAAGCAATATACATATTATTTAAAAAAAGCCTATTGGAAAAATAATTTGTATATCCATCAGTCATACCCACAAATCTAAATTCAAATCCAGCTTTTCCAAATCACAAAACAAACTACCATTTTTCCTTCAAGAAGAAAATTCACAATCAACTTAGTTAGCCATCAATATCTTGATACTATTAGATAGAAATTAGTCTAGATTAATCTGGATTGGTCAGATATATATGAGGGGCTGTTTATAAAAAAATAAAAACAGGATTGTAGTATGGGGCATACTAGGAAAGATGTCATATTTCTATAGGCACTAAGCTTATGATTATTTTTAATCTCAAATGTTTTTTAAATAGTATTATAGTTATATAATCAAGACAGTTAACTTATACAAATATATATTGTAATGAATTTGATTTTGTTTTTAAGTTTTACAGAATAACAAAGTAATTTTCAATTATTAAAGAATTTTACTTCATAAAAATATGAGAGAACATGATTTTTTCTAGCAATAAAAACAGAACAAACATGTGGTGATAATTACTTATATATTTGATTGCACTTGTAATTAATTCAATGACAATTTAAACCATTAAGCATCACATGATCACATCTCCCATACTAGCACATTAATTGTTGATAAACAGAGCAAAACTCTCCATACAGCATTGCCACCTGTGCTAAACAGAGTAATCAAGGGATGCCAGAAGGCTTGTGCATAAAATCCCTATCTAATGCCTACTCTTCCAATATCCCCAGACTAGTTTCTGGCTTGTGGCCTTCGTCAGTGAGGAGCTTTGGATCTGAGAGCACTGCATCTAGATCTTAGGATCTAATGCAATCCTCTAGCAACCACCCTTTATCTCTACTTAACTACAAAACTATGAAAATGAAATTGAAAACAAAAAATATTTTCAATCTAAGCTCAATAGCTTATATAGTCATATGTGTCTGAACTCAGTTCAGCACCCATACATTTTGGTGTCTTTGGCTCTTTTACAACCATAGCCACCACTATCCTATTAGGCAGGATTGGTGTTATACCATTAAGCATCACATGATCACATCTCCTATACTAGCACATTAATTGTTGATAAACAGAGCAAAACTCTCCATACAATATTGCCACCTGTGCTAAACAGAGTAATCAATGGATGCCAGAAGGCTTGTGCATAAAATCCCTATCTAATGCCTACTCATCCAATATCCCCAGACTAGTTTGACTTGTGGTCTTCATCAGTGAGGAGCTTTGGATCTGAGAGCACTGCATCTAGATCTTAGGATCTAATGCTCCTCATTGACGAAGGCCACAAGCCAGAAACTAGTCTGGGAATATTGGATGAGTAGGCATTAGATAGGGATTTTATGCACAAGCCATCTGGCATCCATTGATTACCCTGTTTAGCACCCATGGCAATACTGTATGGAGAGTTTTGCTCTGTTTATCAACAATTAATGTGCTAGTATAGGAGATGTGATCATGTGATGCTTAATGGTTTAACGCCAATCCTGCCTAATAGGATAGTGGTGGTTATGGTTGTAAAAGAGCCAAAGACACCAAAATGTATGGGTGCTGAACTGAGTTCAGACCCATATGACTATATAAGCTATTGAGCTTAGATTGAAAATATTTTTTATGTTTTCAATTTCATTCTCATAGTTTTGTAGTTAAGTAGAGATAAAAGGTGGTTGCTAGAGGGTTGCATTAGATCCTAAGATCTAGATGCAGTGCTCTCAGATTCAAAGCTCTTCACTGACGAAAGCCACAAGCCAGAAACTAGTCTGGGGATATTGGATGAGTAGGCATTAGATAGGGATTTTATGCACAAGCCTTCTGGCATCCATTGATTACTCTGTTTAGCACAGGTGGCAATACTGTATGGAGAGTTTTGCTCTGTTTATCAATGACAATTTAATAGAGAAATGCTTATTTTACCAATAAAATTAGTTAAACATATAATTAATTATATACAATGTCTTGTGCAATTTAACAAAATGGGGAAATGATAGATTTAAGAACTGAAACTACTTGGATTGATGTTGAACCTATTAATTCTGGTACTCAAATATCATATGACCTCCTGAAGAGAAAACCATTACATATTTATTTTATTCATTTCATATAATCCAAATGATTTGTTCATATTTAACAACAATAATGATTTGGACTAAAATAGTTTCACTGTAGAGTGATTCTACTTACAATTAAGAACAATCTTTAATGACCATATTGTATTGATATGGACCATTTATTAAGCAATATGTTACAGTACAAAGTTAACAATATATAAGTAAGGATATTTAAGTAATGAATCAATGAATTTAATATATAAACAAATGAAAGAGTTTGGAGAGAAACACTAATTTGAATTACAATTGCGGGAGATGGAGAATGCCTGATTTAAACAAATAAAATTAAACTGCTCAATCATTTAAGCAATTGGTGAAATATATATTTACTTATTCACTGTTATTATTAGTTTTTTTTTTATCACAATGCTTCTCTGGTAGCAAAGTAACTGGCTCAAATATCTAGACTGATAACTAATTGAGCAAAATGCAAAATAATAATAATAATAATTGTGTCAGAATGTTGCCTACTCTCCAGAGCAATTAATTACATGATAAATACATCCTACTGTTCCTTGAAGTCATAGGGCTTGCTCCTTAACAAATTATTTAAAATACATATTCAAAAAATATCTTTTTCAATAATATTCACGTTTGATAAATAAAAAAAAAAGCAAAGATCTATAACTTTATTCTAAGTAAATAAAATTCTATGTCTAAAATTAAGTTAATTGGGAATAAGATCTTAGAATTATAAGATAACATTCATCATAATTTGTGACAATTCATAATTGCAATTTTATTCTAGCATTTTAATATTTAGAAAACATTACAAAGTTTAATGAGCTCTTTACATCATTAAGATGCACAGCAATATTTGCAAATCAATTTTTTAATTATGAAATTTAGTCTATTTTTAAATTTTATTTAATGCTGCTATTTTTAATTTTAATTAATATTTGAGCTATGACTTTTCTTTTCTTAAACAGTATCAATCTATAGAATACTTTAGCTTCTAGCAAACTGCCTGTTTCTGACATGTCACAAAATTGTCATTTGCCATTAATAATTCAACCTGAGACTAGCATCATTCAACCTGACAATTTCTTGTCTGCAAACTCACTTTTTGAGTCAGTCTTAAAACTTAAAATGTAATATTTAAGCCAAGATGTTTTACAAATAATAATTGTTTTAAATTTAAAAATTTAACAGATAACACCAAGTGTGTGTATGCACACACAACATATATACTGTTTATTAAAAAAAAGAGAGGGGGTGCCGATTTCACAAATCTTCGGAAACAAAAAGCTTGGATCGATCAATAAAAAAAAACTGGTAGCAATTATCAGTACAAAAAAATTATAGATAATAAAAATCAAGCCACTAACTATTTATAGTGGTATTATTTATAATGCAGTTGTAAGTTACATGCCTGCATCACAGACTTTATGGCAATTTATAAAATAAACAACCATATATAGTCAGAAGCTAATGGCTCCATATTTAATGTAAATTCTATATAATTTTTATATTCTCTTATAAAAACTAAGATCTCATTTAATTAAAAACCAACTAAATGAGAAATAATAAAACTACAAATTTGCCTCTCTGCTATTTTAGTTTGAATATCTATAGATTGATAGAAGAGCCTTTTCAAAACTTTTTTTTCATTTAAATTTTTTTTTAAATAATAGAGATTAAAAAAAAAGATTATATTAAATGATTTTATCGACTGTGCACTAAAATGAAATAAAATAATTGTTTCTTCAACCACAATTGGAGTTTTTAAATTTAATTTAAAATAAAAGCATGAGTGGGGGATTCAGAAATTAATTAAGTCAATCCCTTATTAGAAAAAATAGGGCTTGACTTAATTTCTGGACTCTCTCCCCCTCCCCAATGCTTTTATTTTAAGTTAAATTTAAAAACTGCAGTTCTGATTGAAAAAAACAATTATTTTATTTCTTTTTAGTGCACAGGCAATAAAAAAAAGCATTTAATATATATTTTAAAAAAATTATCTTCATTATTTTTAAGTTTTTAGTATTGGCACAGTAAATGAAAATGTAAAACTATATTGTACTTTAAATTGACTGGACATTTTTAATTGATATATATATATCACCAAATATTTCTGCTATAAGTTAAAATATATATCCCTTATATATATATCATATTTAGTATATACACATAATAATACATGTGTATATGTTGTAAATAAACTTCATTTAATACTGTGATAGTAATTCCATTGGTTCAATATTAAAAATAACAAGCTTAATTTTTTATTTTTTATAATAATTGTAATTTTCAATTTATATTATATACATGAGTAATATAGCATTGTTAGGGGATATCCAGGATGGCAAACAGTTTAAATTAGTCTAAAAACGTGTATTAAAATTATAAAACTGCAGTTAAATTTAAAATTTAGTAAAAATATTCATTAACAAAATTAAGTTAGCAACCCTACATTATGCAGAAGCACATTTTATTCTTGAATGTTCTTTATTAAAATGAAGAAATCGATCACAACATAATCATAAATTCGGTGATTAATATCTGACTTAAAATCACTTGCAAATAAACTTCACATAAATACAATATTTAAATGTGTTTGTATTTGTTTGTTTTTATGTCTCGCTATAATAAAATGTTTTTTTAGAGGGTAAAAATATATTTAATATAAAGGCATAGGGATAATAGAAAATCTTATATAAAACTAGAACAGTCAATTTAAAAAAAAATTAAATCTTATTCATTTTAATTTGATAAAGTAGTAATATATTATTTGGTATGGGAATAAATGTGGTTGTAGTTTTATGGACAAAGACGCTACTCGATGGCACCGTTATCATACTAAAACTATAAAATATGAACATTTCCAGGCCGTTGATTTTAATCATTTTGCTGTGTTTTTTGTTATGTGAAAAAAGTACAAAAATCATGTTTTTTAAACTTTTTTTTTTATTAACATAAAGAAATTAAATGATAACAATAAATGTAAAATAAAATCAACAAATTTCAATTTATTTCGTGTTTTTTTTTTTTTTTTTGCTTTATTAGAAAAAAAAATTTTCAATCCGATTTTTTTTTGGGGGGATACGCCTTTTTTTGTTGTTGTTGTTGTTGTTTAAAAATTCATAATCGGAACAAAAAGTAAAGTTCTTAGTCTTCGTTTTACATTTTAATTTTTACAGAGAAACAGATATTATTGTGTTACTGCTATTTTCTACTTTCTTAGTCTTCGTTTTACATTTTAATTTTTACAGAGAAAGATATTATTGTGTTACCGCTATTTTTTACTTCAAATAGAATGACAACAAAAAGTAAAAGTTGTTAGGGTTAGGGGATCTGTTGTTTGTAAATCACAGAATCAAACAAGATGGGCGATTTCCTGCGCCATATTGTTGGTCTCATGGAATGTTACGAACAGTACATTATTTGATGCGTTATCTAATTCCAACTGCCTTTACACATCTATCTGGACAAGATTTTGCCACTTAAAACTTCAATACAGAATGGTGTAAAGAGTCGGATAATTATTACTTAAGAAAATCGGAATATTTCAATAATTTAAAAAAAAAAAATTCAATAAAAAACACATTTCCATCCAATTCAAATACACACACCCTCTCACCAAGCCATAACAATTGTATAAACTGTATGAATTGCGCAAAATTTATTTGCTACGATGCGATGAAGCAGCCTGTATTCTGTAACACAACATGAATGTTGTATTATAGTTCAACGTGGATTCGCATACATGCTGTACTGCGATGCGACAAAGCAGCCTGCAATCTGTAACAAAAGTTGTATTATAGTAAACGCGGGTTCAAAAATGTCGGCCACGGAAACGGCATTTTTATGTGCTTTAGCATATAAACGGCGCCATTGAGCGGCATCTTTGTCCATAAAACTACAACCATAAATGTAAATAGTTGTATATTTATCTTTATAATAATTTTATTTTAAAATGTTGTATATATATATAAAAAAGGTAATATATGGCTGATTTTACCATGCAGAAAGCAACAAAGAGAGCTTTATCATATAGTTGAAATTGGTTGCTGTGTCAATATGATAAAAAAAAATTCACATACAAATTGGAATTGAGTGAAAAAAAATTTAAATCCATATCATTTTCCAATCAATATGCTCTACAATAATTCGGGGTTATTTGCTGAAAATTTCATCTGATAAACTTTATAAGTTTAAAGTGTTTAATTCACCATTATGAAAACTTGATTCAGCTAATAAGTTTGGCTGAAAAGGACCACTGGACATTCGCCTTCAAAGATGGATGCTAACATTTATGGCCATCCTCATCAAACATGATTGAATAATAGAATAATTAATTGCTTATCTTCTAAAGCCGATAAAAAATTTGTTTTCACTGGATAAATTCTAATTTTAGTCTCAGAATTATTTTAAAATATAGCCAAATGTTCAAGTCTTCAAATAGTTTTGGAATTATTAAGCTTGCTATGCTAAGTAGAGTGAATTTTGCTTTTGTTCTCCAGTTTACATGAATACTAATTAAGCACACCTGAAAAATTCTGATTTTTTAACTTAATGTTTGTGTCTTTGCTAATTTTCTAAAAGCTAATCCTGTGGGAGATTGAAATGGAATAATATACCTGCTTCTTAAAAAGTACAATTAACTGGAAACTTAGTTATCTTAGGAATCTATGACCTAATTATCTTCATAATGAATTTAAAAATTATGATAAACAATACTGTTATTGCTTTTAAAATAAAACACGAGGACATAAATGGATCAACATCACTAAAATCATCTTATTTCAACTGTCAATAAAATTTGTAGTAAACTAAAACTAATGAATTCATCATACATTCTAACATAGCATTTTTAAAAAAATGAATATATTTATAAAGAGGAAATTAATTAATGGAAACTACATAAAAATGTGCACATAAAGAACATGGAAGTTATTCATAAACTTTCATGGACAATGATGGTTGTGCAAGTTGTTTTCTTTACTATGTTTTTGTGTAATATTTTAATTGCGTGTGTTAATATTGATCAATGTTCTCATCAGTAAGAAGACCAGGTAGTGTGATTTCAATACTTAAATGAATATAAGATGTTTTTACTTCTTTTTTTTTTTTTTTTAGAGATAGGTTGTTATTGTTAGCTAATATCATTAAATTATCTTATTGATTATGAAATGCTCATCTTATAGACATTATATTTTGTTTTCTTATGTACTTATGTAATATTAATGATGTTGTACTATAAATGTGTATATGTAAATAATGCTTTTTTTTTTTTTCATGTGTCAAAGCATTGGCCAGGAAACGAAAATGTAAGTATAGTAATAAGATTAGAATATAAAAAATAAAGAGTTAATTCATAGCTATAGATCATATGAATGTATTGTTTAGGACCTTAATGCTACATAAATTGGCCATGTTGATATTATATTTATCTAAAGAGAAATAAATGTTGTTCCTAGATAAAAGGATATATGTGTTCCAATAGGGGAAATATTTAAAATCTGTAGGACATAGATAACTCTCTTGTTTTACTTTAGATTTTGCTATAAGGATATATTTAAATCCTGTTTATTGGTAATCTTCTTTAATAATTTTGTATTTGTGTAAGCATCAAAATAGTTACACAACAGTGCATATACCTGCAATGTCTTTTTTTATAACAACGCTTATAAACAAATTCATTTATCTAGAGAATGTTATCAAATGTATTATGGTTACCTTATATCTATTTATACCTATATTTATGAATTCTTATATTGTTTAATAAAATTATTTAATTGTTGTTTTTGAAATAATGACTTTGTGTTTTATTTATCATCATTTTGATTCATTGATGTGGTCACATGAATTTCATTATAATCATCTAATTTTAGTCATACTTTAAACAACTAAGTTAAGTGAATGCTGTTTATCTTTAAACAGTCCATGGGCGCTCATTCACCACTCTTTTCATCACTTTATTTATATGCTAAGAGATATGTACTGGATACAATCACAAAATGCCAATTCATGTTTAGTCATATCCT